>BSBK01001831.1:5000-380000 GCA_027943335.1 Chamaecyparis obtusa | reverse complement strand
TTGTACATTGACTAGAATGTTGGTGGAAGAAGGATGATTTGTTTGCAACCTGCAGATACAAACACTGAACAACCATTTTCTCAACTCTAATTTTCTCAACACAAAGGGACATTTATCATAGCCATAGAAACATGATTATTTTTAAATGGAATACACCAAGGAGTACCATCAGAAATATTGACCATTTACAATCATGAACAGTAAACCTAAATCAAATAGCTCATTTTTTTATTAGCATGTGTAGTCTCTATGTATATGAAAAGTGAATGAAATATCAAGCTGAAATAAAATAGTGAACAAAAATTCAAACTTGATATCCCTATTTATCAAGAGCCAAAAACAATGTGGAACCCAACAATCAAAAAAATAAATACACTTTGTCAAAAATGTTCAAAATCCTGTCACCAAGCACAGACATAGGAAATAAAAAAGGGACAAAAGATGAGAAATAAGAAAAATCATTAGGACTATAGAAAAATCATTAAGACTATACAAAATCAAGTTCTAGAAATGGATGGTTCTGATGCTTTTCCATTACAATAATTGAGTATTAATCATTTGGTACTTCGTGGTGTATTCCATTTAATTATGTCAGGCATGTTGGTCAAAAAATCAAGTTCTAGAAATGGAAGGTTCTGATGCTTTTCCACTAAAACAATTGAGCATTCATCATTTGGTATATGAACATGTGAAAAATATGTAGATTTGACCAAGCATTACTAGGAACTAGACTCGATAGAAAATGGACTTGTGATGATTTTCACAATAGTACTGTTGGAGATTTTCAAGCAGGCCAGTACTGACTGTATGTTTGTCATTGATGACAACATATGGAAAGTAGCATGCATGAAAGTCTTATACAGTAAGCTTTTAGTATATGTAGCATGGACATGATATCAGTAGGATATCATGGGCATAGAGGTTAACTATTAGCATAGACAGTTATATTGCAGTTGGTGTCAGCAGTGTTCTTGACAGAGTAACAAATAGTGTTTTGTGTATGGTTGTCCATATAGTTATCCTATGGGCATGCGCCCTTGGATTTATGTTGAAGACATGTTAGTGATGTTAAGTTCATGGATGCATAGTTTGGTGATGAATGCAAGAGAAGTTATGCAGTCGCTATTCACCAGTAGCAGTTTCTTGTGTTTGTTCAGAAGAGTCGACATAGATTTTATTGGTTCTTGAGTTGTGCCTATCTTGAGGGTATGCACCCTTGGAGTTAAGCTTGGAGAAGTATTATTGATGTTTAGTTAAGAGTGCATAAGTTAATTTAGCTTATAGAGAAAGTTCTAGTTGTTTTGGTAGAGCCAACAGTGTGTAGTGTGCATGTACATTTATTTTATTAGACATGTCCCAGAATGAGTTGCGTGCATAGTAGAGCCGATAGAATGTTTGTTGGAGTTTATTATGATTTCTCTAATATGATTTCAAGGTGGTTCTAATAGGTTGACCTGATTATATCATTTGAGGGAAAGATATTTATAGGTAGTCATTTGTGATTTCTGAAGTGTGGTTCATGGTTGATTAAGCAAAGTACAATAGAGTGTGCGAGTTGTGGAACCATCAGAAGAAGGTCTATGTGACCAAGTAGAGTACTTGTGCTATTCATTGGAACTGATCCAGATAGCAGGTCAAAGCGCAGTTCACCAAAATCCAAATATAGTGTATATCTGTTAATCAGAAGGTTGTAGCTTTCACCCATTTGAGTAGTGAGCTCTCAGATAGTGCATCCTCTCCCCTAATAGGGACAATTGTAAAAGACTGCTAATAAGGTCCGACCCTTAACCAGTTCTACTATATTTAATATATTGTAAAGCTACTCCTAACAGGGTAAAGGATCTTCTAGCAAGGATCATTATACACTAGTATAGAATATTAGTGGGTATCAAGTCCCACTAGGGTTTTTACCTATTTGGGTTTCCCTGTAACCAAAATATTGGTGTTGTGTTCAAGTGTTCTTTAATTGTGTTTATGCTTTATGTTTAAGTATACTTAATTGGATAAAGAATTGAAACTTGTAGATAGCCGATTCACCCCCCCTCTCAGTTATCTCTTGGGACTATTCCTAACAATTGGTATCAGAGCCAAGTGCCTCAGAAAGAAAGTTTAGCAGATTGAGGTTGATCAGATAGCATACTTTAGGAAAGAAAGTCCTAAGTTTGATGGAGAGAATTATCTTGATTGGAAGAACAAGATGGTAACCCATTTGCAGTGCATTGCTTTTGAAGTTTTTAATGTAACCATCAAAGAAGCCAAGATTCCTACCCTATGAGACCTTGGAAAGGATGATGCTACTAATGCAAAAAATGAATTGTTTCATTATAATGCTACTTCCAAAGAAGCCCATATCAATGCGCTATCTGATGGTGAGTTTTTAGAAATAAAGAAGGTAGATACAACCCACAAAATATGGAAGCACCTAGAAGACACATTTGAAGGAGACAAAAAAGAAAAGGATACACACAGAAAGACATGGAAGAAGAGATACAATGCATTAGAGATGTTTCTTGAAGAAAACATCAGAGCTTACAATTAGAGGATTAATGAAGCGGTTGTTGGAATCAGGAACAATGGTGGAGAGATATTAGAAGAGGATATTATGGATAAAGTAATGACTACTCTTACTCCAGAATATGAAAGCAAGATCAACATCCTTAATGAGACCATGTAGCTTACATCAAATTTCAAGAGAGAAACCTTGATCAGCAAGATCTCAGCTTTTGAGATTTCAAGATTGAAGACAAAACCAAAGAATGAAACAGCTTTCAAACCAACAGTTCATGGTAAGAAATCTGCAAATACCTCTGGTAATTTTGATGATGATGATGAAGATGAAACACTAGATGATTTTATTGCTATGGTTGCCAAAAGAGAAAAGAAAGGAAAAGGAAAATATGAAGGCCAGTTACCATTTAAGTGCTTTTCATATAATAAGATTGGTCACTTTGCATCTAAGTGTCCCACTAGAGCTAAAAAGTTCAAAAAGGATTACAAGCCTAAGTATTCTAAGGAATGCTACTATGCTGGAGATGGAGTTTCAGATGAAGAATTAGGTGAAGAAGAAATTGGATTCATTGCTATTGTAGACAAGATGAATAGTAAGTCAGTTGCTAAAGATGAGAAAGTAAATCAAGAGCTAGCATTGATTTCACAAGCTGACATAAGGACATATTGGATTATAGATAGTGGTTGTTCACATCACATGATAGGTGATAAAGGAAGATTTGTTCATTTGGAAAAATACAATGGAGGTATGGTCAAATTTGGAGACAACACTCCTAAACCTATAGTTGGTAGAGGAGCCATCACTTTAGATGGAAAGAACAGTACTGATGATGTTCTTTATGTTGAGGGTTTGAAACACAACCTTCTTAGTAAAGATAAGCAATGTAAAGGCAGTAAGAGATCTACCTAGCATAGAAAAACCAATTGATACTATATGCAGAGAATGTGTGATGGGGAAGCATGTGAGAAATTCATTCAGGAGAAAGTAGAATTTAGTAGAGAACAAGTTGGATCTGATCCATACAGATCTATGTGGTCCCACTCAAACAAGATCATACTATGGTGAAAGGTATTTCATTTTGTTTGTTGATGATTATACTAGGATGATGTGGGTTGCAATCTTAAGATATAAGTTAGAAGCACTTGATAAGTTCAAAATATTCAACGCTAAGGTTGAGAATGAATCTAGATTAAAGATAAAATGTTTGAGATCGGATAGAGGAGGAGAATTCACCTCTGATAGATTTTATGTGTATTATGAAGAACATGGCATAAAGAGATAATTAAGTGCACCTAGAACACCTCAGTAGAATGGAATTGTAGAGAGAAGGAATAGGATCATCCTTGATACAACGCACACCATTATGATAGAAGGAAAAGTTGCACACACCTATTGGAGAGATGCGGTCAATACAATAGTCTATACCATCAATAGAATTCAATTGAGGCCAGGCACAAACAAAACAACTTATGAGCTTTGGTTTGGTAATGTTCCCACAGTGAAATAGTTCATAATCTTTGGAAGAAAGTGCTACATCAAGAGGGATGAAGTAGTAGGCAAGTTTGATGCAAGAAGTGAAGGTATTTTCTTGGTTACTCTACTAAAAGTAAAGCTTATAGATGTTTCAATTTAAGATTGAAAAAGATCATTGAAAGTTCTCATGTAAAGATTGATGAAAAGTTTATGATTCAAGAAAGATATCATGATTAATCACCCATGATTGACGAAGAACCTAGACCCTCTACAAGTGAGATAGTTATTGAAGAAATGTTTTACAGTATTGATGTGTTATTCAATGACCCTGAGACAAGTGAAGAAAATACTCCTAAGGCTGATGAGTCAGCATCACCCAAAGTTCCAAAGTTTACATCAAGAAATCATTCTAAGGAAGACATCATTGGAGATCAGAGTGACAAAGTCTTAACAAGATCACAAGTAAAGAACTCAGTTAACAATGAAGCTATGAAAGAAGAACTTGATCAGATTGTTAAGAATGACACTTGGGAACTGGTCCCTAGACCTAGTGATAAAAATGTGATTGGAACAAAGTGGATATTTAGAAATAAGATGAATGAAGATGGTACAGTAGTAAGAAACAAAGCAATATTAGTATGTAAAGGATATGTGCAAAGAGAAGGCATTGATTATTCAGACACATTTGCACCTGTGAGTAGATTAGAAGCTATTAAGTTATTTTTAGCTTATGCTATAGTTAAAAACTTCAAAGTTTATCAGATGGATGTCAAATCAGCATTTTTGAATGGAGACTTGAAAGAATAAGTATACATTGAGTAGCTTGAAGGATTCACCTTATCAGACATACTTGATATGGTATGCAGATTGAAGAAAGCCCTCTGTGGACTTAAGCAAGCCCCTAAAGCATGGTATGAGAGACTATATGGATACTTAACAAAGATTGGATTCAAGAAAGGAGTAGCAAATTGTAATCTATTCATTAGAGAGACATTTGAAGGTTTTCTTGTTGTAGCTATATTTGTTGATGACATTATCTTTGGAGGTAATGACAGACTCAGTGCTGAATTTGCCAATGAAATGCAGAATGAGTTTGAGATGAGTATGATTGGTCCTATCAAATACTTTTTGGGACTAAATGTGCAGCAGATAGAAAAATGAATTTTTATTAATTAATCAAAGTATGTGAAAGAGATACTGAAGAAATTCAAGATGGATGATTGCAAGCTAGTAGGAACTCCTATGATCACTTGATGCAAGCTTACAAAAGAAGATGACTCACCAGCAGTAGATATAACATTGTATAAGTCCATGGTTGATAAAATCATATATCTTACTCAGACTAGACCTAATATTTCCAATGCAGTTGGCATAGTTGGAAGATTTGCAACAAAGCCTAAAAAAAGTCACCTCATGGTAGTAAAGAGAATATTTAGATACTTGCAGGGCACTATAGATTATGGTCTATGGTATCCTAATTCAGATAATGTTAAGCTTCATGCGTACACTGATGCAGATTGGGAAGGATGTGTTGATGATTGAAAGAGTACTTTAGGTGGAGCAGTGTTTCTTGGTGATAGACTTGTCACTTGGACAAGCAAGAAACAAAATTTTATTTCTCAGTCAACAACATAAGCGAAGTATGTTGCAATAGCCTTGAATTGTTCTACAATTATTTGGATCAAGTAGATGATAAAAGATTTTGGAATTCAGATTGATTATCCTATTGTTATTCACTATGATAACACTAGTACTATCAATATGTCAAAGAACCCTATGATGCATGCAAAGACAAAGCACATTGAGATCAAGTATCACTTCCTAAGAGAGAAAGTGGCAGAGAAAGAAATCAAGTTGGACTATGTGAGTACTAAAGAATAGTTGGCAGATATATTCACAAAGCCCTTGCCTAAGGATACTTTTGAGTATCTCAAGGAGAAGTTGGGAGTCATTCCCTTCCTTGTTTCTTCCTAGAGAAAGAAGGAAAGGCATCTGTCCTTTGGGACTGGTGGAAGGTTGACTACTCTACCTCAGGAGTAGTACTGGTGCTTACAATGAATGGCACCCTTTGCCATTGATGTCAAAGGGGGAGTATATATAGAGTCATAAAAAATAGAAGAGGAGTAATATACTAAAGGGGAGCAACATTTAGTTATGAAAACAATACAGTTGAGGAAATGGAGAATATTAGAAATATTGAAGCAGATGAAGGATTCATCTTTGGGGGAGTTTTGAAGAGGAAATGGAGAATGTTATAAAAGAAATATTCATTTGGGTTGGTGGTAGTTTTTCATTCCACATGTTGCCATCAATGCCAAAGGGGGAGATTGTTGGAGATTTGCCAGTAGGCCAGTACTGACTGTATGTTTGTCATTGATGACAACATATGGGAAGTAGCATTTGTGGAAGTCTTATATAGTAAGTTTTCAGTATATGTAGCATGGACATGATATCAATAGGATATCATGGGCGCAAAGGTTAACTGTTAGCATAGATAGTTATATTGCAGTTGGTGTCAATAGTGTTCTTGACAGAGTAACAAACAATGTTATGTGTATGGTTGTTCGTACAGTTATCCTATGGGAATGCGCCCTTAGATTTATGTTGAAGACATGTTAGCGATGTTAAGTTCATGGATGCATAGTCTGGTGATGAACGCAAGAGAAGTTATGCAGTTGCTATTCACTAGTAGCAATTTCTTGTGTTTGTTCAGAAGAGCCGACAAAGATTTTATTGGTTCTTGAGTTGCACCTATCTTGAGGGTATGCACCCTTGGAGTTAAGCTTGGAGAAATATTATTGATGTTTGATTAAGAGTGCATAAGTTAATTAAGCTTACAGAGAAAGTTCTAGTTGTTTTGGTAGAGCTGATAGTGTGTAGCGTGCGTCTACATTTATTTTATTAAACATGTCCCAAAATGAGTTGCATGCATAGTAGAGCTGACAGAATGTTTGTTGGAGTTTATTATGATTTCTCTAATATGATTTCAAGGTGGTTCTAATAGGTTGAATTGATTATATCATTTGAGTGAAAGATATTTATAAGTAGTCATTTGTGATTGCTGAAGTGTGGTTCATGGTTGATTAAATAGAGCAGAGCAGAGTGTGCAAGTTGTGGAACCATCAGAAGAAGGTCTATGTGACCAAGTAGAGTACTTATGCTATTCATTGGAACTAATCTAGATAGCAGGTCAAAGCGCAGTTCACCAAAATCCAGATATAGTGTATATGTGTTAATCAGAAGGTTGTAGCCTTCACCCATTTGAGTAGTGAGCTCTCAGACAGTGCATCCTCTCCCCTAATAGGGACAATTGTAAAAGACTCCTAATAGGGTTTGACCCTTAACCAGGTCTACTATACTTAATATATTGTAAAGCTACTCCTAATCGGGTAAAGGATCTTCTAGCAAGGATCATTATACACTAGTACAAAATATTAGTGGGTATCAAGTCCCACTGGGGTTTTTACCTATTTGGGTTTCCTCGTAACCAAAATATTGGTGTTGTGTTCAAGTGTTCTTTCATTGTGTTTATGCTTTATGTTTAAGTATACTTAATTGGATAAAGAATTGAAACTTGTAGATAACTGATTCACCCCCCCCTCTCAGTTATCTCTTGGGACTATTCCTAACAAGTACATGTGTTGTTGGGTCAGCTCCAAGTACTGCTTAGGAAAATCTACATGTTCATCACCTGTGCATATGAAGGGCCTCTAATGGGAGATATAGTCACTAAACAACCATTTTGTCAACTCTAATTTTATCAACACAGAGGGACATTTATCATAGCCATAGAAACATGATTATTTTTAAATGGAATACACCAAGGATTACCATAAAAAATATTGACCATTTACAATCATGAACAGTAAACCTAAATCAAATAGCTCATTTTTTTTATCAGCATGTGTAGTCTCTATGTATATGAAAAATGAATGAAATATCAAGTTGAAATAAAATAGTGAACAAAAATTCAAATTCAAGGCCTAATTTATCAAGAGCAACAAATAATGTGGAGCCCCACAATAAAAAAAAGAAACACACTTTGTCAACAATGTTCAAAATCCTCCAGAGTGGGCAGGAACAGAGAGTCCAAGATTGCTGGTTTGTAGGAGCAGGAGGGTGATTCTAAAGATGACAAAGATGATGAGGGGAGGTAGACATTTTCGATGGGGGGATGTGGCTTTTGTGTCAAGGGCCCTCTCCCTTCTTTTCCTAAGCCTCCCGTGTTTAGGGTTTGGGTGCTCTGCATCAGTGTTGGATTGAAGGGGGCTCTCTTCCCCTTCACATCAGAATGGAGAAGGCCTTTTCTCCCTCAGGAAGGTAGAGTTGGTGAATGGGTGATGTGGTTCCTCAGCTGGGATCCTTTTGAGTAGGCTTTTCCCTGGGACTCTCATGCGTGGGGCTCTATTTGGGTTTCTTTTCTCTCGACTCTTGTGAGGGAGAATGGTGGTAGTTTTTTAGAAGTAGCTCTAAGGGATCCCTATTGAGGTGGGGTTCCACTTTAGAACTCTTTGGCATTCAAAGGATGTTCCCCTTCTTTACTCCTCTATCTCACTTCCTATTGAGGTGGAAGCTTCTTTTGAGGTGAAGGTTTCTTCCCCTCTTAAAAATTCTTTCCCACTTCCTATAGAGGTGGAAGTTCATTCTGAGGTGGAGGCTCGGCCTATTGAAGTGGCTAGTTACTGGATGGAAGAGGTGGGTTGGAGTACTATTGGTGAGCTTGGCCATTGCTGGAGGGTTTTGTTTCTGCTAGAGATCTTTGACAGTCTTAGCCTTTTCCTGGTAGGTTGTGATTTGGTGGTTTGGGGAGTCTTCCTCATTCCCATCTCATTGTTAAAGGTTGGGGGAGCCTTTCAAAACCCTACTGCACTCGACCTTTGCTGGAGAGTTCTATTTTTGCCAGAGATCTTTGATGGTCTTTTCTTTTTTCTAGAAGATTGTGATTTGGTGGTTTGGGGAGTCATCCTCATTCCCATTTCCTTGTTAATGGTTGGGGGAGCCTTTCAAAACCCTAAATGATATGGTGCAGCTCAAGATTTTTATGCTCAAATGTTTAAGCTACTATTTTTTCTTTGGTTTTTTTTTTGATAGGGTGGACTGGTCTGTCTGCCAGCTCTATTGGTTGTTTAAACCCATTCTGGTTATGGGAGCCATCAAAACCCTTATGTCTGGTTTAGGGAGCCTAAAAACCCTAGATATCTGATGTTGTTGTAAAGCACTGACTTTACACTACTGGTTTCAGCATCTTGTGCATTTCTCTATCTATTTCTTTTGGTTGTAGTTTTAATGCTGATGTTGTGCTACTGGTAGTTCTACTAGCTTTTTATGCTGGAGGGGTGCTATATAGTTTTCCCTTTTCCCTAGCTGTTTCATTTAAGTTATGAGCTTATTCTTCCAACCTTCAAGCTTTGGGTTATAGTTCCCTCCAAAAATTGAATGTACATGGTTTTGAGGCCCATTCAAAACCTATTTTTACCTTAATAAAAAACAATGTTCAAAATCCTGTCACCAAGCACATACATAGGAAATCAAAAAGGGACAAAAATAAGAAAAATCATTAGGACTATAGAAAAATCATTAAGACTATAGAAAATCAAGTTCTAGACATGGACGGTTCTGATGCCTTGCCATTACAAAAATTGAACATTCATCATTTGGTACTTCTCGATGTATTCCATTTAAGTATGTTAGGCACAAAGTATTCCATTTAGATTTGACAAACATGCAGATTTGACCAAGCATTACTGGGAACTAGACCTGACAATAAGTGGACTTGTGATGATTTTCACAATAGTACATAAGTTGTCAGGTCAGCTTCCAGTAGTGTTTAGGCAAATATGCATGTTCATCACCTGTTCATTACAACAATTGAGCATTCATCATTTGGTACTTCTTGGTGTATTCCATTTAAGTATATTAGACATAAAGTATTCCATTTATATATGTTCAAAATTTTGCCAGTAATGTATTTGGGGAATGAAAATCATGCAAAACACAAACTAATAGTATTATTGTGTTATATATGTAAAACACAATCATGTAAAACATGTGCATATAAAGCCTTCACGTGTGCATATAAGAGTTGATAAGAGAATGTATATGCACAAGTGACAAAGATGCAAATTTAACCAAGCATGACTGGGAACTAGACCCTGCAACAAATAGACTTGTGATGATTTTCACAATAGTACACGTGTTGCAGGAAAGCTCACAGTTCTACTTAGGCAAATATGAATGTTCATCTCCTATGCATATAAGAGTTGATCACAAAAGGTATATGCACAGGTGAAAAACATGCAGATTTGACCAAGCAATACTAGGAGCTAGGCCCCGTAGAAAATGGACTTGTGATGATTTTCACAATAGTACATGTGTGCAGGGTAAGCTCCCAGTAGTGCTTAGGTAAATTTTCATGTTCATCACTTGTTTATTTGAAGAGTTTCCAGATTCTGAGAAGAGGTATGAGTGGAGGCTAAAGAAGGGATATTTGTGAAGGTTTCATAGACCTATGTTACTTTTGTCCCACCTCAATTTAGTAAAGAAGATATTCTCTAGAATTTTAGAGATCTGTCAAATCTCCACAAATATCCCTTCTAGCCTCCACTAAATATACTTGTTCTTAAAATCTAAAAACTTCGATCATTGATCTATTTGGTTTTGGCAGTCAGTTTTATGATTGTTATGGAACAGTTTTGGGCAGTTAGGTGGTTGCAGTCAGGTTTATTTGAAGAGTTTGAGTCTATTTATTTGTTGATCCACATGAGTGGAAAGGGGGGTGTAAGGTAGATGTGTAAGAAAACCATAATGTAATCAATTCATTCAATAAAATCAATATTTTTCTTTGCGTACTGTATTCTGTCCCGTGGGTCATATCTCTCAACCCTGTGTCTTCAAATGAGTTTTGTGATATGTTAATGTTTTGTGAAGGAAATTTGAGAGTTTAAAATGTGAATGAGGAAGATGCTAAGTCATCACAATCAAAAGATGTAGAAAATTGAGAAACACTTGTTGTAAGAAGAGTCTTGATGAATACAGGACAAGAATACGTTCAAAGGAAACATTTATTTTAGACAAGATATATGCAATGCCAATATAGATGACATGAGTACATACAATATTGTTTTAAAATAAATGGTTTGCAAGTTTTAATTTTAAAATAAACGGTCCTAAATAATATCCTCATCTTTAAAAAAAGCTCCTCCCATTGTAGCTAATAGAGTGTAATATATTAGTTTATCTTTGTAAGTATAATAATTTCCTTAGTATTTAAATTATTGAAGGCCCCCTAAGCTTAAATCTAGGCTTGGACATCATTAATCTCACTCTTCAATTGATTCTTGGTATTGAAAATGTGTCTGAATGATGACTTGTTTCATTTCAACACATTAGCTTTAACAACTATTTCAATGTGGGCTTTCCAAGGTTACAAACTAATAGGGACATTACAGACAGTTTGGTGCAAGGAGATAGAATGGTCACAAGAATGGGTTGAGATGTTAATGAGTTTATGATTTGAGTGTATTGGGATCCATAGAGGAGTTAGGGTCACCATGGGAATCATAGTTCATGAGTGCGGTTGCAGAAGCGTATTGAGTGAAGAGTGCATGTTGTGAGCATGGAGCATGATTGACTAGTTTGGGTATGAAGAGTTGCTTGGAGATCCAAGGTGTGGAGTCTAGTGGGGTTTAAGGTGATTGAAGATTGACCTATGATAGGTCTATGGAGTGGGATGGGTCCAAGAGTGATCTTAGAATGAAGATTGAGGAAGTTGCTATCAAGCAAAAAATGAAAACAACACTGTAGCGAAGACAAACAACACTTAACTTTGCAAACTTCCAAAGGATTGACAAAATAAATTGGTGTTTCAGATACCCTTTTCCTAGTACATTTTCATATCAAAAGGAAAGATATGGTTGTTTTGGAACATGTACTGCTGCTCACACCCTGTGACTCCCAAAATGCATAAAAAATGGGTGATTTTAACAAAGAAACCTTGTGTTTCTTGTACTCCCAAGACTGCAAACTATAGATAGTGATATATTATGCTATCAAAAATCCAAATCTCAAAGGAATTAGACTCATACTTCCTATAACCCCAAAAGCCCCAAATTTGGTGCTCCAAACCCTTGTTTCTGGGGCTTTCTAAATCCGTATCTTTCAAGCATTGCTAGACCAAATTGAAGGTTGTTTCACCTTGCATTAAACATACAAAAATATTCCAAAACCTAAAATATACCACACATTTGACTATAATGTCTACTGCAATACCCTTGACATCAAATTTGATTCTTTTTCCACCATTTGCTGACTAATAACCCTCTAAATGGAGACAATGTTGTAACAGTGAATTGGATTAGCTTCAAAACAATTCAAAGTTCATATGAATGCCTTGAATGTAATAATAAAAGATGATGGTTTGTAGGAAAATTTACCCTTGATTAATTTTGGCCTAAAAAAACTCAACCTCTTAAACCTAATCAACTCATCCTATTACTTTCTTATCAAAAGTTTAAAACCAATAGAATCTTTGACTTATCCTTCAGTAATTATTTGGGATCTACTTTTATTGCTACCCCTGAGCATCCTTTTTTATCTATGGATATGGAAGTATCTCTTCTCAATCTACATCATATATTGAGATTCTTTAATACTCCTAATATGCCTCCTATATATTTTGTGGTTTCATCTCCTTCTACAATGGTTCCCTCTTAAATTGTACAACTATACTACACTTGGACAACCTAGACTATCTCTAAATGTGTTCCTCTATTTGCAAGATACAATCCACAAAACCCCCTAATTTACTTCAATTTTATTCTAAGCCATTTAAGAATCACAAATTCACATCACTTTATGAGTCCTTATGTTCCATTACGCTTTAATTGACTAACAAAAATTTGATGCATCTTCCCCATATTGAGTAAATTGGGTCAAAATTACTCTAATGGTTAATCAAAATAATTATACTTATTTAATTATTTGTACTTACCATTCATGAATTATTTAAATCATATTCAATTTGTTATTGTAACCTTCACCCATCACTAATTAATTCAAGAAATGCTTATCTAATTAATTATGTAATTGCACATTCCTTTTCTCATATCAAAACAAAATAACAAATTAGGATAGGATTTGAATCTATCTGGTTTAGGCACTATCCCCAAGTCCTCAAGTCCTCCAAATGACCTCAATCTAACCAAGACTAACCCAAATGGAAAATGGTGATGGATATGGTGTCTTTAGATTGTATTAAGGTGTATTCTAGTGGTCTTGTGGTTCCAAGTACAACCCAACACTCCTAGGCCTTCAAACTTCTCCAAACTACCACTAGGCCTAATAGCCATGTCTTGTGGCCTTGCAACAACCTTCATAAAACCTTATCTCCAACCTTTTCCAAAGAAATAGAATAACTAATGAGTGATTAAGATATGCTTTATCCTTTACTTTAACATACTAAAAGATTTCTATGGACTCTTTTGGACCATGTGTGACTGTCTACACATTGTGGCTTAAAAAATGCATAAAAAGACCGCAAATAACAAAGAAACCCTATAATTCTTGTACTCCCAAGACCCCAAACTTTTATAAGTCTCTAATAATGGTTCAAAATGGCCAAATCTCCAAGAAATGAGGCACAGACCCCTTGCAAGACCAAAAGCCCCAAATTGGACACTTTAAGCCCTTATTTCTAGGGCTTTCTAATTGTCATGCTTCCAATCACTTATAAGAATAAAAGACACTTGATTCAACATCAAATGAAAAAACTAAAAAAATCCAAATAATTAAATATACCTCTTGTTTGACTAGATCATTCACCGCAATACTTGTGCCACCAATTTCACCATATTTTCTTCATTTCTTGATTGTGATCACTTCCTCTTTCCAATTTTTTGCATATGCATGGTTACAAGACTATGATACAATGTTAGATAAATCACACTCCATGGATTCTAGGCCTCTAAGTCCATGGAATGGTTGGTATTCATAAAGAAATTCAAACTGTTGTAGAAAATGTACAGGAACAGTGCTATCTACGCTGTGAATGGGAGGACGGTCATATCAAATGACTTTCAAAATAATAATAAAAAATTTAATATTACCTCCTAAGATCTTTTAGATGATTTTCAGACTTGTTCCAATCAAATCTCACATAAAACACCCCATATAAATCTCAGAATTGATCAAAATACAATCTTATTCCATTGTTTAGCCACTGTCCGTACAAAACCAGGCTTGATCAAAATGCAATCTTATTCCATGAGATGATATCTATTTGAGATGGTCTAATAAATACTTCACATGCATTGAGTATGATTCCACATTTTGCATACATATCTATTAGAGAATTTATAGTTATGATATCTGACAAAAATACACTTTTGATTATACTTTGATGAAGGCCCGTGTCTAGTTCTAAAACTTCCTTTTTTATACAGGTTGGAGAGATGATGGAAAAGGTTGTAAAGTATGGCATTATATACATCAATATCATTTTAATTAAAAGTTTTTATATCTAGTTAAATAAATTTATTTATTTTTATTCTTCAATAATTACAGTCCATGGGATGACATCTCTTTTTAAACAATTAAGGTGTGTTTTCTATATTTCCATATTTTGTAGCATTTTTTATATAGAAGAAGAGAGAGGAAATGTTAGATTGACATGGAGTATGCACCTAAAAAAGGATCTTTTTGAAAGTCCCTTTGGGAGGCTTGGCTATGTGCCTATGGGCATGTATCTATAGACATACTAGATAGGGAAGTATATAGACCATTTAGGGATGTTTTGAATTTTTTGTGTGTTTGTTTGATTGTAATAAGGTCACATGGACCATTTAGGGATGTTTTGAAGTGTTTGAAATCATTTTGTAAGGTATTCATGCCAAATTGATCCTATGTACTCATTTAGGACCTCCTTGGTCAAACTATAGTCAAACCATAACTCATATATTAGAAGAATTATAGGGGCATAGGAGGTCATTAGATAGTGAAATGGAAAAAAATGACAAAATTGTAAAAGTTTTTTGAGCAATTTATCTTCAAAACTAAACATTTTGTATTCCAACAGTCAACTGTTTTGAAAATCAGTTATGGAGGTTTTTTTAATTCTATTTTTGCCTCTTGGGGTCAAAGAATACATAGTTTTTGAAGCTCTGAATGAGATCAATAAAGATTTGTTTTGAATTTTTCTATTATTCTATGTTTTCCTTGTAATCAGTCAATTTGTATGAGCCTATACTGATTGGAAAAAGTATAAAACATACATGGATGTGTAGATAAGTGAATTACCTTTCTTTTGGATTTGGTTTAACATAGACCCATTTATACTTCAAGGAGTTATAAGAAATTTTGTTCAAATAAGTCTAAAACCCTAACTAGATAGGGTTTTGTCACAAAAAATGCCAATGTGATGGATTGTGTAGTTTTCTGATCACATTTCATAATGAAATGTGACCTCTCCATCTGCAATCTCCTACCTCAAGACCATATTCAAATGAAAGAGTATTCAAAAACATTCAAGCCCACCAAGAATGAGAATTTTTAAATGGTGGCATTGAGAGGAAGAATAAAAAACTCTAAAAACCCTAGGTTAAGGTATAAACCTAACCAAAAAAGGACTGTGATAGCTTCTCTCAATCAATACTCAACCATTTAACCTTAGACTTACAGGATGAATTTGTATGGGTTCGTACAGATCAAGAGAGCCCAAGAAATGAGAGTTTTTTATCACTTCCGCCATTCATCTATTTATTTAATTACTATGATAGGAATCATAGATAAAAATGCATTGGATTCAATAACGATGCATATCACTATACTAAAACCAGCTATAGAAATAAGAATATACACCAAAGTATGCAATAAATAGAGTAACAAAATCCCAAAGGGTGCACAAGTTCAAGTGGTCCAAATGAAAATGAAAATGCAAATGCAAGAAAACCCAAATCAAAATCCTTATAGGTGGTCCAAATGAAATTGTAGAGAATCCTCTTCGTGCGTTGCCCTTCTTTGGTGTGGGAAATAATGAAGTGATTGTTATCATATTTTTACTCATCTTTTGGAGACCTAATTACTAAATGAGACTACAATACCCTAGTTTGGATTATTAGGTGATCTTTCTTAAATTTGTGTTCATTTCATAGTAAGATACATGAAAAGGAAAAGAAATGTTTACATCTAAAGTATTACATGTGTATGTGCCAATATCTTGAATGTGTTGTACAAAGGAGAAAATTGAAAAGATCATTCATCTGGGCTTACACAGGCTGTGAGCATAGCCAATTTTTAGAAATGTATAAATGAGTACAAACATACATGACTCAGATGAACATAAATATGAGGGTACCAGAGATTGCCTAGTAATGAAGCGTTGATCCAGTTTTGTCTAGTTTGCTCATATGATCCAGAACCTGCAGAGAAGAAATAAGGGGATGGGGGTTAGATCTAATGAATCTAAGAAATGTATGATATCCTAATACTTTCCCTCCTCTACAAGTATGCATATATGCAACCATTCATACACTTCTAAAAGGGGTTATGCTACAAGGCATGTGCACTTAGGAAAGATGTTGTAGGAAGAAAAGAGATACCATGTTGTTTGTTCCATGTGCAGATACATAAGAAGTTGATTCATTGTTGTTTACCTCATTCAAATAATCAAAGTATTGAGAGGATGGTCTTTCCAAAAGCCCATCCTCGAAGTACAAATATTTTCTGTACAACAACAATCCAAAGGTCCTAGAGTCTAGATGAATGATGTTGCCCTATGATGTGGGCTCTGTCAGGAAAACCTCAAATTTCCATGGAAAATACCACATCATAGGCCAAGAGCACCCATGATCACCTCAAGGGAGGCAACTAGATGAAACAGTATCAGTGGAACATTCAGAGATCATAAAGGTAGAATCATGAGAGGAGAGGAAAGCATGGAAGTAAAAAAAAAGAGACCAACAATGGAAGTACAAAACAAGAGACCAACACAAAAGATAAAGGTACAAATCTACATCATTTATACATATTCATGGCATGGAGTGTGTTTTAATCTGCATTATGAGCTAAGTAAAAAGGGATACAATTGGTGAAACAATGACATGATGCCTCTAAAGAATGGCATGTCATCATGTGGAACAGTGAGTGAACGATGCATGTGTCAAAGAAATGAGCACCAAATAGTGTTTCATCAAATGGATCTCAAGCATGGAATGATGAAACAATCATGGGATGTTAGGAGTCTCAAACATTAATACCAGGCATTTTGGCATGGAGCCAGTAAATAGTGACATCTTATATGAGCACGAATCAATCAATGGTGCATATATATAAAACATGATCATTATCATCAAATGAACACTAAGCTTCCACGAGCCTCTCCAAGGAAAAGTGTATATCAAATGAAGTTTCCAATCTAAATGAACAACATAAAAGATGCCCAATGCCATAACTGATGGGCCCAAGTAGCATGAATGATAGTAAAAAATGTTGATGCCCTAGCTCGATCATGAGCTTTATAACCATTCAAAGTGCTAAGCTCAAAACAACACAGTGCCAAAACAATAATGAATCAATTAAAAATAGCATGGATGCCCTATTATATATCTCATGAGATCTTCATGAGCAGAGAAAAATAGTAACATAGCTAGTGGGTCATTGTAGAACAATCATTTTTTTACATGCAATGAATTCATAGTGCATCGATGCTTCAACATAACTCACGGGTAGCACCAGTAATGAGAAATGAATTTACATCATGTAAGACATAATAGAGCTCACATGCTATGCCATGATGAGCCTTTCAAAGGAATAGTGAATATCAAAAGGCAATGTCAACAACAGATCATATATTCAATTATGTCATTTATCAACAATGAAAGGTAGACATCAACAATACCCAATGGAGGCCAAGCATACAACTCAAAGTAAATCAATCATACAAAAAAGAATCACAACAAAAGTGAGTAAAAGTATTCAAATATTTGATTCCCTAAGTTCACGGGTCGAGATAATGTGAAACATTGAAAAACTAGTGAAAAGAAGGAAAAGACCAAGACTCATGGGCTAAGCACTGAGCCCAATCAAGTTATAAAAATGCCAAATTCATACCAATCGATCCCCATAATGGTAAATACCATGTATGCCTGAGCTCAATATCTCATGGGTCATCAAAGAAGGAATTCAATGGCACCAAAAAACATTCAATAGTGATACAATGTTGTGGCTTTCAGCCCTAATCTAGAATAGAGGATGTAAACAAAATAAATAAATACCCTATGCCAGTTCATGGGCTTCATAACTAGTGATAAAATAATGCTATCAAATAAAACATCATAGCAAGGACATGACATTAATCAATATATAGTGCCATAAAGCATATGCCCTCACAATGAGAAGATAAATGCATAAACATGGTGCCCTCAAAATAAAGAGGAAATACTATCACGGTGAATCAAAAATGAAAAAGATTAGAAATGTAAAGTAGTGCCTACCTCGATCCAATATGAAGGGCAAGCTTCTAAATCAATCTCTCAATCATGGAAAGCAAAAGGCTTTCGAGACTGCAGTTTCCCAAATGCAAAGTCAAGTTCAGATTAAAAGAAATTGCAACCTTCCAATTGCCAATAGAGAAGTGCCTGACGCTTGGGCTTTTTCTCATTTTCGAAAGGGACTTTTTGATTTAAAAATTGGTGTAATATTTGATTAATAAGTTTTTGTTCTTTTGGGGTTGAGAAACTTTATTAATTAAATATTTAATATTTGATGCCAAGTGTTATTTGTGATAAGTGGGTTTTAGTTTAAAAGATGTAAATGTTATTTAAATATGTTTTCCCCTTTTTAATTAGGTTGAGAACTATTTATTAACATAAGTAAATTAAATGTTTTAAATCCACATAAAACTAGAATCCTGGCATATGGGTAAAGTGTTTAATGTAAAATCATTGCTCTTATTGTTGTAAGATAATGACAAGTGGTGTTTTTATAAACCAATGTCAGAATATCATTTATAGAGCATGATTCAGAGGGGATAGGATAAGCTTTAATGGCTATCTTTTTTAGGATTTTTACTTTTCCCCTTACCCCTACAAATCTAGGAATCTGACATTTGGATTTGAAAGGCATCTTCACAGGCCTGATATGCAGATGTTTTCTATTTTTGGGAGGTTGAGGGATTTGAATCAAAATTCTTAGGCCTTGTTTTATATACCTCTCAATTAGGTGATTGAGGTTAGTTCTTCATTCTCTCTTTCTTGGAGGTGAATGCTTGTAGCTTTGGAAAAGCAAGTTGTATTTTGGCTCCTTTCAATTCAGTTCATAGCAATTTTTATTCTTATTCCTACAGTTTGTGATTTGTTTGGGGGATTTTATACCATGTATTGTGATGAAAGTTAGTCCTTTACTTGATAGTCTACTAATTTAGATGCTCATGAGCACTTTTATTTCTTGAAGTATTAATCTGTGTGCATTTGAAATTATTTTGGGGTTGTGGAATTCATTTTCCCTTCTCATTTATAGCCAGTACCTTGTTATTTCTAAGGGAAAAGTAAGAGTTAAGGAGAAGTTGTGATGCTCAGGTTATGTTTGGATTCCATTGTGAGTGTTTTGCAGTTTGTGGATCTATTTAGTTTG
The DNA here is from genome assembly GCA_027943335.1 of Chamaecyparis obtusa. Taxonomy (NCBI): domain Eukaryota; kingdom Viridiplantae; phylum Streptophyta; class Pinopsida; order Cupressales; family Cupressaceae; genus Chamaecyparis; species Chamaecyparis obtusa. Next base: position 360,394 of record BSBK01001831.1, on the reverse strand, counting down.
GTGAATCACCTAGTTTTAGTTTCATTTAATGCACTCTCTCTCTCCCTTTTCCTTCAAAGTTTAATTAAGTTTTAGGTGGTTCAAGGGGAATCTAGCCCCTAATCTGAAGGTCTAATTTTTGATAGGTTACCCACAACCTGAAAGTAGTCCCATGTTTCACAAGATTGTTAGGTTCACGCTTAGCTATTTATGGGTGCAATCCTTAGTGACAATAGTTTTTGGCATGCTTGATGGGAGAGTGATGTTTCCCATCATTCAATGAGATTTTGGTGTGATCGTCAGTGCAATCAGCCTTTAGAGGTAGTTTGTTCCAAACATCATGGTGACTCTAAGAAAAATCTACTAGTTTAAGTAGTCCAAGTGCTGGTAAGTTTCATAGAATATCCTTTTACCAGCTCATTTGATGAGTAAGCATGTCAATTCCTAATGCATATTCTCCCTATCACCCCCATATCATGAGAAAGCTACCCATGTGTCAGCATTCATGCCATATCAAGCTGGCTAAGTAGTAACATATAGCCAAAATGGCCCACCAATATAAAATTACCAACATACACTACCATACCCTCCCACCCAGCATCAAGCATCCTGACAGTATTCCTATGAACCTCCCTATGAAGATCACCATTACAATCCTCAGAATCATTTCAACACCATTTCAGATTCAAACTCCAATGACTGGTTAGCAAATTTTTGAGAAGAAATGAGCTCTTTCATGAGAGACTATGCGGAGATGAGGGCTTAGAAAGAGGAGATCTCAAGGTAGTATATGGAAGTGGTGGCTCAGAATGAAGATTTTTCAAGGCAGCTAGAAAGCCAGATGGAAACCCATGAGCAAAGCCTTGAAGACAATAACCAATAAGAGAAGGTCCATGAAGAAAAGATTGAAGAGTATAAAGAATTAATAAGGGTCATATATCTGACAACTACAAAAAATGAGAAGGATCTCCAAAAGGAGTTAGCAAAAAATGATGAATTTCATGATCATGAGCAAGATACACTTGCTAAACAAATTGCAAAAAAGGATTAGTTGATTAAGGATTTGTTGGCACAAGCACCAAGGAAAGGAGATGCAAGCCTAGAAAAGGACCTAGAAGCTTTGCAGACCAGACAAGAGAATCACAAGGCTCAAATCCCAAGTTTCTTTCTTGGTAAGTCCCCTAACACTTGTATTGGAATTCCAAGCTTTAGGATTTCTCCTTCAGTTTAGAATCTTAGTCAAGAAGGGGCTAACCTCCATACATTTTTTGAGCCTATTCATGACCCCATCTAAGACTTTTAGCCACTCCATTCTTTTCCTATAAAAGAGACACCTAAAAGGTTTGACTTCCTAAGTGCCAATGAGCCCATCCTCTAGTAGATAAAGCTCTATGATCCAATTCCTAAAGAGCCCCCTACACCTCATAGCATTTCAAGCCACTAGGAAGAGGATGAATTTTGTCTTTTAGGTGTACCTTTTCATGATGATCATGAGGAACAAGTAGATTTGTTACATAATGATATATTAGAGCAACGAGACAAGGATCATGGAGCAAGTGAAGAAGATGAGATCCTAACTAATTTATTTAAGGAAATGCCTTCTTATATTGAGCAAGAAGAGTTAATACATGATTCACTAGTTGAGCTCACTGATTATGATAAGAAAGATGATATAATTGTTGCTAACTTATAACAACAGGATGATTTTGATTTGATAATTGATGCTTTCTACTCAACTCTTGTTGATGTTCATCATCCTCCTGAAATAGATAGTACCATCCATGTTCTTGAGGAAGACCTTTCATTTCAAGAGGTTAATGTTGTTCCAATTATAGAATCTAGACCTATCTACAATAAAATGGTAGAAGACTCTCAAGGACCATGTTTCCTAGACCATGAGTAGGGACCAATGATTGTTAAGGACCTAAGACAATTTGATAGCTTTGATGAGCTATTGGATGTTCCAATTGAAGAAGAGGATGATCCTCTAACCCTAAAAGAAGAAATGGTATGGAAAACCATCATGGAGGGGCATAATTTTGATCAACATGCTAAGGTTATTAATGAGATGCATACTAAGCAACAAAGGCTTGGTTTCATACTCTCAAGGGGGTGTCCTATCAGATATCTAGCTCAGGTGGGGTCAAGTGAGACATCCATACTCAAGGATTCAATGGAAGGTGATGTCAGAAGTCCATTCCTTGGTGAGCAAGAGCTTGTTTAGTCTTATCAAACTCCCTGGGAAGACATCACCTATGATCTAATCAAGGTTAGTAATCTAGACTACCAATTTCAAAAGTTGATATGCCAGGTAGTTCAATATATTTTTATGTTCCATATTCTCCTTTTTGGCATTAAATGTGCATGGTATAACACTCTGAGGAGGATGGGAAGTTATTTCAATAGTCTAGTCAATGGATTTGTTTGACCAGTTTGCTGATACTAGTTAGAGTAGGGTAGGATAGGAATTTTTCAATTTTATGTTCCCTAAGTGCTTCAACACAAGTTTTATTTCAGCTTTCAGTTCTCAGTTTGGTTTTGGTTAGCAATAAGCCAGAGCAGTCTGTCTTAGGCATTCAGTTTCAGTTTTGTTAGAGAAGGAGGTTGTTTTGGTTGGGATCCAAGTTTAGTTTTGAGGCTAAGGACTGTGTTCCTAATGGATTCAAAGGCAACTAGTCAAGGATGCTTAGTAGGCAAGCACTCAGTTGAGGTCGCTAGAATGTTATCATATTTTTACTCATCTTTTGGAGACCTAATTACTAAATGAGACTACAATACCCTATTTTGGATTATTAGGTGATCTTTCTTAAATTTGTGTTCATTTCATAGTAAGATACATGAAAAGGAAAATAAATGTTTACATCTAAAGTATTACATGTGTATGTGCTAATATCTTAAATGTGTTGTATAAAGGAGAAAATTGAAAAGATCATTCACCTGGGCTCACACAGGCCGTGAGCATAGCCAATTTTTAGAAATGTATAAATGAGTACAGACATACATGAATTAGATGAACATAAATACGAGGGTACCAAACATTGCCTAGTAATGAAGCATTGATCCAGTATGCTCCTATGATCCAGAACCTGCAGAGAAGAAAGAAGGGGATGGGGGTTAGATCTGATGAATCTAAGAAATGTATGATATCCTAATACTTTCCCTCATCTAAAGGCATGCATATATGCAACTAGTCATACACTTCTAAAAGGGGTTATGCTATAGGACATGTGCACTCAAGAAAGATGTTGTAGGAAGAAAAGAGATACTATGTTGTTTGTTCCATGTGTAGATAGAGAAGAAGTTGATTCACTATTGTTTACATCATTCATATAATCAAAGTACTGAGAGGATGGTCTTTCCAAAAGCCCATCCTCAAAGTATAGAGATTGTCTGTACAACAATAATCCAAAGGTGCTAGAGTCCAGATGAATGATGTTTCCCTGTGATGTGGGCTTTGTCAGGAAAACCTCAAATTTCCATGGCAAAGCCCACATCACAGGCCAAGAGCACCCATGATCACCTCAAGGGAGGCAACTAGATGAAATAGTATTAGTGGAACATTCAAAGATCATAAAGGTAGAATCATGAGAGTAGAGGAAAGAATGGAAGTACAAAACAAGAGACCAACACAAAAGATAAAGGTACAAATTTGCATCATTTATACATATTCATGACACGGAGTGTGTTTCAATCTACATTATGAGCTAAGTAAAAAGGGCTATTATTTGTGAAACTATGACACGATGCCTCTTAAGAATGGCATGTCATCATGTGGAGCAGTGAGTAAATGGTGCATGTTTCAAAGAAATGAGCACTGAACAATGTGTCATCAAATGGATCTCAAGCATGGAATGATGAAATAGTCATGGGATGTCAGGATTCTCAAACATTAATACCAGACATTCAGGCATGGAGCCAGTAAATAGTGGCATCTTATATAAGCATGAATCAATTAATGGTACATATATATGAAACATGTTGAGTATCATCAAATGAGCACTTAGCTACCATGAGCCTCTCCAAGGAAAAGTGTATATCAAATGAAGTTTCCAATCTAAATGAAAAACATAAAAGATGCCCAATGCCATAACTCACGGGCCCAAGAAGCATGAATGACAGTAAAAAAAATGTTGATGCCCTAGCTCAATCACAAGCTTTATAACCATTTAAAGTGATAAGCTCAAAACAACACGGTGCTAGAATAATAATGAATCAACTAAACATATCATGGATTTCCTTTTCTATAGCTCATGGGATCTTCATGAGTAGAGAAAAATAGTAACATATCCCGTGGGTCATTGTAGAATAGTCCATTTTTTTATAGGAAATGAATTCAAAGTGCATTCATGCTTCAACATAACTCATAGGTAGCACTAGCAATGAGTAGTAAATTTACATCATGTATGCCCTAATAGAGCTCATGGGTTGTGCCATGATGAGACTTTCAAAGGAACAATGAATATCAAAAAGCAATGTCAACAACAGATCATATATTCAATCATGCCATTCATCAACAATGAAAGGTAGACATCAATAATACCCAACGAAGGCCAAACATACTGCTCACAGTACATCAATGGTACAACAAAGAATCACAACTATAGTGAGTAAAAGTATTCAAAGCATTGATGCCCTAAGTTCACAGGCTGAGATAACATGCAACATTGAAAAACTAGTGAAAAGAAGAAAAAGACCAAGACTCATGGGCTAAGCACTGAGCCCAATCGAGTAATAAAAATGCCAAATTCATACCAATCAAGCCCCATAATAGAAAATACCATATATCCCTGAGCTCAATAGCTCACGGGTCATCAAAGAAGGAAGTCAATGGCACTAAAAAGCATTCAACAGTGATATAATGTTGTGGCTTTCGGCCCTAATCTATAACAGAGGATGTAAATAATAAATGTAAATGCCCTATGCCAGTTCATGGGCTTCATCACTAGTGATAAAATAATGCTATCAAATCAAATATCATAGCAAGGACATGACATTAAACAATATACAGTGCCATAAAGAATATGCCCTCATAATGAGAAGATAAATGCATAAACATGGTGCCCTTGAAATAGAGAGGAAATATTATCACGGTGAATCAGAAATGAAAAAGATTGGAAACATAAAGTAGTGCCTACCTCGATCCAATATGAAGGGAAAGCTTCTAAATTGAGCTCTCAATCATGGAAAGAAAAAGGCTTTCGAGACTGCAGTTTCCCAAATGCAAGGTCAAGTTCAGATCAAAAGAAACTGCAACCTTCCAATTGGCAATAGAGAAGTGCTCGACGCTTGGGATTTTTCTCATTAACTAAAGGGAGTTTTTGATTTGAAAATTGGTGTAATATTTGGTTAATAAGTTTTCCCCTTTTGGGGTTGAGAAACTTTATTAATTAAATATTTAATTTTTGATGCCAGGTGATATTTGTGATAAGTCAGTTTTATTTTAAAAGATGTAAATGTTATTTAAATATGCTTTCCCCTTTTTAATTGGGTTGAGAACTATTTATTAACATAAGTAAATTAAATGTTTTAAATCCACATAAAACTAGAATCCTGGCATAGGGGTAAAGCGTTTAATGTAAAATCATTGCTCTTATTGTTGTAAGATAATGACAAGTGGTGTTTTTATAAACCAATGTCAGAATATCATTTATAGAGCATGATTCAGAGGGGATAGGATAGGCTTTAATGGCTATCTTTTTTAGGATTTTTACTTTTCCCCTTACCCCTACAAATTTGGGAATCTGACATCTGGATTTGAGAGGCATCTTCACAAGCCCCATATGCAGATGTTTTCTATTTTTGGGAGGTTGAGGGATTTGAATGTAGATTCTTAGGCCTTGTTTTATATACCTCTCAATTAGGTGATTGAGGTTAGTTCTTCATTCTCTCTTTCTTGGAGGTGAATGCTTGTAGCTCTGGAAAAGAAAGTTGTATTTTGGCTCCTTTCAATTCAGTTCATAGCAATTTTCCTTCTTATTCCTACAGTTTGTGAGTTGTTTGGGGGATTTTATATCATGTATTATGATGAAAGTTAGTCATTTAATTGACAAAGAGAGGAATAAAAGATAATTTAAATGAATATTGAAAAATATTTATAGTAAAGGTCAGAGCATTGATTATTATGGTCAGTCAATTGGAAGAAGTACAAAAGGACACCGATGATCTTTGGAGAAAGATATTTTCTATAGACCAACCAACTATTAAAGGAGTCAAAGACCAAGAAGATAAATCCAAACCAGTGGAGTTGATAAAAAATTAGGAAGAAGTCATAATAGAAGACATAACTGAACAAGATCTTGATGAAATAGTAAAAGATGATGAAAATGTCATGGCAATTGAGGCCATATAGACATAAGCTATGGATGTAGATGATTCTTCCATAGCAAGATTGTTGAAAAAAGATCCTATTATTGTTCAAGCATTAAATTTTCCAGAGATAGAGGTGACTATTGATGCACCTACAGAAGCTAAGATACCTTCCAAGTTTGCAAAGGATACTGAAACAAAGGAAACCAAGAAGACACAAGAGGCCAAATCCCCTCAAGGTCATAATTAAAAGAAGGTGACCCCCACCAAGACCACATGACAATGGAAAGAAGAAGGAAATGAGAAATAAAAGGTAGAAGTGAAGAAAGATGAAAAACAATAAAATAAAGAAGATAAACATAAGAAGAAGGAAGATAAAGCTAATGAGACATCTACTCAATCAGATGCAAATAAGACATCTAGTTCAAAGGGAAAATCAAAGAAGATAAAATCATAAAAAAGAGGTTGATATAAATGAAGTAATTGTTATACCGAAGGTTGATTACACAACAATGATCCCTAAGGAACTCTCTAAGTTACGTGACTTGTTAAAGAGGAAAGCTTCTAAAGATAAGCTCCTAGCGAAGAAGTAGAAAATAGATATTTTGGAGAAAATTAAAATTATTTTGAATGAAATTGTACCTAAGGCTTCAATAAATGAAAAAAGGAGACATATACAGTTAGCTAAGAGAACTTTCCAGTCAGATTAACTAGTCAGGAACAAACACTACCAAATATATGTTGAAAGCTCACAAGAAGGATATGGACAAGGTAATTCTTTCAGAGTTAATCAATGAATTGGAACAAGAATTGTAATCCACTCTTTCATTATTTTAAAATATTTGTTAGATATCTAATTTTACAAGGAGATAAAAGAAAAAGATAGTAATGTGGAAAAAGAGCTCACCGAGCTATTATCTAAGATTTCCACTGAGCCTAAGACAATAACATAATATTATGAGAGGCTAAAGCACTTGATGGGAGTGCAATTTAAGTTGAGAAAGGAGGAGAATTAGATCAAGATGGATCTATTATAACTCCAAACAATTTTGATCCCAAACATAGAATCACTGCAGAGACAAATTGAAAAGGCTAAAGACTTAGTTAGCACATTAGGTGTAAGTGCTATGGATAGTATGGTACATCTTATAGAAAATATCAATGAGTAGATAATAGTGCTATAGACACTAAATGATGCTTGGCAGGCATCATTCAAGGATGCACAAGAGAAGTACAAAAGCACACCGGATAAGCAGTAAGTAAATATTTTGACATTTTTGTTAAAAAAAGGGGAATATATATAATATTTTGTTTTGCCAAAAAGGGGGAATAGATATACAAGGGGAATATATATAGATATGTCTAAGTATAGAAAGGAGAAATATGTATAAGATTATATGATACAAAAGGTTATAGATTTGTACCAGAGATATTACTTCAGGAGGAGTAATATGTTTACCAAGGAAGAAGAATGGACAAGGACCAGTGAAAAATTTAGTGGTGATTATTTTCCATTTGGCGAATGTCACATATAAGCATCCCATAATTTGGCAAATACATTTCACATATGGGATTGACCCTATCACCATGAGTTTATTAAAATTGGGTCCAATGCCTGGGTCCATTGCCCATCAGTTTATTTATTTTTGTCCATTTCTTTCACATTATCACTAATGGCATATAATTTTTGGACACGATATATTTTAAACATTCACCTATAATTTCAAAGTGGCCCCAAATGGACAGCCTATATTCAGCAATAGTTTTATAAATATATTTTTAGGTGGCCCCAACTTTGACGACCATTTTACGAATGCGTGTCTCAAACCGATGGATTTTTGTTGACTTTTCTAATCATACCAAGGTATTGGACGACCCATAATTGCCTAGGAAATAACACAAGATGTGTTATAATTATGCAGGCTTCACAAAATATTTGGACACTAACCTAATACCTCCCACCCAATTCACCAAAAAAGATTAGTATAAATACATTCATAGATCAGTGTTATTGTACACAATTTGGATCAGTTCAATTTGATCAATAGAGAAGTTCAGACTGTTGAGTCTTGACTGCTTTGGCGAGTTGTGACTGCAATTGAATTTGAGGCAAAGGTAAGTGATTATTATTCTACGACTATGTAAACATTGTATATTATAGTTCTATTGTCATTTGTCACTTCTTCAACAAGTAAACATTTTTTTTTTCATTGGTAGGTTGGTAGCCTTTATTTCGTTGAAGAATCAAGATGTCAAACAAGAATAAGGGTAAGGCTCTAGCATATGGGGAAAGCCAAGAGAGGCTAGCAAAATGTAGAACCTTATCATCATACTTTGGTCATGGTGTTGGAAATGTTTCTGGCCAAAATTGGGAAGCTACTTCATCACAAGAAGATTTTCAAGATTCACAACCTGAACCTACATGACATATTGAAGAAGTCAGTGAACCTAATATCTCAAATCATGATGAACTTGAAGAATATTTTTAGTTAATACCCAGAGTAGCCATAATGATATAATCAACTTGGATGAGACTGAGCATGTCAGAGAAGATGATGGTGCAAGGAAGAAGAAAAGAAAATACAAATCAAAGAATGATAGGATGTGGGATCTATCAAGGAATTTTCAAGTAGAATGGGTGTCAAAATATCCATTCATTAAACCAGTGGACAATCCAATTGAAGGGGAGCGTCTGGTAGAATGTAGACGTAAGATTTGCAGCCAAATAAATAAGAAGGAAAAGAGGTTGCAGCTAAAAATTGACACCATAGAGAAGCATATGGGTAAAGTTTACGAAAAGAAAACCATAGATGGAGTTCAAAAATTAGTGATAAGATGGAAAACAAAGGAGGAATCTCAGCATGTTAGGAATGCATAATTATATGAATTTCAGCATAATATAAAGATGAAGCCTAGTGAAGTTAAAGGCTCTATTGAAGCTTGTTTTGGAAAAGTATTGGAAGTATAACTAATGGGGAAAGCTCTTAAGTTAAGTGTTGTGTTTAATATTTTGAGTAGAGGGAATCCTATGACAGACTACCCATCATTGAGTGCTTTATTACACTTTCTAAAAGTTCGTAATTATCCTAACAGTCATTGGTCAGTCAAAAGTGGATAGGAATGGGCAAGTTGTCTTGCTGAGGTTAAAGAGGATCTGAAGGCAAAAATTAAAGAGTCAAATTTTATTGCATTGTCTTTAGATGAGGTTACAGTAGTAGACAATACTTCTTGGGTTTGCATGCATGTTTATACTGTACACAATTTTTTTCGTCAACCTCATCTACTAACTGTTGCTAAAATGAAGGATAATGCGACAACAGAAAATTTATTTGAACTAGTAAAAAGTTCTCTAATTGAATATGAAGGTATAAATGACATGATGATTGCCCAAAAGCTGGTGTGTGTTGGAGTGGATGGAGCTTCAATAATGCAAGGCCATAGGGGTGGTCATTGTACAGAGATACAATCTTCTTGTGCACCCTACATTACTCCCATTCATTGCATGGCCCATAGAATGAATCTAGCTTTTGGAGTTGTCAACAAGCATGCTTCAGTTCAAAAAATTGAAGTTTTAATCAAAGAGCTCTACCAATACTTCTGTCAAAGTCTGAAACAATTGAGGGAATTTCAACACTTTGCTAAAGGACTAAATGATAGGAACAACCTTCTTAAGGATAATTATACCAGATAGATCTCTTTGGATGGACCAACACATCAAGTTTTTTTAGAATATCAATCATTGCTTGGTCTAATGAACTCAAGTCATGACGAAGCAAGGCAACCAAAATTTCCTACTCTGCTGGCAATTTAAGTAATGTAGAGACACTCTTAACATTAGCAGATCTTCTCCCCATGGTTTAGGAAATGAGAAATTTAATGAAAAAGGCCGAGCAAAGAGCTATGTATATTGCAAAATATGCTGCGCTACATAAATTGACATGCGTGACGCTCAATAATCTCTATTGATCTTGTGTCGATGATGTAAGATTTTCCAGCTGGCTAAAAATCATAGATTTGGACAATCCTGATAAATTTTTAAAAATCAGTACAAACAAGGAGTTATGTGCAGAATTTTGTGGAGTTGAGATACCAATGCACTACTTTTCTAGGATCGAGTCTGAGGAACCAGGAAAGAACCCCAGGAGGCGAGTATCAAGTATTAAAAGGGAAGACTTTACCAAGATCATTGAGTCTATAATAGCTTCTATGAAGCACATTGCCTTTGATCTTTTTGCACATATTAGAGCAAGATTCCCTCCAGTCAAACTACTTGAATCCACGGCTATTGTGTTTCCTCGATATTGGAGTCTGAACAGTCTAAAAGATTTTAAAACTAAGCTACTAACTTTCATAGATCATTTCTACAAAATGAAAGAGTTAAATGGAGTAACTCTAAATGGAATTTTAGATGCAAATAGTTTGAGAGAGCAATCAGGTCATTTTTCAATAACAATGAGGGAACAATATAATATTATGCAGAACCCTCACGAAGATGGATTAGTATCAAGGCTTTGGAAAAATCTAGCTGAGAGTGAAATGTTGATTGATTCAATATCAGAATATTTCAAGCTTGTTGATTTATCTCTATCCATGATATTGGGGTCAGTGGAGGATGAGAGAGTTTTCAGTGCTTTGGGATTCCTAAAGTCAAAGCTAAGAAACAAACTAGACAAGAATTTGGAAAATTGCTTGAGGCTGTATACATCTAGGTATGAAGTCAATACTTTTCCTTATGAAAGGGCACTAAAATTATGGAGGAAGAAATGTCAGAGAAGAGGGTTGGGCAACATTTCAAACCAAAGTGGGACTAGGAATGCTAGAGATAGTGATGTCATTGAATCATGTATTGGTACTAGTACTACTAGTGGTGAACATCAGTTAAGCGGAGGTATGTAGAGCGAAGAAAACATATCGAAGAACTAAGGAAGCTATGAAGTTGATGGTGATGAATCTAACAATCTCAATAATGATATGATGTGGTAGCTTGAAGTTGAACTGTTGTAGAGGTAGTAGGTCCTAGGTATTTATTAAACTTTTTCCTGAAGTCTACTGTTAGTTTCTGTATCTCATCATCAATCATGCATAATAGCATATTCCAATGTCAAAAACATGAATGTGGTTGATAATGTCATGAAGATTCAAGATTTAATTCCACAATTAATAAAGGTTTTCATTTTCATTATTCAGCTCATATGGTACAATTCTTGTAGATTTTTCATTATTTTTTTTGACAACATAGCAATTCATATGTTACAATTCTTAGAGTTAGAAATACTGATTCTCATTAATTTAATTACAAATATGATACAATGTAACAATTCATTTATTAATACTAGTAAGAACACAACTCTATGATTCTACTTACAAAAGTCCATGACTCAATACCCATTGGCAATTTGGCACATTGCCCAATTTCAATTTCATTACCCTAAGCCAATGACCCTGAATTCCCTTTTATAGAAACAAGGGAGCAACAATAGCTTTAGGTCAATTTTCCTAATGTGAAGTTTCAAAATCTAAATCAGTAAGACAACTACAAGTCTACAATATCTTTACAACTTTAGTTGTACATTTCTGTATTTGACAGGCCAGTTTAGTAAATTAGTATTGGCAATAGCATCTGCAAGACTGCAACATTGATCCTGTTCAAAAAATAAAGTTCAAACTTGTTACTTTAAACTCAATTCTAGACTCTAGTATTTAGGATAATATCAAAGATATATACTAAAGATATAGAGATGATTGAAACTAAAATTACTTTCACATACTATGATTGATGAGATCAAGATGATTCTGTCAGTTTCTTTAGTATGCTCCATTCTTCATCAGTTGGGAGGGTAAAATTTATGATGCTATAGTAAATGACCTGCAACCTCATCAACCATCCATACTTGGAAGAGTGAGTTGAAAGAAACATTCCTTCCATTACTACATTCAAATTTGTGAATGTTTTGATGCACTTTGTAATACCTTCATGAGTTCTGTCCTAAGGAAGGTTGCCTAAATCAGACGTCATTGTGTCCTCCAATTTTTTTTTGAAGCTTCTCTTCCAATGAAATTTGTTGATGAGTAATCAAAACCAGGACTCAAAAAACCAAGAGATATCAATTTGGTTGTTTTACTATTCATCTTGGTGAGCTTTGACCTGAATAAGGCAAGAGTTTCTTCTTCTTCTGTTAGTTTCTGACATTTTTGAAAGCTAGAGGTCACCTTTATTGTTGCACCAACATGGTCCTGAATTCCATTGCTTGCCAAATGCCTATCACTAGTTCTATTGATTTCTTGCATAATCTACTTTGTAGTTTTCTATCTTTGACAAAAACATTTTATTCTTCTCAATGTTCTCTTTCAGCTTCCCAAAAACATATGTAAGAGTTTCATTCAATTCAAACCAATCACACAACCTATCACCAGACATCTTTATTTTCCCCTAGAAGATTTTTTTATTTGCTTGACTGTATTATTTACATGGTCATTCAAGCTATTTTCATAATTTTTAATTATATTATTTTCCTTCTTTAGGTCTTCTCTCATTTCTGAGAACTAGTGTTCACTATGTTGTTTTACTTGCTCTGCTTTCTCTTCCCATTGTTTTGTTTTTACCCTCTCATTCTCCAATTCTTTCTTTAAGTTATTGTTTGCCTATCCCACATTCTCCAAGTTTTTGTATAAACTTAATGAAGAGGCTTTTTCATCCTCAAGTTTTTTTTTCACTTTGTTCCAATTTTTCCCTCAGAGTTTTCAGTTTTGCATCCATATGTTCTTGATGTCCAATTTCTTCTTTAGAGGATGAATTTTTTATCCTTCTCTCTAATTCTTTGCACCTATTTTCTACTACTTTCTCATTTGCCTTTACATTTGCCAGGTCTACCTTTAACTTATCTATTGTGCCCTGAAGCTTTCCTTTCTCTCTCTCCAACTTCATCACTAAACTATAGACCACTTGGTTGGTCATTTTCAACACATTTATCTTGTCCACATTTTTAATTTTGTATAAATCCATTTGGAGGGTGCTAACTTGAAATTGAGATGGATCTAACTGACTCTCTGGTGGATTGTTATCTCTAGCTAGGGGTATAACAACCATGAATTCCATCATATCTTTATTTCCTTCATATGTGGGAAATAACCTATTGGATGTAGGTTCTACATCATGAGCTGCAACAACTACTTCCATCTTCATTGTCTTACTATTTTTTCTATTCCTATTTTTTGATTGTTTATAGTTAGTTGCAAAATCATTGTAATGAAAATTAGGGTTTTGTGACACAATTGAATGTTTTAATGGTGAAATAGCACTTGCACTGATGTACAAGATTCCACCTATGTTGCATGTGGTTTTGCTAATTCCACCATGAGGATTAGCAACACCTTGACCCATTACAAGTGGAGTTTTTGGACTGTTCTAAGGGTTTTGTCCTGAAGGTTGGGCAATTGTTGGACTCATAGTCACCATTGACATTATTGTACTAATACTTGTCATAACCTTTTGCTTCTTTACACTGCCTTGATCTCTAGGAACCATTGTTTTCATGTCTATTTATAATATCCTTTTTGGACCACTAGTTGTAGTTATACCCATGATATCCATAGCTGTGGGAGTGGCAATTGATTCAGATTGAATCTGAGTTCTTGGAATAGGTGGAACTGTATTTGAAGCTGAAACAAATGGAATTGATTGAGTTGATGAATATGATGATTGAACTCCAAGCCCAAGGCCTAATTTCTCACGATGTTTTGGTGGAGTTGCTGGGTCAGGTGCAAACCAAACCCCTTGTCCACTAGGACCCAGACCACCAAAACCTAGGTAGCCCATTTTTTCTACAATATTTGCCCCTTTGGTATATTAAAGTTTTGTGGACTCATCAACTCCTATACTAATTGAATATACTGTACTGGATGTGGGATTCAAAGAATCCTAGTCATAGTCATCATCATCACTGTGATATGCTTCACTTGGATGCTCCTTATTCCATAATTCGCTAAACATTATATCCTCTTCCACCTCATAAAGATCTACAGAGGTGTTTGGCTCATCGAGATTCTTCCTCATTTCCCAAAAATCACAATTTTTTTGTTTGAGTCCAATTATCATCCATACATTCATCCATTAGCTCTTTTGGAATAGATTTTGTACATGGTTGAGCAGCTATCTGGTAGAAATTGGACGATGTCATGGCCTGCACTTTACCTTTCTATTTGTACAATGCCATTATTTGTGATGACAATTCCTGTATTGACATATTATTTTCAGTAGCATATTTATCCATCTCTTTTTTGACCTCATCCCAGGACTCCGTGTTTTTAAATTTTTCAATCAATGGAATACTTTCATGTTGACATTTTCTTGCAGAGTTCCCATTCTCTCTAAGCTGTGTTCCAATTATGTTGAGTGGATCATACTACCAGTGACTGTCAACATCAAAGTGAAAAATTGAAAAAAAGGCTTCTACCACTTTGAATCCTCTTCTCTCAAATGTGAACCCTCCAAAGGAGAAAGGCAAGGAAGGAAATATCATTTTCTTTTGTTGACCATTAAAGAGTACATCTGTGTTCTCCATCTACCATACACATTCCAATGCAAATACCCTCTCTGTTACATGTATTGGAAGTTTGTAGGGTTCTACCACTGAACCATAAAACCTTAAGACAATGTACTCTTCCATTAAGTACCAATCAACCAATTGTATTTGACTTCTGAGTTGAATGCAATTTCTACAAGTAACAGACAATCTAGGCATTGGAGTGCCTATAATTTTATGGTACATTGGTGCCAAAAAGAAGTCTACAAAATTGTTGTAGTTCCTTCTATTATCAATCATCCTTATCTGAGGTGTCCACTCATATATTGGATTTTGGCCTTGACTGCAAAGCTTGTTTGTCTGAAATATTACACGATGCTTTGCTAAGAGAAGATGTCACAAGTAGGTTATGAATGTAAATGTCTTCTGTGAACCTCTTTGAAGCATTAGTAATTGATCTTGCATGCAATGACCAATGTGCTCAATAAAACAATATTTTACTAGTTCTTTTTCAAAATGAATATGAAAAAGCATTTCAAGAATGTTGGCACCCACTTGTTTGTTACTATCCAATCCCAAACAAAATGCTAGCAAGGAAATATTGTCCTGTGCCCATGGCACAAAAATTTCATAATCATAAGGAGGCTTATGATCTGGACTCAAACTAGAACCGCTTGTTATTCCTTTGATATAAGAATATCTCTTTGTTGCATCTAATTTTTCATAATCTGCTGCCAGCTTTCCCAGGTCAATGTGCACATTTGAGTTTTGTTGTTCAAACCCTAGGTTCAACAGACTAGTAAATTGACTCTCGATTATGGACAAAATTTCCTCCTGAGTATTTTTATTCACAACTGCTTTTCTATTTTCATCATAATTTTTGGCGCAGACTATGAAAATTTCTGGGCAAGGGAATACTTGAGGTAACACCATGTGTGTTGACCCAGCAACCCACAGTCCAATTTTATTTTCCGTTGCATTTACCATGGGGTTAAATGAATAAAATTTTGAACCCTTATTTGGATCGTTCCACTTGTTTTCAAGTGCAAATATAATTTCCATTATTCCCTTATTTCCATGAATAACATGATCATAAATATCATGGAATAAATCAGTGAAACCTGGTGTTTTAAGTAGATTGTGGAATTATATTATCTGACTTGGCCTTTTACTCATAGTCTTATTCTTGATATTTGTTTTGTCCATGGTGGTAAGTTGGTAACCGGTGTCACTATTTACTCGTATGAAAATTCAAATATTTATACATAGTTACAAGCCTACAATTTATAGGGGTGATTCAAAATTAAACCCTAACAGGCTAATTTTTTATATATAATATAAATACAAAAGTTGTAAATCAAGAGATTTGAAAAATTTAAAATGTGGGACGTAGGTGTTCAAGATTTTAGTAGTTACCCGTTACCCTTAGTTTTGATTTTTGTAGACTACGATTGGGAAGAGAGTTGAGAGACTTTGTTACTTTCCTCAGACCTCAATCCTCAACCTAGAAATTTAGAATCCGTAACCCCTTTCTAAATCTGCAGACTACTTATACTTATAAATGAAAAATTAGATTGGAAACTGGAAAGTGAAACTTAAAGCACCAAAATTGTACAATCTATAGTCGTCACACTTGTCACTGACCATGTTAGTGGATAGTGGACATGTGTCATGAATCCAGAATGGGTTTGCAAAAATGGGTTTTCTTTTCCCTTTCGGCCTGAAATATAGCTTTGGTCATTGATCTACAATCATCCAATGGTCATAATGTCAGTGTTAGTCACTATCTCGTGTGGTGGCCTCATGGGTCCCATTAACTCACCTAGTCACCTGACAGCTGACTCACCTCACAAGTCAGATGTGTCACATCATCATCAAATGACACTGTTGGTAGACCGTATGAGACTGTGAGTGGAATGGATTACGTGTTTAGTGACACATGTCATGATTCTATAATGGGTTTGAAAAGATGGGGTTTATTTTTCCTTTTGACCTAAAATACAACTTCAGTCATTGATCTACAATCATCCAACAGTCATTATGTCATTGTTAGTCACTATCTTGGGAGTGCACTGAGTGGTGTGGTGGCCCTGTGGGTTCCATTAACTCACCTAGTCAGGATGACTCACCTCACGAGTCAGATGCATCACATCATCATCAAATTGAAATGATATTGTTGGTAGACCATGCGAGACTACGAGTGGAACATGTTTAGTGACATGTATCATGATTCTGGAACGGGTTTGAAAAGATGGGGTTATTTTTCCCTTTCATCTTGAAGTCCATTGTACATTTTCAATCTGTGCTCATCCAATGGTAGTTATTTGCAATGGACATTGTTAAATGTTATACTGTTATTATTTCCTTTATAGATATTAATTAATAATGGATAATAAGTTAATAACATTTAAAGTTATTTAATTGAATAGTAACAATTCAAAATGCAGGTGCACTATTTTTTTAATAATATTACTTAAGTTAGTGTTTAGATATTACAAGATTTCTCATTTTTGTGGTTGTTGACTTGCTATGTCTCCCAAACATGAGTTAAAGTAATATTTTTTATTGATTATCTAGTATACTTAAAGTTAAAATGATATTTTTTATTGATTATAACTTTAACATTGATAATTATAATCACATATAATTCTCATACCTTATAATTAGAAAACCATAAATTCTTTCTCTAACCTTATTAATTCATTTGTCCTTCAAATTGATTATATAGTATACTTAATGTTAAAATGATATTTTTTATTGATTATAACTTTAACGTTGATAATTAGAATCACATATAATTCTCATACATTATAATTAGAAACCATAAAATCTTTCTCAAACCTTATTAATTCATTTGTCCTTCAAAATTCTGTAAATCTTTCATATTAACTACAACTGTCTACATTGTACAACTGTGATACATTTTAAATATTTAGATTTAAAAATGGAAATACCATCGAGATCATTTGAACATTTCCTTATTTCTACTAAAACATACTTACAAGTTACATCATACATGTCAAATACATAGATAAAGAAACTAATTAAAATATTGCAATCACAATGACAAAGAAGTCTAAAAACCATTTTTTATACCCATAAAACACAAATTGAAATGAGTTAAAGCTTGTGAAATTTTCATTGTAATTTTTCATAAAATTATAATTACATTGTCCACTTCCAGTACAATACTAAAAAGAGAAACCTACTATAAACAAAAAAAACCCATAAATGAGGTATGTTTTTATAAAAAAAAACCACTAGTAGTCCACTAGTGATTTTGCCCTTCGGCTCCATCTAAGTAGAATTATGCAGAGAGGATTAATAGTGAGAATTCATCAAACCACATGTATTGCCCTACCTGAGCTCCTCTTTATCAAGCATAAACTACTTATGAGGAAAATCCCTAGCAATCAGCACCCATTTCCTATGGCACTTCAACTGCCCAACAGTCGGGCCCAATAGAAAAGGTTGCATGGCCACATTCTGGCCTGGGAGGAGAAGCTTGGGTATTTCACTTTCCCAAGGGATCCCCACCCCTATTTCTGCAAATAAGACAACATTAACATTGTCCCCCAGGTATTCTTCTTTAAAAAACCTCCTCAGCAGCATTAACATGTCCACCTTCTCTCCTTTGAGGTCGAGAAGAGATGCCAAAAAATGGGAGACAATGTTTGTGTTGACTCGGTACCTACCTTCACTGTTCAGAAACTCTCAGCCCAACACCATTTTTATAGCCTCTATTATGAAAGGCCCACCCTCCTTACAAATAGATTCTAAGGTTTCATCAGAAAAGGAACCCAGAAAGGCCTTTTGGGCCTCCTCAGATGTGCATCTAAGCCTAATTGGAGTGTCCATCTAAAATAATGTGTAGACTGCAGACCCTAAACAAACAAATTATCTAGCAAAGGCCAAAGATGAATTGATGAATAATGAAGCTAGATCGTCTATAAATATCCCTTCAATCCTTGATCATTACTTAGCAATAAATTATTCTATCTTTAATGGTATTAAATCCATTGTCCTTAATATGCCTCTAAATCTTTCATGTAAATCTTTCCCCTAAATGCATGTGTGTGAGAAATTAAAATTTTGTCCTTAATCTTTCATATCTAGCAGTAAATCTTTCCCATAAATGCAAAACTGTCAGAAATCGGTTAGATCATCTATACAAATTTGGAAGTGGTGCGTGACAGCTAAAGAATGTCGCTTGTCATTGACAAGGCATTTATTTCTTACCAAGTTAAGAGGTTACAAGTTGCACTATAGTAATAGGACCGTGATTATCGATACCAACATGTGTAGACTATAGTCTGTAGACAAGTTGACAACCCTAATTTGTTACGTGTCAACATTCCAGTGACTTCCTCGACAACTCTGTTTCCTTCAAGAAATTGGGGCCTAAATTAAACTTTAGCCATTGATCTTGGATCATCAGATGGTCTCAAATAATACATTTAACATTATAAAATAATGTATGACTATGTATGTTAGGTTAGGTTATGTCTCCGTGTTATGTCCCATCTTTTGGAAATTGCCAATAAAATATTTTTTTTCCCATAATCAACGAACGATTAGCCAATAAAATAAATAAATTTTTAAACGGTACATAAAATTCACCAATACAATTATTTTTTTTCCCTTCAAAACAATATCATTCACCTCATATATTATAATTTTTTACTTCAAAAGAAAATTATTTGCCTCATATTTTATAATTTTTTACTTGAAAAAAAATTTATTCGCCTCATATATTATAACTTTTTACTTCAAAAGAAAATTATTCACCAGCAATTTATGAAATTTTCATTTGGTGGGGAAAAAAATGCCAATACAAACTATGAAAAATTATGGATTTGAAAAAAAAATTCACTTGCATTAAAAAAATTCCCCCCTAAAATAATGTACGATTTGCCAGGATTTTACACTTTTTCCTAAAAGGGGGTTTCTTAAAGTTATCCCTGACAAGGACAAAATTTTGATATTTTTTAGATGACTTTGAATTTTTTGAAAGTTTTTAACAAACATACCAAACTAATGCCATAGGAGGAGATTGATACTCCTAAGGGTTGATTTTGTTGTCATTAGTTATGAGGAAGTTATAATGTTTGTCAAAGTCATTCAGTAAAGGAAATTAGAAGATAAGGAATTTCAATAAAGAAGAAGCAAGCACAGGCACCGAGCAAGGAAGAAATGAGCACCAAGAACCAAGTTATACCGAGCATAGAACCGAGAAGAGAAGATAGTTACCAAGTTAAGGAAAACATGTTACCGAGCATACATGCCGACACCACAAGAATTTCTAAGTACATTGAACCTGGACACCGAACATAAAATGGTTTACCAATCTTGAGGGGATCGTATAATAGAACATTGGAGATTGAGATATAATGATTACACATGTTTACAAGGTGAGATTAGCCAATGAGAATTAAGGATGGAATATACATTGGAAGAGTAACCAATGCTAGCACCACTTGATGAGAAGATTCTAGAACATCTAGCACCGCTTGAAGAATTGTATATTAGAATATCAGAGTATGAATATCAGTATTGTGGTTAAGGATTATATGAATGTAAGAGGATTTGCATGTATGAAGTAGATTAATGAGTAGGTGAATGAGAATTGAAGCCACTGAGTAACAGAGCATTGAAGAACATTCAAATATTGAGATCTACCAAGTACTGAATTGTTAGTGTGAATGATACACAATATGAGGTAATGAGTCAATGAGCACATAGATTCTGAATAGCATATGTTGATGCAAGTTTGATAGACATTTTAGTGTTACTGATTAAAAGTTAATCAAAGTTTGTAAATTCTCTTAACTGAGTAGATCCTAGAAAATCTTAATTTTAAATCCTTTAACCAAGTGTAATTCTTAGATTAGAATTGTGAAATCTCTTAATAGAGTAGACTCAATAGTTTTTAGACTCTTAACAGGGTTAATACTCTTAACAGGGTAAGCTATAAAAAATAGCTAAGCATTATAGCTCTGATCGAGAAAAATTTATTCTATAACATTGAAGTCTTGTGGGTGTCATCCCCACCATAGTTTTTATCCTTTAACAAGGATTTCTATGATACCAAATATTTGTGTTCTATGTTGATTATTATATGTTTTATATATTTCATGTGATGTATGCAAATGTTAAGGAATTAGTAAATGATTGTGAAGAAAGTTCAAATGATTTTAAAAGTGTTTTACAATATTGATTCACCTCTCCCCTCTCTATACTTACCTTTCCACACCTAATCCAACACACAATACATGTGGGACTAAAGTCCCAAGGCAAGTGACCTTTGACACACAACAATTGTAACAATGCCAATGTAGAGACCCTACAACTCTAGTAACTCACCATGTGATAGATTTGCATACCTCCATGCATCAACATCATAGTTCACCATGTGAAGAGCCTACCTACCATATCAATAGTAGTTGCGGACCCCTTAGAAGTGACATGTGGATGAATTAGCTAGAGACATGTTCCATAGTTGATACATCACCACTAGACATGCTAGTATAGTACAATCATCACCACATCATCTATCGAAGCAATGCACAATCAAGAACTATATGAGTTAGACTTTCCCAATCAAGGTACATAATCACCACATCAACTACCACAAGTGGAGTCTTTTTGGCATGAAGACCATTTGACCATTATTTTTTATCCCCTACAATGCCTGTGATGGCCATATGATCATCAAATTTAACATAGTATTTTGTTGACATTGACAAGGCTTTGAAAATTTTTGCCCCTTCACCATTTGATTTTTTAATTTTATAGTCAAAATTTGAAGGATCATTACTTGCTCATTTTGAGGTCTTTTTTGCAGCAATTATTTACATTTGTGGTAAAAATTCATGTATTATGCGATCGTGTAGGTATTTTCTAATTTTAGTGAACAAATTTTCTAGAATTCTCTATTTTTGGAAAACTATATCTATCCAATCCTCAATTTTGAAACCTTCAAGGCTATGTTGAAGTTCATATATACACATTTTGAGGTGCCATTTTTTTGAAAGTACATAATTTTTTGTCTGCTTCTATAATTTTCTATCCATTTGTAGCCATTATAGGTAGAAATATCACTTTCAAAATTTGGTCTTTTTTGGCCATTTATGATTATTGTACTGCTAGGATTTCAATTGGATCTTTAGAAATATTTATCTAAGTATGATCTGGCCTCATCAAGGTAGTTATAACCATCAAGATTAGAAGTCCAATTTGCTCTTATATGACAAGTGGTCATTGTACACACACTGAGTATAAAGGGCCAAAATCATCATCATTATCATTATTATTATTTTAGGGGGGGGGGGGGGCAGGGGCGAGGAAGGGGGGATTATTCTTTGGTTGAGTGAATTTTGGGGTGTCTTGTATATTTGTGTATCTCTACCTTTGGTTCTATTTTCATTTTTAGTTATGGGTTCTCCTAAATTTCCACTTTTAACTCCACATAACGATGCAACAAGAAAATATAATCTCTAAATTAAATTAATGGAAAAAGGTTTAAATCATCATGTTGATGGTACAATTGTAGAACCATCAGAACCTAAGGATTATCCTACTATAAAAGATGAATGGATCATCAAAAGTTCTATGGATCTAGGTACTTTGAGAAAATAGATTTCACTTGATCCCATCTTTCATATTGTCAAATGTAAGGCAATCAAGGAAGCATGAGATAAGCTTGAACAATGGTATGGTAAAGTGGATGATATTAGAGGATAAAAACATGATAGTGAACTTCTCAACTTGGATCGTAAAAACTTTGACATAATTCAAGACTATGTCAACAAGGCAAATGAACTTAGAGCACAACTTAGAGGTTTTGGTATTTATAAGAAGGATGCATAGTTAGTGTTCAATTTGTTGAACAAGTTTCCTTCAGAATATGGAACTTTTGTTTCAAGTTTTCAAACTCATTGGTTGATGATGGGAAGTGTCTACACTACACATTCATTTGATTCTTTTGTAGAGATATTGATGTTAGTACAATCTAAATCGATGAGCATGGGGATTCTCAAGTCTTCAAAGTCCAAATCTTTGGTCACTAATTGCAGGAATCAAGGAAATCAAGGAAAGGGTTCCAATAGGAAGTAAAATCATGGTAATCCAAAGCCAAAACAAGATAGAGGACAATCAACCTCCTCACAATAAGATAATTCTTTATCTTCTTTATACAAGAAGAGAAGTTCATTTAAGAAGGAGAGACCACCTTGTGCATATTGGAAGAAAAATGGAAATGTTGAGAATCATTTATACACTAAGGAAAATGATGAGTTCACAAACATTATCAAGAAGAACAACATCAATATTTCATTTTCCTACATAAAGAAGTATTTCACTCCTTCCACTTCCTCATAGTAAAAAGGAAAAGGGCACACATTTGTGGCAGCTACAAGTTCTTCACAAGAGTGGATGCTTGACTAGGGTGCCTCTTATCACATGGGCTCTACAAAGGAGAAATTTTCTTCATTAGAGTCATCTAAGGTACCTCAAATCTTCATAGGTGATGATAATAAACCATAATTTGAAGGAAACAGTTTGATTGCCATGGATGATGAAACATTTAAGAATTTTCTCTATGTTCCTAACTTGAGAACCAAACTAATTTCAATTTACCAAATCACTCACTTGGAGATAGAAATAAATTTGAGTTTCTACCTAATTTAGTTGTGGTAAAATAACTTAAGGATGATTCTTTGGTTACTTAGGACAAGCCAATAATCACACAAGGCTTTACTCATTCTCCCACTTTGTGCTTTAGTATCCTTCTGTCACCTTGCTCACTCATTTAATTTCAAAGAGAAAGTTATGGCATGAGTGGTTTGGAGATCTCAATTACTGATATCTTTAGCAACTAAGCTACAAGGATATGATCACAAGTCTATATCCATTCAAATGTTTAAATGGTGTATGTTTAGGGTGCTCCATGAAAAGCATCCATAAGATAAGTTTGACAAGGAGATTCCTTGGAGAGCTTCAATGGTTCTTTATTCGGTTCACAATGATGAATCAAACCTATTTCTAGTGCCATAATTTATTAAGGCTTTCTATGTTCCCACTTTCATTTATGGCTACTCTCACTTCACATGTGTCTTATTTCTTGGTCAAAAGAGTGAAGTGTTTGACCATTTTCTAGTCTACAAGGCTAATGTTGAGAAGTAATCAGGGAAGTAAGTCAAGATTCTATGCATAGACAATGGAAGGAAATATGTGAAATCTAGACTTGAGGACTTTTGTACACTTGAGGGGATTGGTATTCAACATTGAGTTGCCTACAATCCAAAGTAGAATGGTGTCATAGAAAGAAAGAATAGAACCCTTAAAGAGATGGCTAGTTGTATGATTTATAAGAGGCTTCTTGGTCCATGTTTTTGGGAAGAAGCTAGTAGTTGTGCCACACACATCCAAAATTGGGTTCCCCACAAGGCTTTGAATGGTATCACTCTTTTTGAGGCTTGGTATGGTAGAAAATTGGTTGTGAAAAACCTTGTAGCTTTTGGTTGTCCAACTTGGGCATGCATACCTCCACATGAATGCAATGCATTAGAACCTTGGAGTAAGCCTTGCATATTTGTTGGATATCCTACAAGTGTTAAGGCATATAGACTTATGGATCCAGAAACACATGAGATATACATTGAGAGGAGTGTTCACTTTGAGGATATCTCTCCTAGTTTGGCCTATACCCCTCTTCCTTCCTCCATAGTGGAAAGTGATCATAGTGACTTAAATAATTATTCTACCTTGAACCTGAATCATAAAATTACACCTTCACAGAGTCCACTTGCAATTGAGGATACTTCATCTTATACTAGACCTTGTTATGATTTATAGACTCTTGAGTTAGAAGGTTCTCTTATGGGGAATCCTTCAGACACTTGAATGACATGGTCACAACATTAATACATTTCTCATTGCTACAATTTTGCCTCCTTGTGATTTAGTGTACCTGGATACACTTTTTTCTTCCAAACATAGCTTTACAAGATGACTATTTGACAAACATTGTATGCTTGTTTATGGATTCCTATATTATAAATTTAAGAGACATCATTAACAATATTCATATTATCTTTGATGAAGATGATTCTTGTTCATTTTTTGCGAGGGGACACTCTAACCCTCTTGTTAATTATCTACATAATTACTCTTTCGAGGTTGATGTGATTTTAGATCCTAACTTGTCTATTTTGGCAGTGTGGACTAGTACACCTAATTTGGAAGGGGAAAACTTTAGAGTCAACATGAGGACACTTGGGTAGCTCTTAGAGACTCCATACATTTTTAGGTTTCTTCCTATATCTACATTTATGAATTAGGGGGACTTCACTCATAAACCTTTGGTTTTGTTTCTTTCTAAGGGAAGGAATGTTGTTCCTTTTTCATGGACCAAGTTATACATTCAACTTAGAGAATCTATCATTGGTGTTTATTTTACACTAGGGGGGAGATACTTGGTCTCTCTTATTATCTCTTATGTGGGGGAAATATTCCTCACATGGGGTTTCATCCTTCTCATTCTTCTTTGAGATTTATTTTATGTATTTATCTCTATTTTTGGGGGAGCGGCAGAATTTTTTCCCACTGGGTTTTCTCCCTTCCTTCATTTGTGAGATATTTCATTTATATATTGTACATGGGTACCTAACATGTCCTAGTAGCTAGGACCCATCTTGCATTGTGAGCTTGAGCTTGCATTCCCTTAAGTTTCACTTAAGGGGTTTTGTTGCTATTATTATTATTCACCTAATTAAACTTTACTTAGGCTTACTTAGGATAATGCATTACATAGTGTAGACACTAAAAAATGGTCCATGCCTATGGCCCCCATTTTTAACATGTCCTCTATATTTTCTATTTGATCTTCATCATTCACCAATATTATGTCATTCTTCTATTAATTAAATAATGAAAACTATTTAATTATTTACTAATGTTCATCCTTTAATTTGTATCATGTTTTGTTCGATTAAATGATCATGACAATTAATGCATCCTTCTAGGGGTAAATAACCATTAATTTATACCTATTCATGTGCACGTGAATTTTGTACCTAGCTGGAGACACAACACTTCAGTAAAACATTAGTGGTTAGCAAATCAAGAAATCTGTAATATAAATGAAATAAGCTAACTAGGCAATTTATTGCCTTCTAGTAGGTGCGAGTATGGTATTCTCAGATTCAGACCAAGATCAGTGATGATGCAACACCTAAACGAAGGATTTAAATGATTGAAAGCAATGAAATGTGTATGCAAATTAATGTATTTTTTTTGGATGTTGTGTACAATAAGATGAAAAACTGATCTGAAATTAGTCTAGAATGGATTGAAATGATATGCAAATTGATCTAACAATGATATACTATGATATGAAAAATGAATGAATGCTATGATCAAAACAATAACAAAAATCTCACAATCACCTGTTCACAAGAGCTTGATTCTTCAGATGCAAATTCACCAGAGTTCAAGTATGCAAATTCACAGGGGGGGGTTTAAGATGAAGGACTGAGCCTCAATTATATAGAAATCCATGGCTTGAGGATGCACTGAGAAAAGCCATAAATCACTGTTGATAAACTTAGGTTGATTTTTGAGTTAACAAGAAATTGGGAATAGATCAACTCATAAAATCATGCAAAAATGGCTTTTAGACTCCAAATAGAGTTTAAATTACTTTTTCAACTCACAATCACATGTTGAGTTTAGAAAGTTAACAAATTGAAATTGATAATTGATTTAAAGTTGACTGCTTTACTGATTGTGCATGATTTAATATGAATTAATTTAATAATTAAAGTGATTTATTCTCAACTTAACTGATTTTGAATTAAAACAATTGATTTATGGGTTAATCAATTATTAAATCAAAAATTATTCCAAAACTATATCATTAAATATTGACAACTAGATTTAATTAATTAAATAAGAATTTAATCAATTATTCTTAAGATTTTTGATTTATTGTCAAAATTAAATAATATTAATTAGGAATAAATATAATTAAATCTAATTAAATAATTAAGTGGAAAAATTAAACTTAATTAATTGAATATTCAAAATATTCAATTAATCAAATTTTAGGACAAATATGATTTATTGCCAAATAATATTTAATCAGGATAATTATGATAAATTAGGAATATTTAGGAAATATTCCCCGATGCAAAATGAAGATAAGATCAATTAGGGTTTTGATAAACTGATGTGCAGATATGCCTTAGGTTAGGACTTTTATGTCATTTTTGTCGATTTGACGATGTAGGAGGTCAATGAACCTATAGCCCATTTTTGGGTCTTTGAATTACTATGCAAAGTGCATTGGTTCAAAGATTAATCTATTTTTGATAATGATGTGGAATTAGTTATGCGGTGGAGAAACTAATCCTGAGAGATTAACCAATTCTCAGACAGAAACTGATTGATATATTTGAAGATGTTGGTGATTAAGGTCCTAGTTGACCAAAGAATTTAGATGATGCTAACTATATCAACAATGAACTAGTGATTATGAAGAAGTGTCAAAATGCCTGATTCTGAACCTATGATTATGAAGAAATGATTGTCCTAACTCTAGACCTGACTGTCCAAAGGAATCGAAAGGATGCCAAATCTGAACCCTTCAGTTACGAAGAACCAAGGAAATAACACAACTAAACCAATGGTTATGAAGAGGTGATACAGTTCGCAAGATTAAGAGAATACCAGATTGATATGGACCTTGATGAATCTGACATGCCCCAAGTGATGTGCCCCAAGAGATGAGGTCTTTTGATGAATCAACAACTAGATGTGGTTGTTGTCTTGATTACTAAAAGAAAGATTTGATTTACAGTTTTGATTGATGTGCAATACCATGCCCCCTTCGGGATGAAAATCAAAATATGGCAAGAAAAGCCAGCATTGTATAGTTTAGAAGCATGTTAATTGATTTGAGAATTGGTTATGCACGTCTGGAGATGCATTCTACATCGTTTGAAGGTCCTGAAGATCAAGTTTGACTAGGTTTGACCATGAGTTGGCCATGGTTGATCAAGTTGAAATTTTTGATAGTTTGATGTATGATAATCAGTTAAGTTTAATTCTAGATTTCATTGATGTTTAGAAGGTTCATTATGCAAGCAATCAACCATCCTGGGTCTGAAAATTTTAAATTGCAATTTTCACAAAGTAAATGATCTCATATTTCGCTTTTGATCCCAAAAATGGATTTAGAACGTTGAAATTAGCTAGGGGTGCCATTTTCACGCAAAATTAAGCACTTTGAAAAATTAGGTCAAAACCTATATAAGGGCCAAAAGGGTCATTTTCAAATAATTTCAACCTTTTGTCTTTTGTGAACTTTGTGGAGCCCTCAGAGCAAAAATGGAAGTGCTTGTCTCCTCGCATCAATTTGAGTGCCGCCGGCTACTCCAGCAACCTCCCCAGTATGGGAACCCAGTATGTGGACCTCTATGCCTCTCTGTAAATTCAAATTTTCCATGTTTTAAGCATTTTTAGAATTTTTTTTGTATGTTTTTAGCTTTTTGAAAATTTTCACCATGAAAAGTCGTACAATAGTCCAGTAGGACTTGTACAAGTTTTGAATTTCATTTATAGAGTCATCCCTATTTAAATTGTAACTTGTATGAGAGGGACCCATCTATCGTACGACATTTCATTGGTCCCTCAAGCATTGTACGAGAACCTGTAGATTGTCATGTATTCATGAAATGTCATGCAGGAACCTATAGAAACTTGTACGAGTTTTGACACTAGTCTATAAACCTCATATGGAAAAAAGTGAGTGTTTCTCACCCTTAGGTCAAATTTTTGATGTTTCTAATTTTTTAGGCTGATCCCTTAGCATTTAATGCACCTTCTAAAGTATTCAACTTTTCAATTTCTATGCTTATAGCCTAATTTTTGACTAAGTTACTGATAGGATACCCTATTTTTGTGCTATGGAGGTTCATTATCAAGATGTACATGTCTAAATTTCACATCCTACCACCCAGAGACTCTGTGTATCACTACCTGATCCTCTCAAAGTGCACCTAGCTGCCTACGGTTTCGAGTGCGTTATCTGGTTGCCTGAGATTCGGGTGAACCATGGTTTGCTTACTGCATTGATTGAGAGATTCCATTCAGAGATGCAAACATTCCACCTGCCTACTAGAGAGATCATTGTGATGCCGAAAGATGTGTATAGGATTCTATGCATATCATTTCACGACCCTCATCATGATTATATTAGTGTGGGGAATGCTAGTCTACATGCCTTTAGGACTTTGTTTAGTGATGATGATCAGTTAGCTCAGTCCATCTCCTAGGAGGCTCTGGTACAAAGATATGGGCAAACCCATAGATTAGAGTGCATCATAGCAAGGATGATTGGTGGGATCATCATGTCCAACTGTCAATAAAATGGTCTTTTGATGGGCTGGGCCCCGATGGTAGCAGGCCTGATGGCTAGTCCCTCTGAGCTAGGATGGGGTCAGTGCCTACTTTCTCACATGTTCTCATAGATGCATAAGATAGTGTATCATGAGGGAAAATCTTTTGCTTTTGGTGCACTTGTTCTATAGATTTGGGCGTGGGAGCACATCTCGATATGTCAGCTTGTATGCGGTGAGGATAGGTAGCCACATGAGCCTTTGATATATAGATATTCTAGGTATGTCACACAAGTCCAGATGGGCATCACAAAGTACTAGAGGCATGTCTTAGATGATGTGACATTCATCATTTGGAGACTATACCTATAGGTGGAGGGATGGCCAGCTGCACATGCTTAGTTTGGATATTTCTATCAGAGTCAGGTGTTGATAGGACATTCTACCACTGTCTTAGAGTGATTCATCATCACACATGTATGGAGATAGTATGGCATCATACAGGATGCACCACAGGATTATGCCACTTATGCATGGTTGGTTCAAGAGCTAGGATTAGGATGAACAACTCAATTATCTTATGCTCTTTGCAGTCATGAGTATACTGGATAGGTTGCTAGAGATTGGGATTATAGGCCATAGGTTTCTGATACATTTATTGCTTGGTTGGATGAGCATCCTATGAGGAGATTTTATGATTCAACAGAGCTAATTCTGACTATGGAGGAGGTAGTAGATGTGATAGGTGCACCCATGGGTAGAGGCCAAAGATGTTGAGATGTTCAAATACCAGTGTTGCATCCTACACCACCTAGGCCTAGAGCAGTGATTACTCTATAGATAGGAGCAGGACAGATGAGACCACCTTGCCCTCAAAGTTTTACAGTAGGCCAACTTGTTGTTCTTTAGAGGAGATATACTAGAGGTGAGGGTGGTCAACTGGGTAGTGTAGGTAGTGCTGATGATGTCCTAGGAGCATAACAGGATTTGGGAGGTACTGATGAGACACAAGCTGATCCTAATTTTGATCTAGGTGCTGAGGTTTGACGTTGCAAGGTGTGTAGAGCGGAGGCTGCTGATCAACCTATAGAGGATTCAAAGGCATCAGTAGTGGAGGCACATCCTAGATTGAGGAAGACACCTCAGGATATTAGTAGGTGACTTCAAGCATAGATTCAGGATTTGAGATTGCAGAGTGCCACATTGGAGATACAACTGAGAGAGTTTGAGAGGTAGAGATTAGAGCGAGAGGTAGGCATGAGATGGTTGTAGGCTGAGGTCATTCATCAAACTAGTTGGGCCTCCTACTATGTTTCTACATATTATGCAACTATACCTACTACCCAAAGAGTGCCTACATATTCTCAGTACATGATTGCTTCTGAGGGAGCTAGAGCACCACGGGCTGACCCACCGCCAGATGCACCTGCCCCACCACCACCAGATGCAAAGGAGTAGGTAGACAACTGATCTACTTTAGTGTTCTTATTTTTGTCATTTTGTCCATATACTGATCATATTTGATAGCTCACATGAGCTCATTCTTTTGTATACTGTGCCATTAGTACACCCCTGACTATTCTGAGGTTTTTGATATATATATGGGATCAATTTTGGTTGTGACTTCATATGTACTTTTCATTTTGTTTATGCTGATTATTTCATGTGATGCAAATGTTTGAAGTGCTTTGATTAGTGTAGCATGTATGGAATATGCAATGCAATGATTTCTGTCAAATGTATGTATCTTATGCAATGTAATGATTATGGATTATGAAAATATATGATTTCGCTTATGCTTTATGTATGCACATGTATGTATGCAATGGATGAAATAGAATGATTATGATATGTAATGTAAATATAGTGATACCCATGATATATTTTGTAGGTATTGATGAAGACAAGTACTTGGTCATTTGTCAAAAAGGATGTTTAACCCGCTTGCTAATCTGTGAAGAGACCTTCGTGTGAGATTTAGTCTTTGTGTCATGTTTAGCATAGTTTTAAAGAATCATTTAATTGTCAAGCTGATTTGGAAATCATGAGATAAATGCAATCATGCAAAGTGTAAAGTGACATGTAGAATGAAATGCAAACCTAGGACCTAGGACTTAGTCACTGATCATGTGTCAATCATTTTCATCACTGAATATTTTTTTGTTATTTTCTCTTTTAGGTAACATCAGATAAATTGATACAATTCCCACTAGTTAGACAACCATAGACATATGAATATTAATTTTTGTTTTATTATGTTAGATTTAGATATAAGCATCAAGGTAGAAAAGCCAAGATGACCTGAATATCATGTCCATTTTGATATAGCAAGTTGTATAAGCATCAGAACATAAACATTGTGATAACTTGAATAAACCTTGTAGATAAACACACCAAGAAGTTGAGAGATCATTCTGAATCTGTTGTGAATTACCTATGGTGACCCTTTATCATTCACATCCTTGGGTAAGATCATGTTTCATAGGAGTAAGAGCTCACTAAAAAAGACAATAGTTAGATCAAAATTCTATGAAGCATCCCGGTATCGATGGTTGAGGTACACATGGCCATCCAATACATGATGCAGGCACTTATAGTGGACACCAATTCAATCCAAAATTTCCAAAGTTGTTAGATTTTCATGCAAAGCAGAAAACAAAGAAAAGATTATGCCCCTAGTCATCTCTCTCTAAATCCTATGAAGGACATCATCGAAGAGCTCAAGGGTACATAATATGAAAAAATCTCAATGTGAATCAGTAAGCATACAAGGAGATAAAAGCAATGAAGCAAAGATTGGTTTCAGTTTGTCATTGATGTTTGTTTATGTTTGATTGCAAAATCCTTTTTGGCAAGGGGACAAACACACTGACTCGAATGTAGCTTTGGAAGGACCTTGACTAGATGTGACTCATCTAAGGTATAATAGAGACTATAGGATATGAAATTGATTGCCCCCAAGTTTGAAACATTGATAGGATACAGACACTTTTGTTGATTGGTGCACAAACTGACTTTATTAAAAACAAGATGCAGAAACAAACTAAGAGATATTTACAAACTAAAGCAGGACTGAAAGTTGGGAAAGACCAAGATTGCACTGATAGATGGAGCATTTTTGAACAAGTGGCATCTGTTTGCTGAGTTTTCACCATCTTGGTAGAGATTCTATTTTTGCTACTAAGGCACCTGTTTCCAAGTTTTCACCAAGGCACTTTTTCTTTTTCTTCTTTTTTTTTTGTATTTTTCATCTTTTCAATTTTTTTGGTACTTTTTTATTTTTTATTTTTTTGTGATACATCAAGGGGCATATTGCTAGGTTTTTCACTAGGATGTTCATTTTTTCATGACTTCTTCTAATTTTTCTGATTGTTTTTTAGGACATTCTACCATAGACTGAATATCTTAGGCATAGAATTTCTTTTGATGGATAATGTTGATTAGTTCTCCGAGCTATTCTCCTTTAGTCATTGGGAGTTGATAGGCTCTAGAGCCAAAAGTAGCAGTGATAATAAAAGGACCCAACCAGTTGGGTTCAAACTTCCCCTTGCGTTCTTTATGTGATTGATTTTTAGGATTTTCTCTCAAGACTAGATCACCAACCTAAAATTCTTTGTGTTTGACTTTCTTGTTCTAGCCTCTAGACATTCTCTTTTGATATACTCTAAGATGATCATATGCTTCTTGTCTACACTCATCTAGTAGTTCAAGTTCTTGCAACGTAGACACTTTGTAGTCATCATCAGTTACTAGACAATGCATTCTGATTCTTAGTGATGGGATTTCAACCTCAATAGATAGTACCACTTCAGATCCATAGACTAAAGAAAATGGTGTAGACCATGTGGGTGTTCTGATACTTTTTCTATAGGCCTAGAGATTTGGATTGATCATGAGATGCTAGTCTCTTCCTATTTTATTAACTGTGTGATGTAGGATTTTCAACAAATTCTTGTTTGATGCTTCTGCTTGCCCATTCCCTTGAGGATAGTATATGGATGACCAATGTTGTTTAATCTTGAATTTAGCATACAAGGAATCCAAGTCCTTATTTTTGAATTGGCCACCATTATCTATGACTATAGAATGTGGGATTCCATACTGACAAATGATATAGTTGAGAATGAACATTGAGATTTGTTTGTCGGTTGCTTGAGTCAAAGGAATTGCTTCTACCCATTTTGTAAAGTAATTTGTAGCTATAATGATATGAGTATGTCCATTGGAAGAATGTGGATATATAGCTCCTATGAGATCAAATTCCCATTATTGGAAAGACCATTGTGTAGTGAAGGGAATAAGTTCTCTCCTTGGTGCATGAATCAAGTTTCCATGTACTTGACACTTTTGACAGTTCTTAGCATATTTGATAGCTTCCTTTTCCATTTCAGGCCAATAGTACCCAGCCCTAATAAGTTTTTGAGCTAGTGTTAAACCATTGGAATGTGATCCATATATACCATCATGGACTTCCTCTAATGCACATTGAGACTCTTCACGTTCTAAACACCTAAGAAGTGTACCATCTAGACTCCCTTTATACAGATCATTACAAATGATGACATACCAAGATGCATTTTGGATAAGGTATCATTTCTCATGGCACTTGAAGGAATCATGGATGATTTGGTCTTGAAGGTAGGAGAAAAGGTGTTTGTATCTGGAAGAATCATGACCAACAACAGTGCATATCATGCAGGTTTTGGGGGAATCATATGCAGGAAATGATAATGCTTCCACTAGGAACTTGTAACATAGCTCATGTTTGGGCTGGAGTAGTAGACATGATAGCATTGTCATAGCATCAAGATCCTTGTTCTCCTTTCTAGGAATTTTCTCAAAAGTGACTGAGATGAAATACTTATTAAGGTCATCAACCATGCATTTGTATGGAACAAGTTTCTCATCTTTTGTCTAGTACACATCATTGACTTGGTGTATGACTAGCTGTGAGTCTCCATGAATGTGTAACTCTATCACTCACCACTCAATTGCTATTTTCATGCCATTAATGAAATGCTTCATATTCAACAATATTGTTTGTGTAAGGAAACTTTATTATGAATGCTTTTGGTATTTAGTAACCTTGTGGTGTTATGAATAATATGTCTGCTCCAGATCCATTCTATGTGTAAGATCCATCAAAGAAAAGATGCCAAGTCCTAGAAGATATGTGCATGATGGATGAATCAGGAAATTCCATCTATAATGATGTATCACCAAACATTGGTGCTTCAGCCAATTGATCTGCAATGACTTTTCCTTTGATAGCTTTCCTTTCAACATATTCTATATCAAATTCACTTAATAGCATTACCCATTTAGTCAGTTTACCTATGAGGGAAGATTTTCTCAATAAGTATTTCAATGGATCTATCTTAGCTATCAATTGTGTTGTATGAGCTAACATGTAGTGTCTTAGTTTCTATGATGCAAAGATCACAGCTAGACAAGCTTTCTCAATCATTGAATAGTTCTTCTCATAGGCTACCAATGTTCTGCTAATGTAGTAGATAGCTCTTTCTTTCTTATTTTCATCATGTTGTGCTAGTAATACCCCTAGTGATGTATATGTGGTGGAGACATACAAGATCAATGGCTTCCCTTGAATAGGAGGCACCAAAATAGGAGGATTTGATAGATACTACTTGATGTGGTTGAAGTTCTTTTCACACTACTCGTTCTATGTAAAAGTCACACCTTTATCTAATGTCTTTGTGAAAGGTTGTGATATATCTGCTAACTAAGATATGAAACATTTGATTGATTACACCCTTCCTTGTAAGGTTCTCATTTGACTGATATTTTTGGGAGGTTGCATCTCCATGATAGCTTTGACTTTAGCAGGATCTACTTCAATGCCCTTCTTTGAAACAATGTAGCCTAGAAGCTTTCCATAAGTGACACCAAAAGCACACTTTTTAGGGTTTAGTCTGAGACTAAACTTCTCTATTTTGTCTAGTATTTTTCTCAAATCATTCAAATGTTATGATCTTATCATAGACTTAGCTAAGGTTTCATCAACATAGTCTTCCAAAGTTTGATGCATCATGTCGTGAAAGATAGATGTCATTGCTCATTGATATGTAGCACTGACATTCTTAAGAACAAATGGCATGACATTCCAACAAAAATTACCCCATGCACATGTAAAAGCTATTTTCTCTTGATCTTCTAGAGAAATCATTTGGTTGTATCCAGAGAAACCATCCATTAAAGAATACATTTAAAAGCCCACAGTCATGTCCACTATCATATCGATGTTTGGTAATGGAAAATCATCCTTAGGGCATGCTTTGTTTACATCTCTAAAGTCTGTGCATACTCTAATAGATTTATCTAGTTTTGAAATTGGAACAATGTTGGAGATCCACTCTGCATAATCTATGATTCAGATAAATCTAGCTTTGAGTAACTTTTCTAGCTCAGCTTTGACTAGGAGTGCAACATGTGGATGCATCTTTCACATTTTTTGTTTGACAGTTTTGACTCATGGAGCTATAGAGAGATGATGCATTATTAGATTTGGATCTAACACTGGCATATCTAAATATTTCCATGAAAAGTTGATTTTCTTCTTTGTTAAGAAAGTAGTGAATGCTTGTTTCTCTTCTTCTAATAGGGATTGTGCTACATGAATCAGTTGTGGTTCCTCTGGTATACCCAAGCTGATAGATTGAGTGGGCTCTATCAATATTGGAGATTTGTCTAATAAATGACTCAGAAGAACATCAAATATATCATCCTTAGGAACCTTAGGTAGGTTTTCACATTCGGATATGTCTTTTATTTTTACTATTTTAGGTTCTGAGACTGCAACAAAGTGGTTCTCACCCTCAGAACTCTTTTTCTTTTTCTTTTTGTTTTTATGACTGAGATATTTGATATCCAACTCTATCATGCTAACACTAGGTTAATTGATGGAAGTCATCATAGTTTCCACTTCATTTTGGTAGCAAGAAAGAGCATAGTTATTTTGAAAGGTATGGATATCTTGGCTTGGATTGGTAGACGTTTGGTCAATAAGCTCTAGATGTTGGATAGTCAATGTTGGGAAGGATTGGGAAATGGTGTTCATGCATATGGTGCTATCATCATTGGTCCTAACTCAACTCTCAAATTCAAAGGTGATATTACTAATCAGAATGTTCAATTCACCAATAGTCTCAATGTCATTATTGGATCCCACTTCAGCCATAAATGGATCAGACTCGCTAAGTTCTATTGGTGTTCTTTTTCCCCAAAGGTTAGATTGACATAAGGATTGATAGGGCTAGTGTCACATTCACTCAACACTCCAAATCTGACAAGAAAAAGGGCCAACTAACAAGGATCAAAGAGAGATCCTTCTACACTTTAAGCTCCACATCACTCAGGTGGGTATACCTCATTTGCACACTCATACAACTTGTGTCACACTACAGGCCTATAGGTAACTAACTATGGAATGGTTTTAAAACCCTTATAGGTATCTTGTACCTCAAATGAAACCAATATCTCATGCAATAGCCCTACTTACATGGAGTGAGTATGAAAACCAGAGACCTACACTAACAACATGAAAGGGAAAGGGTGGGACTAAATGGAAATGATTTGATTATTTGGGCTGGATGGACCCCTGAAATACTCTATTTGTCTCCCATAGACCAGTGCCTTATCCAATGGGTAGTAGAGTCAAATACCTCACTGTAGCAGAGCTATGAAACAAGGAGACAACACACTTACCCTGACAAGATCATACATTACCAAACCACCTGTATACCCAAATGCGTTATTAATCATTTAAAGGATTTTAACCCTCCCATTAGAAGAGACCTATAAACAAGAAATACATTAACCAGCATCCACTAGAAGACAAGCATGACATATCTTTGATATCCCAGCCCATACACATCTGAAAACTAGTCCTAGACCTAGTTGCTTCTATGAAAACAACTCTACTATAGACACTCACTAGAAATGCAAGTAGAAAGGTTGAAACACCCTTGATGCTTCAATCAATAAGTCTAAGACCCAAATGGAGACAATCTGATAACAGAACAAATGTATTTAATCCTCATAAATAAGACATTTGCTACAACTTCATTGTATTCCCATAGCCAGAGAGGAAAGAGGGACACCTTGTATGCAGAGAAGAAGAAATATTTACAAGGCAAAAAACTTAACCATCCAACCCTTAAAAAATCAAACAAACAACAATATATACCACTGGTTACCTTGGAATCCCAAATAGGTTAGGATGCAACAAGCTATGGGTTACCAAGGTTAGGGTTTCAACTACCCAACCAAGAATTACATTAGAATTTTAAAATTCCCTGGAGGGAAAACTAAGCACATGTCTGTTAGATGAAGGATGATATTCACACTTGAGAAGAATCTCTGAAAAGGACAAGAAGATCATATGCAAATCAAACTGAACAGACCTACAAAATACCTTGAGAAACAAAATTTGTCCATCACCTCATGGTACAAATCCTTGCAATTAACTATCAAGCATTTTGGACCACACCATAGTAGAACTTAGGATTAATTCTACCAAATCTGGCCACCCAAGCATTCAATACCAGTTCCTTACAGTTGGAAAGTCCTTTTGATATTCAAATTTGTAGAGAAATGACTTTCTTGGGTTATGCCTCTTTTATCTTTAATTGCGAAGTCACATAGCCAAGAACTTAACCGCCACAGGAATCCTGGTTTACAATTATGCTTAGTCGCATGATCACAAGACATCCTACTCACCCTTGTGATCATGCGACCACAACCACTAAATCGTGCAATACTGATCACAAACCCTCTCAAAAGTTTGAAATTGAAATGCAATGGTCATCCTTAGGGTGCCAACAATCTAGCAACGGTCAACATTTGAACTGAGATCAACTTTATATCACCACCATTTGATTCATTTACTTTTCTCAGGCTCGTGTGCTTTACATTTCTTTGAAAACCATGGCCCCACTTCACGACTCCGCAACCGCGACACCATCAGTGGTCACATGATCGCATAGCCCAAAAAAGGGCTATGCGAACACATGACAAACTACTAACACTCACCACCACTGCTTTCCCTTGGGTACCAGAGCTATGACATGTATATCCACCTCAGCACTTGCCGTCCAATCAAAAATCAACACATCATCACACCTGGCAAATGGACTGACCACCCGTCAACCCTTTTAAATGCTGCAAGATCAGATGGTTGTTGCATGATTGCAAGGGGAAAGAATATTCCTTGTGGTCATGCGGCAACTGTAGGATTGAAAGGGATCTGACAACCGGGCCCACATCTCTACCCTACATCCAATAGAACCTTGCCACCTCAACATCCTCTGACAGCGGTCCCACTACAAACAAACCCGTCGGCATCTAATCGGATGGTGGGTGCATGATCGGATGGGGTGAGAATATTCCATGTGATCACACACCGACCGTAGATTGAAATCACTAACACAAGCCCTGCTAACAAGTTCTAACTCATCACCACATGGACCAATCAGAAACGAGCACCTTAGCACTGTCTGACACGCGGACCCACCTAGACCCACGGCACGCCCACATAGGAAAATTTGACGGCTATTACAAAAGTGTGAAGGATAAACACCATGCATCTTCACCATGTGAACATGTGACAACCACTGATTCTATCCAAAATTTGACCACACCAAACAATTGAGAAGAATCGGGTCCCACCAACTAATTGCACTTGCACAGTTAAGATTGAAGGATCGAAAACATCCAGGGTTTTTGATGCCAAAAGACAAGTGCAAAAAAGCGGGGAGGCACAAGGTCAAAAATGACCAGGGTTTTCGATATTAACACACAAGGAAACAAAGGATGTAAAAACATTAAGGGTTTTCATGCAGATGAAAAGGCAGCAGGAAAACCGAAAACATCATGGGTTTTCAAAAACATTGTGGGTTTTCAACACTTAGGCATATTCTAAAACTGTTTCCTGCAGACCTTAAAACTTGAATAATTCCCTGGGTTTTGTGACTTAGGAGATGCAATCTAGATTGAAGCAAGGTGACACATGGAAGAACATAGGGCTAAGAGCGCATGACATAAAACCTTGGGGATCTACTTCGCATGTCAAAACTGTGCTTGCAGGCATGACAGGACACTTACCAAAAACTTTGCAGGGAATAGGCCATTTTCATAAGATTTTTGCACAAAAAGGAAAATGGACTAATAGTGGCTCTAGTTGGGGATGCATGGCTCTTGGAAGCATGGCAAGAATTTTGATCTCTAGAAAAAATAGACCATACTTAGACAAAATAATTAGGCCCTCACCCCACTTTTAATCCAAAATTTCACAGACTGGCTCCCTACCCAAAAAATCTAACACCACTATACAAGATATACAGAATATACACAAGCAACATCTGGATGCCAAAGGAGTGCCATCCTTTTCCTCTATCAAAAACTTGGTTTCTGTTCACAAAATCAAACAAGAGTTTGAAACCTCTATTACATATGTGATGATAGAAAACACTATCAAGTATTAGCCGTAGACCAACTTCGAATTTATCATCACCTATGCCTTCCCCACATGTTCCCCCACAAACTCACTATTTGGAAAACATGCATCATCAAAATCATCATGGATTGAAACATATGAAAGGGGACAAGAAATTGATACCTTTTCTTCTTGGCTGCAATCATCCAGCTCATCTTTAATGCATTCTTTCATATCAAAAGAAAAGAAACTATACTCACTTTCACTTACCTCAGCCAAGGCAACTGAAACATACTCATATATCAGGTTACTCGAGTTTATCAAGTCTGATTTCTCTTGATAAATTACACCTTTATCCTCATAAGGATGATTCACATGATCAACATGATGAACTAGATTATCACCATTATTCTCACTACTTGGTGGTAGAAGAAAAACATTGTCCCAATGTAATGCATCTTCATCAACAGAGCAACATTCATCCCGCATTACCTTTCTTTCAACTAGCCTCATTTGTGAGGGAGACTCCAGATCAACCGTATGTGAAACTTTAAGTGTAGAAGGTGAGTAATCCTCAACAAATTCCATGCTCTGAGCACACTCCTCAAATAATGGGTTAGAGACTACATGGAATTGTTTCTCATAGTAATTCAGACAAAGCTCCATTTGGTCTTCACTAATGTCCTCATCAAATAACATATTAGTAGCCTCACTATATATGTCATTATATCCATCATCATACACATCTCCAATAGATGAAGAAACATCAGAATCTGAATCGGAACATGACTCACCATTACTGCTATCAACATATGAACAATTAGTGTTGTAGTTAGTCTCATCATCATCAAAAGTATCACTCAGTGGATTTCTCCACAAATCTTCAACTTCCAAGACTTTACAACCAGCGTCATTACCACCCAGTAGCATAGAAGACTACAAAGAAAAATCCTTTGCAATATGAGAGAAACCCTATGACATATCATCAGAAAGTAATTCATTCCTCTCAAGATCTGTACCAACATCAATTGGTGGCAAAGTGTCTTCACAATTATCATCACTATATTTGGGAAAAACATGCGAAGGGAAATGTGTATCCTCTATAATTTGAAAATGTTCATCACCACCACTGGATCACAAGGATACCAGCTTCTCATTAATTAGACCCTTGGCAGCAAAATTCATTTCACCTTCACATACAACACTATGATTAATACAATAATTAGAGGGATGAGAGCACTGATGTTGCTCACCCTCCTCCTGATCATTCCCCCTACTCTAAAAATGCAAACTGGCAGAGGCATGTCTTCTTATAACTCCATACTTCAGATTGCACTCAATATCCATCGCAACCTCAAAAGCCTGATGCAAACTTTGTGGTTGTTTACCCCTCAGTAGGAAACCCATTTTTTGGTCAAATGCACTCAAGTAGATGACCAAACAAATCTGATCATGTGGCCTAAAAACCTCAAGGATATCCATTAATGTCCTAATGAATCTTCTATTAAACCTTTGAATCAACTCATCTTCTTCAATCTGAATTTCCATTAATCTGTCCAACATTAATTTTACATCTACCAAGTCATCAAAATAATCAATGAAGCACAAACTCAACTCATCCCATGAAGAAATAGAGGCTACAGGAAAAAATGGAAACCACTCCCTTTCATCTCCCTCAAGAGTCTACACAAACAACCTCATCCACAAATCCTCATGGTAGACATCAAAATCACACATTGAATCAAAAAAAGCCTGCACATGTTTTCTTGCTGATGGACACTGATTCCTATTGAACTTCGACACATATATTCTGATTTTATTAGGGATTTTGTTAGGGAAACCAAGTATGCCATCATAACAAAATGGTGCATACCCTTTGACAAAAGAAACTTTGTGAACATCCATCACTAGCTGCAACTGTGGCACATCTACTTGAAAGTCTTTAAGACCAATGACATGAAATCTATACTTGAATTAAACCTTCTTTTGTCACTGAATCTTTCCTACATACTTCATGCTTATATGTCCTTTCTTTAATGACAAAACCATTTGATAAGGACCATGCAAATGCAATACACTAAATGGAGAATACCTGGATTGCCTTGCTAAATGCTATCGCCTTCTTCTTATCTAACTGAAGTCCCAACAAAACTTCAAAATTCAGGTTCCTTCTAGCATAGAGTCACCACCTCTCCTCAGAGGACACAAACTTTCACTGATCTATCTTGAAACACCAATAGACTCTAGGCTTTTCCACAACAAAGTCACATATAACCCAATCAACAAATCCAGGTAACATACTTGCAAATCTAAAAAGCAATTCTAAAATTGGAAAACCTATAAGACTCTTCCCCAAACTGAATACAACAAGACTCTGGGATACTCTTATTAGTAAACTCATTTCATCTCCCCAACAGAGTCACCATCTTGTTGGTGTTATTTTTCCCCAAAGGTCAGATTGACATAAGGATTGACAGGGCTAGTGTCACATTCAGTCAACACTCCAAATCTGACAGGAAAAAGGGCCAACTAACAAGGATCAAAGAGAGATCCTTCTACACTTTAAGCTCCACATCACTCAGGTGGGTATACCTCATTTGCACACTCATACAACTTGTTTCACACTACAGGCCTACAGGTAACTGACTGTGGA
This sequence comes from Chamaecyparis obtusa, assembly GCA_027943335.1. Classification (NCBI taxonomy): domain Eukaryota; kingdom Viridiplantae; phylum Streptophyta; class Pinopsida; order Cupressales; family Cupressaceae; genus Chamaecyparis; species Chamaecyparis obtusa. The sequence continues at coordinate 318,082 of BSBK01001831.1, read as the reverse complement.
ATGGTTTTCAAACCCTTATAGGTATCTTGTAACTCAAATGAAACCAATATATCATGCAATAGCCCTACTTGCATGGAGTGAGTATGAAAACCAGAGACCTACACTAACAACATGAAAGGGAAAGGGTGGGACTGAATGGAAATGATTTGATTATTTGGGCTGGATGGACCCCTGAAATAACCTATTTGTCTCACATAGACCAGTGCCTTATCTGATGGGCAGCAGAGTCAAATACCTCACTGTAGCAGAGCTATGAAACAAGGAGACAACACACTTACCCTGACCAGATCATACATTACCAAACCACCTGTGTACCCAAATGTGTTATTACTCATTTAAAGGATTTTAACCCTCCCATTAGAAGAGACCTATAAACAAGCAATACATTAACCATCATCCACTGGAAGACAAGCATGACATATCTTTGATATCCCAACCCATACACATCTGAAAACTAGTCCTAGACCTAGCTGCTTTTGAGAAAACAACTCTACTGTAGACACTCATTGGAAATGCAAGTAGAAAGGTTGAAACACCCTTGATGCTTCAATCAATAAGTCTAAGACCCAAATGGAGACAATCTAATAATAGAATAAATGTATTGAATCCTCATACATAAGATATTTGCTACAACTTCATTGTATTCCCATAGCCAGAGAGGAAAGAGGGACACCCTGTATGCAGAGAAGAAGAAATATTTACAAGGCATAAAACTTAACCATCCAAACCTTAAAAAATCAAACAAATAGCAATATATATGACTCGTTACCTTGGAATCCCAAATAGGTTAGGATGCAACAAGCTACGGGTAACCAAGGTTAGGGTTTCAACTACCCAACCAAGAATTACATTAGAATTTTAAAATTCCCTGGAGGGAAAACTAAGCACATGTCTATCAAACCAAGGATGATCTTCACACTTGAGAAGAATCTCTGAAAAGGATAGGAAGATCATATGAAAATCAAACTGAACAGACCTACAAAATACCTCGAGCAACAAAATTTGTCCATCACCTCATGGTACAAATCCCTGCAATTAACTATCAAGCATTTTGGACCACACCGTAGCAGTAATCAGGATTAATTCTACCAAATCCAGCTACCCAAGCATTCAATACCAGTTCCTTACAGTTGGAAAGTCCTTTTGATATTCAAATTTTTAGAGAAATGACTTTCCTGGGTTATGCCTCTTTTATCTTTAATCGCGAAGTTGCACAGCCAAGAACTTAACCGCCATAGGAATCCTGGTTGACAATTATGCTTAGTCACATGATCGTAAGACATCCTACTCACCCTTGCGATCATGTAACCACAACCACTAAACCGCTCAATGCCGATCACAAACCCTCTCAGAAGTTTGAAATTAAAATGCAATGGTCATCCTCAGGGTGCCAACAATCTATCAATGATCATCATTTGAATTGAGATCAACTTTATATCACCACCATTTGATTCGTTTACTTTTCTTGGGCCCACGCAGTTTACATTGCTTTGAAAACCATGGCCCCACTTCACAACTCCGCAACCACGACACCATTAGTGGTCGCATGATCACATAGCCCAAAAAAGGGCTATGCGAACACATGACAAACTGCCAACACTCACCACCACTGCTTGCCCTTGGGTACCAGACCTATGACATGTATATCCACCTCAATGCTCACTGGCCAATAAAAAATCAACACATCATCACACCTAGCAAATGGACCCACCGCCCGTCAACCCTTTTAAACGTTGCAAGATCAGATGGTTGTCACATGATCATAAGGGGAAAGAATATTCCTTGCGGTCATGCAGCAACCATAGGATTGAAAGGGATCTGACAACCAGGCCCACATCTCTACCCTGCATCCAATAGAACCTTGCCACCTCAACATCCTCTGACAGCAGTCTGACTACAAACAAACCCGTCGGCATCTAATCGGACAGTAGGTGCATGATCGCATGGGGTGAGAATATTCCATGCAATCACACACCGACCGTAGATTGAAATCACTAACACAAGCCCCGCTTACAAGTTCTGACTCATCACCACATGGACCAATCAAAAATAAGTACCTCAGCACTATCTGACACGCGGACCCACCTGGACCCACGGCACACCCACATAGGAAAATTTGACAGCTATCACAAAAGTGTGAAGGATAAAAACTGTGCATCTTCACCATGTGAACATGTGACAACCACCGATTCTATCTAAACTTTAACCACACCAAACAACTGAGAAGAATCAGGTCCCACCAATCGATCGCACTTGCGTAGTTAAGACCAAAGGATCGAAAACATCCAAGGTTTTCGATCCTAGAAGACAATCGCACAAAAGTGGGGAGGCACAAGGTTGAAAACAACTAGGGTTTTTGACATTGACACACAAGAAAACAAAGGATGTGAAAACATTGAGGGTTTTCATGCAGACAAAAAGGCAGCAGGAAAACTGAAAACATCATGGGTTTTCAAAAACATTGTGGGTTTTCAACACTTAGGCATATTCTAAAACTGTTTCCTGCAGACCTTAAAACTTGAATAATTCCCTAGGTTTTGCGACTTAGGGGATGCGATCTGGACTAAAGCAAGGTGACACATGGAAGAAAATAAGGCTAAGAGCACACAACATAAAACCTTGGTGATCTACTTCACACGTCAAAACTGTGCTTGCAGGCATGATAGGACACTTAACAAAAACTTTGTAGGGAACATGCCATTTTCATAAGATTTTTGCATGAATAGGAAAATGGACTAACAAGTTCATCATTTTGATCTAGACTCATGTTAGTTTTAGATTAATATTGGTGAATAACATCAATGTGTTTTTCAGTGATAAGCTCATCTTCTTTTGGAATAACTCCCCATTCATAGTCATTTGATTCTTCATCTGGATCTCTGGGAGATCTCATAACATGTGTAAAGTTGGGATGAATCCCCCGAGTATGATTTCCTTTAGATTCTGAGTAGAATTCATATTCATGGGAATCTACTTCAGAATCACTATTGTATCCCAAGTGTTCAACTATTGTGAGAGGTTTACCTTCTTGTTTAGTAGTAGGTTCTTATGTATCTACCACATTGATATTCTCCTTAGGTTTTTCTTCATCTTTAAGGAGATCTAGTATTTCTTGAGGTAAACATTCATAAGGAATAAGATCAGTGGTGTCTAAATCATCACTATCTAATTATGGTGTTTCTTCCTCTAACTAAGTTGTTGATGGTTCAATCTGCTCTAAGACATGTGAAGAATTTTTGCTAAGATGAAAAGGCTTCTTTTGATATCCCAAGTCTATAGTATCTTTGGTCATCCTTCCATAGTGTTAAACTAGTTTTATAATGCCTTTGCCTCTTGTTCCTAGAGGTCCTTTTCTAGTGTATCCCATTTTAGACATAAGTTTGTGACCTAGTCCATAAGATTCAATAGGGGTTTTAGGTGTTTTAGAGTCACACTTCTGAACTGTTTGGGATTGAGACTCATCTTTGTATAACCATTCTAATATATCTTCTTCCTCATCAGATTCTTGTTTGGACACTTTTTTTGTGATAAAACTTCTATTAAATACGACTTGAGATTCTTTAGCTGTAGGTTTCACCTTGTCTGAAGGTTGTCCATAAGATTTTGGGGACAATGGGAGAGATGTAAGAGATAAGACTGGTTCCATTGTGTATTCTCCCATGCTTGTGTCTTTGATTTTAACCTCTTTTGCAATATCTTCCATCTTAGATGTAGATGCTATGTCTATTTATTTAGTGAAAGATTCTCTATTATGTGGAACAAGTTTGTCAGCACTTTCTTTCAATACAATGCGAGATGTGGATATGTCAGTTGGAATTGTTACCTCTACTCCATCATAAGGAAATTTTACACATTGATGGTATGTTGATGGAATAGCTTGCATTTCATGTATCCAAGGTCTCCCTAGAAGAATGTTGTAGGAAAATGGAAGATCTAGAACTTGACAGGTGATGTCTCTGATAACTGGTCCTGTTCTGATAGGTAGGACAATTTTTCCCTTGGAAGATATTTCTTTCTCATCATATGCTTTTATGGTTATCTTCTTTTTAGGATCAATAGCATCTTTTGATAATCCAAGTTGTGTGATCAATTTTTAGGAATAGATATTTAGACCAGTGCCTTCATCTATCAACACACGTTTGACACGATGATTTTGGATGAAGACTTCAATGTGCAAGGGCTGGTTATGCAGATGACTCAATGAATTTTCATCTTCCTCTAAAAAGGAGATATACTGGGGGATGTCAGATGACCAACCATAGTTTGAAATCCATCTAGATCAAGATTGTCAGGAACATTGGAGCCGAGAAGAGCTTTATCTAGAATAGACCTATGAGCAGGAGATATCTGAAGCAACTCAAACATGGATATTTTTGCATTGGTATGATGGAGTTGTTGGACAATACTGTATGACATTGGCCTAGTCTCTTTAGGATTTGATGATTTTGAGGCAGCCCTCTATTTATAAGCAGATGAAATATTGAAAGGCACCTTAGGGGCATTTGATGAACCTGATTTTTGTCATTGTAGATGTACCTAAGCTTGTGATCGAGTTACTACATTTGCTGATTGATTATCTCTATCCTTTCTTACAATTATCATGACATTGCAATGTTCAGATAGGCATGGTTCAACCATATTTATGAAAACATTATTTCCAGAGTAGGCATAATTGACTTTAGCACCCATGTTAGGTTGAGAAGATGAATCTCCTTGATTATGCTTTAGAAATGGTTCCATGAATGCTGTATGATCATTGTTGGTTTTATGGTTGTCAATTACAATTTCTCCTTCATCAATTTTGTCTTGAATGAGATGTTTCAAGCGCATGCAGTTATTGGTTTTATGACCTTTGTTTTGATGGAAGTCACAAAAATTGGTCTTTTTCCACCATTTAGGTTTAACTTCAGGATCATATGGTTTTATCTTAGGTAACGTGATGATTTTGTTTGCCAATAGTGTTTTCATGGTAGATTCTAAGGACTCACCCAAAGGAGTGAACTCACACTTTGGTTTTATAACCCATGGTTTATAGTCATTAGAATTTTTAGCAGATTCAGATGCCTTTTGTTTAGAAGCTTTCATGGCTTGAGTGCCCATGGTGAGATTGAATGCAGGTGCCTTTGATGGAGTATAGATGTGATCAACAACACCATATGTTACAACATTCTTGTTCTTATTCCAAAACTTGACTTTGTCTTTGTTGTTGGAACTAGAACCATATTCATACTTGCTATCTTTATTAATCAATATGTCTCCCTTACGAGAAATAAAATTTTCAATTTTTATGGCATTTTCTACCATTTTCTCAAAAGAAGTATGATTTTGCATTTGTAGATGATAATTGAGTTTTGGAATCAGATTGTTGATGAAGATCTCAAGTTTTTCAGTTTCTAGAATAGATCGAGGATAGAGTGAAAGCTTCTTCCTCCATCATTTGAGGAAGGTTATGAAGGGTTCTCCTGAGTTTTTCTTCAGATTGTAGATGTCAATCATGGTGACTAGGTGTTAGATATTGTAGGAGTATTGTTGGTAGAATAGTTTGATTAACTCCTCAAAGGTTTTGATTGTGCGAGGCATTTTAGAGAACCAATGAATGGCTGCTCCTCCCAGAGATCAAGGGAAAAGATGCATTAGGTAGGCTGGTTCATGCATGAACTCCATAGATTGAGGACAAAATTCTCTGACATGATCTTGGGGATTAGAGTTTCCATCATACTTATCATATTTTGGTATCTCCACTCTTTTTGGGAATGGTGGCTTGTACAAGTTTTTATTAAATGGAAAGGGGCATAGAGCCTCCATAGAAAATTATTTAGGTTCTTTCTCTTTTTCCATCTTGTTTAACTTTACTTGTATAGCATGCATCTATTTCATCATGGCCATGATAGGATTTTCTTCCTCTTGAGTGATGATATCTTCAACATTAAAGTTTGGAGGAAGTTTGGCTCCTTGTCAAGCTAGTTCTAAGAAGTAAGTCTCTTTCTCTTCTTGTAGGAAATGTTTCATCATTTTGTGAAAGTCATCATCATTTCTATACCGCTTAATTTTAGATGGTGTTAGTTTGGGATCTCCACCGTGATTAGAATGATGGCCTTGAGAACCTTGATTTCCTCCTCCTTGAGACATGGTGTTGTTATGAGGACTACCAGGGATTGATTAATGTGGAATTTGTTGAATACCTCCATGAACGGATACAGGAGGGGTGACGTAACCACCTTTCAAGTAAATATTTCCAAGAGCGTCTTCTCCAAATAGATTGGTGTCATAAGGCTGATGAAATGTTTGAGCAATCACAGAAGATGTTGCTAAAGAGAGTCTGGGTTGTTCTCTTTGTTTTCTTTGTGAGGAATCTCTAGTTTCTACCATTAACCTTGGGTGAAGGAAAAGAGAAAGATTAAGATAACTAATGAATAATCTGGTTTGGGAAAATCGAATGATGCAACCTTGTCAAGATTTGATTGGTTGATTGATGATTTGGATGTAAATGTAGGATACTATGCCCTAGATGTATGGGTAGATGCCCAAAAGATGACAAACATGAGCTCACAACACTTAATCATTTTGTTGAAGACTGAATATGGTTTTGACACAAGACCAAATGGGATTCAAATCAATAGATCAGAAGGCTGGATCAAACTCAAGAGACCACTTTAGGCAAATTGATTGGATTTTTCTAATTTTCTGCTATGTTCCTAACACAGTGAATATTTAGACAGAATCTGGAATTTGGCTGTAAAAATTGGATTTCTAAAATTTTTTGAAGGTTTCTGGCAACTTTGGTAAAAATTTAATACGAGTTTATCCAGGCTCGTAAGAGTCTAGGTTGAGTCTAGCACGACAATTGACAAAACTCATACGACAATTGACACCAGGTTTTGATTTTGCTTAGTTTTTGTGACAACACTCGTACGATAATGTACAATCTCCTGTACAAATTTTGGGGAGTTCTGATACAACACTTGGCAAAATTTGTACAACTTTTGACACCAAAAAGGATTTTTATTTCAAATTTTTGCAATTTTTTAGTTTTTGTGTGTTTTTAGTATCAAGTTGTTTGCAAATTTCTTTGTCCAAATTTGAAGAGTAGTTTGTCTCGGGTTTGTTCATTTTAAATAACCAAGTAGATATCAAGAATGCAAGACAAAAATCAAGGGAGAAAGCAATCATCTTCAAACAATGAGCGAGGGACAAAGCAACCTTGCACATGAACAAGAATAGTGACTTAATTTTCTCATCCCTAAGAATTCTACTTTTGTATGTTCTCAAAATGTTTTGTAAGCACACACATAGTCCTAGAAAAAAAAAAATTGGTTGCACTAGGGTTCTTAGTAATGGTTTGACTCTGCAAATTTTGTAATCTTAAGAGGGTGAAATCCAATCCAGGTGCACCGGGGTTTTGACACAGTCTGAGAATTTAATCAATCAGGAGTTGCTAAGGAGATTTGACAACCCAACAAGAGACTACACCTGTGGAGATTTCTTTCACAAGGACATTTATATAGTGGCTATTGCTACCATGGAAAAAATGGCTATTACCACTTGAGGTTCCATCCACGTGGTTGACCCAATAAAGGTAATGTCCACTATGGTTAACCCTCTCTATCAAGGAGACTCACAAAAAGGACCACAGGGGGACTTAGTTCAGATTCAAGGATCTGAGTTTCTGATACTACCCAAAAAGGGAGTAGAGCATAATCCTCTAGCCTCTTCACTTCACCAAAACATAGCAAATAGATCAATTGACACGCTAAGACTAAAACCACCTCACCAAGGTTCGTGATGTCAACAACAATGTCTACCAAGATCTCTAAGTGGGACCAAGAGAGAATGTACCGATCAAAGTTGAGGACTAAACCAAGTAAGACCATGAGATAATAACATTATCCTCCCTACCTACAAGGGGATCTATCTTTGAGAAGAGCTTCACATGTAAAATAAGAGAATGAAGCCCACTCTCTCAAGAACTCCATAAATAGTGTTCACAGGGCCTAATTACTATGTGTAAAAGATATGCAGAAAGAAAATCTATGTTCCTTTTAGAGCCCAAAATGAACGTGTGATTTATGAAAGAAAGAAAAATACTCAAGCTAAACACGTGACAGGTTTGTTTTATGTCCCAAAATTGAAGTGTTATCAGATGTAGCAAGATACCTTAGTTCCCATGCAATGCGCTTAGTAGATTTTACTTGATTTTCAATTTTGTTGAGATTTTCTGTAATCAAAGACAATAAATATCAATAAAAAACAACAATTATCAATTGTTAGGGTTAGTTGTTAGCAAAAATCTAAAATCAAAATATGAAAGACTACCTAGAAATCTGATACAATAATTGAATTCTAATGCCAACACTTGTACGACAGTGTGCTACTTCCCGTATGATAGTTCAACATGAAATGACAGTGGGTCAGTAAGCACAGGACAATTCAACTTCCAAATGATAATACACATACAGTTGACATGACACTCGAGATTGCCACCCATCATTCAATAGATAGAAGGTTCTGGTACGATAATCTATCAAGTGTCGTACAAAAATTGTACAAAGAGAAAATAAAAATTGCAATTTTGAGAGAAATTGCTAGAAAATTGATAAAAAAATAATGGAAACCTATTTCAGGGCCCCACGGTGGGTGCTAGAAATGTGGGTGTGAATTTTGTACCTAGTTGGAGACACAACACTTCAGTAAAACATTAGAGGTTAGCAAATCAAGAAATCTACAATATAAATGAAATAAGCTAACCAAGTGATTTACTTCCTTCTAGTAGGTGCGAGTATGGTATTTTTAGATTTAGACCGAGATCAGTGACAATGCAACACCTAAATGAAGGATTTAAATGATTGAAAGCAATAACACGTGTATGCAAATTAATCTATTTTTTTGGATTTTGTGCGCAATAAGATGAAAAACTGATATGAAATTAGTCTAGAATGGATTGAAATGATATGCAAATTGATCTAACAATGATATATTATGATATGAAAATGAATGAATGCTATGATCAAAACAATAACAAAAATCTCACAATCACCTGTTCACAAGAGCTTGATTCTTCAGATGCAAATTCGCTAGAGTTCAAGTATGCAAATTCACGGGGGGGGGGGGGGGGGGGGGGGTAAGATGAAGGACTAAGCCTCAATTATTCAAAAATGCATGGCTTGAGGATGCATTGAGAAAAGCCATAAATCACTCTTGATAAACTCAGGTTGATTTTTGAGTTAACAATAAATCGGGAATAGATCAACTCATAAAATCATGCAAAAATGGCTTTTAGACTCCAAATAGAGTTTAGATTACTTTTTCAACTCACAATCACATGTTGAGTTTAGAAAGTTAACAAATTGAAATTGATAATTGATTTAAAGTTGTCTGCTTTTCTGATTGTGCATGATTTAATATGAATTAATTTAATAATTAAAGTGATTTATTCTCAACTTAACTGATTTTGAATTAAAACAATTGACTTATGGGTTAATCAATTATTAAATCAAACTTTATTCCAAAACTGTACCATTAAATATTGACAACTGGATTTAATTAATTAAATAAGAATTTAATCAATTATTTGTAGGATTTTTTATTTATTGTCAAAATTAAATAAAATTAATTAGGAATAAATAGAATTAAATCTAATTAAATAATCAAGTGGCAAAATTAAACTTAATTAATTAAATATTCAAAACATTCAATTAATCAAATTTTAGGACAAATATGATTTATTGCCAAATGATATTTAATCAGGATAATTATGATAAATTAGGAATATTTAGGAAATATTACCCGATGCAGAATGAAGATAAGATCAATTAGGGTTTTGATAAATTGATGTGCAGATGTGCCTTAGGTTAGGACTTTTATGTCAATTTCGATCGATTTGATGATGTAGGAGGTCAATGAACCTATAGCCCATTTTTGGGGTATTACAATTCCTAAGTCCTAAGCTTTGATAAATAAATTTTATTTATTTTATCTCTTTTACCCATAGTCTCACAATTAATTAATTGGCTGGTTCATGATTTATGGAATTTCTAATTTTATAAATACTAATTCCTTATTGTGAGGAATATATAATTTTTAAAACTAAATATTACCTCAGTTTTCTACATGGGATTTTGTTCTTAAAATATAGCTTCCATCCCTATTTAATAGCCCCCACTCCCTCTCTTCTCTCCACTCCTACACCTTCCCTTCTCAACTCTTACACTCTCCTAGTTAACTACTCATCTATTTTACAAGTTTCCAAATGAGCTTTCACTCATTTTGGCATATTTCTAGTTAACTACTCATCCATTTTTCAAGTTTCCAAATGAGATTTCACTCATTTGTCTTATTTCTAAAATCAACTTCAAATATTTTCAGAAATAATAGCATTTTCCCAATTATATATCAAATTGTCAATTTTGATAATTTTCCCTAAAACTACATAATTGGGCTCAATTTCTTATCAAATCCTAACCACATTCTTTTGAATCTTCTTTTTATCATACCAAATTTCTTTCATGAATAGGTGAATATTGTCACATGGGAGCAAAATATCAATATTTTGAGAAGAAAGATAGGACATTAAAGTCCAATTGAGGGAGTGTTTGTTTATCTTTTCACATTTTTATGCATTATTTCTCAATTTCTTTAATGTTAATATAGGATCTATTTTGTGTGCTTTAAAGTTTTAGTGGTTACCTTAGCATGCATTGTTTTCATCTATTTCCTATCCTATATTTAGTTAGTCAAACGTGAACATGCAATTCTAATGGATTTTTCTTATTTTTGTTTTGTTTTACAGGTAGAGGAACAAGATTGTGCACTTGGGAGTCTAACTTGTGATATATGTAGGATTTATTATTTTAGACATGCAACAAATGAATTTTTTTTAATTTGTCTTTCAAATGAACAACAAGTTGTACATAGCTTAATTTGGAGGATAAATGAACATCAATTTTCACATAGCCTAATTAGGAGGATAAATGAACAATAATTTTCACATAGTCTAATTAGGTGGATCAAAGAACCCTACAATTTCCACATATTTTTAATTAGGAAGGGAAAGAAAAATAACTTGTCTTATTTTTATCACATTTCCTTTCTAAGTGGGTTAATGAACAACAATTTTTAATAATTTTAATTAGGAAGGAAAATAACCATAACTTATGTTATTTTGATAACATTTCTTTTCTAATTGACAAATGAACAATCTTTTCTTGGGTTTTTGAATTACTAATCATTCTTTGTAGCACCTTGGAAAATATGGGATTTCTTTAGTAGTTTAGAGAACACTTCTATTGGTGCACTAAAAATAACCCAAGTGTTTTTTGTGTATGGTGCACTTGCACTTTTTCTTTTTATCGCAAAGATAGAACAAATGTATCCTCTCCCCTTGCCTTTGTGGAACTTGGGTGAAGAGAAATTTTTTATATCTTTAGAGGGTGACCTTTGGTGTGAAAAGAGGTACTTACCCCAAGGGAAAAACCAAGCGGTAAAATGATAAATAAAATCCCTTCTGAACCACTATATAAAATATGTGGTTGTGATTAGTGTCATAACCATTAGGTGTTGATTATGCTATACCAAGAAGAAGATCTCCCTCAGTACCCATGTGGTGCATAAAAACCTATAGAACATAACTTTTTTAGGCTAGGAGGCCTCCATAAAGGGACTAATCTATTGCATGTATAGCCACCTAAATATATGCACTTACTAGAAACTATTTTTATAGTGTCCAATATCTTTATATTCACTGATGCAAGGGGTCACCCATGCCCATGAAGACATCCCACACTTTCATGGCTCTTAGTAGAGATACAGGTTCCTTGGTAGCTAATGACCCTTGGAATTCAAAGCTTGTTGCACCTAAGAAGTGAATTCCCTATAAAGGGGAGCTTGTGCCTCCAAGCTTCTAGGCTATCTTCTCTAAGTAAGTTTGGATGGACTTATCCAAGTGGGAATCTAGTGAGTATTGTCTTAGCCTACCTAGGATGTGGTGTGTTAATTCAATTTTAAACAACCATTCTATCTAATGTGTCTTGTGTGATTGTTAAACAAACCTCAAAGTATTTCAAACAATTCAAACCTTTTTAAAATACTCCAAAAAAGTTCAAGACCTTTCAAAATATTTCATAGTAGTTTGAAAACCACTCAATATCCTCAAGTTTTGTCTCAAAACCTTGTTTCAACCTTTTTCAAATACATGGAGTTTCAAAAATAGTTTCCTTGGAGACTTGTTGCATTTTAAGGTAATCTTTTACATATTAGTACTCATATTAACTTTGCATTTCCCATTTGTCATAATTGCCTTCTCAAAGTGCTTAGCATTTTGCATTATCAACCTTTGAAAATATTTTCATTTAGTCCTCATTATAGTTGCATAAACCCTTGCATATTGTCATTTTTCATTTAGACCCTTTTCAAACTTTTCAAAATCCTAAAAATTCACATCTTAGAGTTATATCTTCTGTTATTGGAGAAGAATCTTGACTTTGTTTCAATCTTGTCCCTTTGTCCTTATATCATCTAAGTCAATACCTAATATTTTTCATGATAGGTTTGACCATGTCATTTATCATTTAATTTTGTCATTTTGATCCTCAAAAGTCAAGGTCCTATTTCAGTTTCCTAAGGTTATATTCTTAGGTTTGCATTTGCAAGATTTTTCCAAAATCCAAAAATTCAAAAACAAAGTGCATTTTGCATATACCTTTCATATCCTTAGGTGCATTTAGACATCATGCCAATTGTAACAAGGTTCCAAGTCTCCAAAAGGAAACAAGGTTCTTATCATCCCATGTACATTGAGACACAAACACCCTTTGACCCTAGACAAGGTGTAACTTTGCAAGTACAAGGTCTTGAACAAAAGATCATATACACTCTGATGCAGTGGCATCTTGGCTTATCGCTCAGTGCTTGAAGATTCTACCAGTCTCGGTAACTATCTGGTGGAGTTCGGTTACTTGGTTGGTGATTTTGGTAGAAGACTGGAGTTTCTCAGTCTTGATGGTGATTCTCAGCTGGAATTTTTGGTGGATCTCCATGGATGATGGTCACTTGATGACTTGGTGGTTTATTTCTCGATGCTCAGTTACTGATGAGGTCTTAGTGTTTATGCCTGTTACTTAGTTGTTGAAGTGGCTCAGTCACTGGAGGACTCGGTCGCTGAAGAGAGATTGGTCATTGAAGGAGACTTGGCACTTCTGGTGCTCGGTGATATTTGTGGTGCTCAATTGACATTTTTGGTGCTCGGTAATGCTTGGAGATCTTGATTGGTGTGGATGCTCAATGTATTTCTTGATGCTCGGTAGTTTGTCTTATCGACGGTTGTTCTTGGAGATTCGACTTGGCCAACTGATGCATTTAATCTAGGTCATGTTCCTTGAGTTATGGATTGACCATTGGATGTGTGTGGACCTAGATCTGGAGGCAGACTTGGTGAATTAAATATTTGTGAAGTTATTTGTGAGCCGACTGATGTTTGGCATTTAATATTTGTATATTTGGAAGCCGATTGGCTTTTGGGATTTAATTGTTTGTAAAGCCAACTTGTGGTTGGGGTTTAGTATTTAAGTAGATGTTTGGGTAGTTGTTTAGGGGGGAGTAGGTAGTAGTAGATGTGTGCATATGTGAAAGCAAAGTTAGTAGCTTGTGAGCTTAGGTAGCAGAAAGATTGCTTGGAAGTTTGAGTACAGGTTTAGATCTTTCTTGGAGTGCCTACCAATGTCCTGTTGTGTTGCAACTTGCTAACCTAGGCTAGCTAAGGAGAAGTGTGTTGGATCCCTTGTGATCTTGTAGAACTATTTCTTGCATTGTAATTGGTCGTAACTAGGAAAGCCTTATAGCCCAACACATTACATGTATTTAGTTAATTGATGAATAAGGACATCTATTTTCTTTCAGATCTGGTTTCTTGTTGTGTTTTCTGCTATGTTGGTGTTTGGCTGCAAGGTCAGACCATCCTTAATTGGATTCTACATCCTTGACTACATTAGGTCTGATGCAGTGGCATCTTGGCTTATCACTCGGTGCCTGAAGATTCTGGTAGTCTCAGTAACTATCTAGTTGAGTTTGGTTACTTGGTTGGTAATCTCGGTAGAGGACTGGCATTTCTCAGTCTTTGTTGGTGATTCTCAATCGAAGTTTGTTAGGCTTCACCGATGGAGCTCAGTGGTCTTGATGATGATTCTCAGCTAGAAATTTTGGTGGATCTCCATGGATGATATTCACTCGATGACTTGGTGGTTTGTTTCTCGGTGCTCGATTATCGATGAGGTCTTGATGTTTATCCCTGTTGCTCAGTTGTTGAAGTGGCTCAGTCATTGGAGGACTCAGTTGCTAAAGGGAGCTTGATCATTAAAGGAGACTTAGCATTGTTGGTGCTCAGTAATGCTTAGAGAGCTCAGTTGGTGTGGATGCTTGGTGTATTTCCTGACAATGGTAGTTTGGCTTATCGACAGTTGTTCTTGGAGATTCGACTTGGCCGATTGATGCATTTAATCTGGGTCATGTTCCTCAAGTTATGGATTGATTATTGGATGTGTGGGGACCTAGATCTAGTGTATTTCATTATCCTATGTGGATCTAGAGGCTGACTTCATGAATTAAATATTTGTGAAGTTATTTGTGAGTTGACTGATGTTTGGCATTTAATATTGTTATATTTGGAAGCCGACTAGCTTTTGGGATTTAATTGTTTGTAAAGTTGACTTGTGGCTGGGGTTTAGTATTTAAGTAGATGTTTGGGTAGTTGTTTAGGGGGAAGCTAGTAGTAGCAGATGTGTGGATCTATTAAAGTAGAGTTAGTAGCTTGCGAGCTTAGATAGCAAAAAGATTGCTTGGAAGTTTGAGTATAGGTTTAGATCTTTCTTGGAGTGCCTACCAGTGTCCCATTGTGTTGCAGACTTGGGCTAGCTGAGGAGAAGTATGTTGCTAAGGAGAAGTATGTTGGATTCCTTGTGATCTTGTAGAAATATTTCTTGCATTGTAATTGGCTATAATTGGGAAGGCCTTATAGCCTGGAACATTGCATGTATTCAATTAATTGATGAATAAGGACATATGTTTTCTTTCAAATCTAGTTTCTTATTGTGTTTTACACTATGTTGGTGTTTTGATGCAAGGTTGGACCATCCTTAATTGGATTCTCCATCCTTGACTACATGAGGTCTGATCCAATGGCATCTTGGCTTATCACTCGGTGCCTAAAGATTTTGGTAGTCTCGATAATTGTCTAGTGGAGTTCAGTTACTTGGCTGGTAATCTTGGTAGAGGACTGGCATTTCTTAGTCTTTGTTGGTGATTCTTAGTCAAAGTTTGTTAGGATTCATCAATGGAGCTTGGTAGTCTTGAGGGTGATTCTAAGTTGGAAGTTTTGGTGGATCTTTGTGGATGATAGTAACTTAGTGACTTGGTGGTTTGTTGCTTGGTGCTTGATTACCGATGAGGTCTTGATGTTTATGCCTGTTGCTCAGTTGTTGAAGCAGCTCAGTCACTGGAGGACTCGGTCACTGAAGGGAGCTCGGTCATTGAAGGAGACTTGGCACTTCTAGTGCTCAATGATGTCTGTGGTGCTTGATCGACATTATTGGTGCTTGGTAATGCTTGGAGAGCTCAGTTGGTGTGGATGCTCGGTGTATTTCTTGATGATCAGTAGTTTTTCTTACTGATGGTTGTTCTTGGAGATTCAGCTTGGCTGACTAATGCATTTAATCTGGGTCACATTCCTCAAGTTATGAATTGACCATTGGACATGTGGGGACCTAGATCTAGCATTTTGCATTATCCTATGTGGATCTGGAGGCCGACTTGGTGAATTAAATATTTGTGAATTTATTTGTGAGCCAACTGATGTTTGGCATTTAATATTTGTATATTTGGAAGCCAACTAGCTTTTGGGATTTAATTGTCTATAAAGCCAACTTGTGGCTAGGGTTTAGTATTTAAGTAGATGTTTGGGTAGTTGTTTAGGGAGAATCTGGTAGTAGAAGATGTGTGGATCTATGAAAGCAGAGTTAGTAGCTTGCAAGCTTAGGTAGCATAAATATTGCTTGGAAGTTTGAGTACAGGTTTAGATCTTTCTTGGAGTGCCTACCAGTGTCCTATTGTGTTGCAGACTTGGACTAGCTAAGGAGAAGTGTGTTGGATCCTTTGTGATCTTGTAGAACTATTTCTTGCATTTTAATTGGCCATAACTGGGAAGGCCTTACAACTTGACACATTGCATGTAATCAGTTAGTTGATGAATAAAAGACATGTTTTCTTTGATATCTAGTTTCTTGTTGTGTTTTTTGCTATGTTGGTGTTTGGCTACAATGTTGAATAGTCCTTAATTGGATCCTCCATCCTTGAGTACATCAGGTGGTATCAGAGTGAGAGTTTGATCTTGTCGAAGTAGAAGATTGACCTAGCAAGGCTGATCTTGCAAAGTTGATCTTGTTGGTGAAGAGATTGTGCACAATCTGAGTTGTAGATCCATGACATTGAACTTATGAAATCATGCCCTAGTTGTTCATGTGAGGTGGTAGGTTTTGATCTGACTTGCATACATCTTGGAGGTTGTCACAAGGTGGTCGGTGTTAGGGTTTGTTGCAGAAGGTTTTCAAAGATCTTTTGAGATGTCTTTGAGAGGATTGGACCTTAGTGATGTGATTTCTAAGAGGTTTTCTTGATTGGAATTGGATTTGTTGGACCACATGGAAAACTGAGTTAAGAACCTTGTGAGAGAAAGTGTTGTTGAGCTTTGTAAAGCTTATCAGAGTTGGAGCATGCCGATCTGGAGGAAATTTGTTTGGCCGGTTCATAGACCAGTTCATGAGAGAAGATATCTTGACAAGGTTTCCTATGACAATTTAGAGGTTGAAGAGGTATGTGAAATTGGTTTTGATGGTCAGTAGATTCTAACATCAAACCTATAGAGCAACTTGTGCTTGTTGTTGAGTTACCTATGATTACCGATGATGTTATTGATCTTCTTGAGGCTGGTGAGGAGATTGGTTTTCATGTTCAGTCAGTTGTGCCTAACATGGAAATTGTAGAGCATTTGGTTGTGCTTGATCAAATTGTTGTTGGTGTAGAGTTTCCTAATGTTGAACACCTCAGTGATGTTGGTGTTACCGAGTTTCTTTTATTCAGTGTTGTGGTGCATATGTTGTTTGCTGGTTGCAGACTTGAGTTTTTGGTTGACAGTGATAAGTCTGGTGATGAGATTTTGAGATGGGATTCTTCCTTGATCCATGGTAATGGATTGAAGGCTTGGTTTGTTCAAGATGTTGAACATACTAATTGGTTGGGTTGCAAATTGGTTCTCTTTCCTGTGATGGACTGGAAACCTTTGGTGAAGATGAAGCGGAGTTGGTGTTTTTCAGATGTTCCCTTTGGTGAGAAAGTGTGGGACACACTTTTCTTTGTACATTGGGAGTCTGATGTAGTGGCATCCTGGCTTATCACTCGGTGCCTAAAGATTTTGGCAGTCTCGGTAACTATCTAGTGGAGTTTAGTTACTTGGATGGTGATTTCAGTAGAAAACTGGAGTTTCTCAGTCTTGACAGTGATTCTTAGTTGGAAGTTCTAGTGGATCTCTGTGGATGATGGTCACTCAATGACTTGGTGGTTTGTTGCTTAGTGCTCAATTATCGATAAGTTCTTAGTGTTTATGCCTATTGCTCAGTTGTTGAAGTGGCTCAATCACTGGAGGACTCAGTCACTGAAGGGAGATTGGTCATTGAAGGAGACTTGGCACTTCTGGTGCTCGACAATGTCTATGGTGCTCGGTAATGCTTGGAGAGCTTAGTTGGTGTGGATGCTCGATGTATTTCTTGATGCTTGGTAGTTTGGCTTACCGACAATTATTCTTGGAGATTTGTCATGGCTGACTGATGCATTTAATTTGGGTCACATTCCTCAAGTTATGGATTGACCATTGGATGTGTGGGGACCTAGATCTATCATGTTGCATTATCCTATGTGGATCTAGAGGCTGACTTGGTGAATTAAATATTTGTGAAGTTATTTGTGAGCTGACTGATGTTTGGAATTTAATATTTGTATATTTGGAAGCCGACTAGCTTTTGGGATTTAATTGTTTGTAAAGCTGACATGTGGTTAGGGTTTAGTATTTAAGTAGATATTTGGGTAGTTTTTTAGGGAGAAGCTGGTAGTAGTAGATGTGTGGATCTATGAAAGTAGAGTTAGTAGCTTGCGAGCTTAGGTAGGATAAATATTGCTTGGAAGTTTGAGTACAAGTTTAGATCTTTCTTGGAGTGCCTACCAGTGTTCTATTATGGTGTAGACCTGGGCTAGCTGGGGAGAAGTGTGTTGGATCCTTTGTGATCTTGTAGAACTATTTCTTGCATTGTAATTGGCCATAATTGGGAAGGCCTTACAGCCTGGCACATTGCATGTAATCAGTTAGTTGATGAATAAAAGACATCTATTTTCTTTCAGATCTGGTTTCTTGTTGTGTTTTTTGTTGTGTTGGTGCTTGGCTACAAGGTTGAACAGTCCTTAATTGGATCCTCCATCCTTGACTACATCACACTCCAATAAAAATGGCATTCTCACAATCAAACAATCAATCACATCAATCTCATGCAAACTTGACCCAAAATTTGATGGAAAATTTGGCTAAAAAAGTGAAGATTATGGAAGAACAAGTCAAAAATATTGGAATGAATAACAAAGACATGTCCAAACTCCTTAAACATCCAAATGAAAGTTTTTGTGGAATCAACCTACAATCCCTTTTTTCAAGATAAAAAATACCACAAATTCTCTCACAGCTAGATGAAGCAAACACAAACTTCAACCAAGGTCAATTTAATCTCGTTCAAGAGAAAAATTTATTCAATCAAATCCCAAATCATGTTCAATTAAACTAAATTCAAAATCAAGTCTTAAATCAAGTTGCATACAATCAAGTTCCAAAACAATCATTCAGACAAGTTCCAAGTAAAAAATCTCAACTAGAGGATGGCATAATTCAACTAGGACCACCACCTAATTATGAACCAATATTCATCCCAATGCAACCAAGTGATCCTCAAACAATTTCACAACCTCTTGTTCCAATCATGCAAACAATTCAATCAATACCAAGGTCAAAAATAAGTTTTCCTTCAAGAACATTTCATGTTAATGAATTCCCTTTTATGTCTTGAAATCCACAAAAGGTGTCCCAAACAAGCACAAGTTCAAACATGCCATCTTTTGGACATCAATCAATGATAATAAATGAGAAACCTATTGTGGAACATGTTCAATCAACAAGTTCTTTAAGACATGCAAATATTGATGTGGTCTCACCAACAAGATCACCCGAGGAATGAAAAAAATCTAAATTCATGAAGAGATTGCTTCAAAAATTTGATGTTGCACACAAAATTATGGAACATTAAAAAAATAATTCACCCATGTATAGACATGGCCCGTTCCAAAATAATCACATGGATAACAAACCTATTTTATATCAAGACACATCCATATCTCCCACCATTCCTTCATCCACTAAATCCTCACAAGAGAAATTTCCTCCATCTCCATCAAGTGATACTTCCAATGATGAAAATTTCCAAGGGATATCCATAGAAGAATTTCAAGTTAGTCCCATTCATTATTCAAGTCTCTTTCATACTCCCCAAATGCTAAAACCAATGCCACCATGTCATCCATTTGCAATAATTCCTATTTAAGAGACTCCCATGAAAATTCCATCTCCTTCATGTCAAAAAATTGACCCATTTCTAGAGTCTCCCAGGCATATACCAATTCAAACCCCATGTCATGAGGATGATAAAAAACATGAAGAAATAAGTGTTGAAAAAAATCAAGATAAAGATCCCATGTATGACCAATTCCCTCCAATTGTTGACCATGATCCTATTTCCCTTGATCCTAATCATGATCTCATTATCCCTAACCCTCCTATGCAATATGATCCCATTCCATATCAAGAAAAAATTTCCTTCCAAGGCCCAATGACCTTCCACTTCCTAAGAAAGATCATGATCTCCCTTTCTTTCTTTCCACTGATTATATCCAAAGTCAAGAGCAAAAAAACTTTATAATGGAATATAATGATCCCCTTCCATGTCAAGATCAAAGTAACCCTTCACCTTCATGTCCACTAAAAGATCACATCATCCCTCCAAATCCTCCTCAAGATCCCTCCATTCCTTTTCCTAATCCTCCAGATCCTCCACAAGATCATATCCTGCCAAATGATCCTATCATTACTCATGTTCCACCATAGGATCCCATTATTCCTCTTGATCCCCCTAATGTTTTGAACACATTTGTACAAGATTTTCATGAACCCATTACACCTCAAATGGGTTCCTCCACTTTAATCTAGTCTAGTCCATCTCATGTTCCTATTAGTCCTTCCATACCATACATATCACAAAATGGGCTCGCATCTACCAACAAGTATCCTATTGATCAAATAAATCATTATCAAGTCAAAGGGTTAAGCATCCATGAACAAGGTATAATAAAACCCTTTCATATCAAATAAATTTCCAATGGTCATGGTCTTCATAACAAAGCTCATTCTTAAGGCATTGGTATCCCTTCAAAATCTAAATCTAAGTGTATACCTCCCCCTTCATCCCTTCCATCTATTTTAGGTCCATATATTCCTCCCTTCACTAGCTCAAAATCCATTTACCCTTTTCCAAAAGCAAGTCAGCAAAGACACACATCTTAGAGAACCATCCTCCCATCCAAAATGCATATGTATAATTAATATCCATCCATGAATCCCATTCCCCTTCCAAGCAATTTGGATGCCTAGCATAAAGTCTATAAGTCCAAAAATCCACGTGTAGTCAAAGATCAATTTGTCTAGTCTAATTGACATGTAAAAAGAAAGCAAAATATGTTCCAAAAAGAAAAATAAATGTCCAAAAGGCCACAAAGGCCCATTAAGAAAAAAGAAAAGTTGAAAGAAATATGGGTTCCTAAATCTCTTGTCGAAGCAATGCGTTACAAAAACCCAAAAAATAATAAAAATTAAAAACCATGTGGATTCCTAAGAAGCTTCTTGAAGCACATAATCCCAAAGAAAAATCCAATTCTTCATCCAAGATTTATATCCCTCCATCTTAATACCTTCCACCTTCCAAATCTATTTTGGCTCCTTATGTCTCAAAATCCACATACATGCCTCAGTCAAATCCAAAATCTCCTTTTCTTCCATCACTCCATCACCCTTCAAGGTGTGTTCCAATATTTTTCTTTCCCACATTTCTATCCACTCAACAAAAAGCCTTCAAACATTACCTCCATTATCCAACACCTATTTTCCAACCTTTCATTCAGCCTATCCATTTCTTTTCCTAACTCCATATCCTATCCTATCCAATCATCCATGTCATATTCCATTTTCATTAACCTACCAACGTCTTTGAGCATACCATCAATGTCATAGTCCATTATTACATATCCATCAAAAGCATTATCCAAAGAACAAGGTGCTTGATTCCTTTGTCCATGTCATGTCACATGTCCATTGTCTTCCTAAAAAGTCTTTTTTTTATAAAGTCAAAAAAAGAGAAAATAAAATAATAGAATAGTTTCCTTGATGAAAACCTAACAAACAAGCATCTTAGTAACACACAAAAAAAAGTAAAGAAATAATTCCATCCAATAGTGAAAACCTAGAAAACAGGCACTTTGGGCAAGTACCATGATGAAAACCTATCAAACATGCATCATGCATAATTCATGAACTTCTTATCTATACTTGGGGCCAGGATTCACCCATGTTTTCCTACCATATTATACCCCTTTCATTTCCTGCATTATCGTATGTCTCATTTCCTTCATATCCCTTATCCTATCAATATCGACATTCCCTTTTCTCTAACTTTGATCTTGACGAAGGCTATGAATTTTCTTAGAAGGATCACATATCCTATTTTTTTATGTTACACACATCCCTTTAGTCCATATTACCTACATTATTGCAACTTTCAATCTATATCCACTATCCTTGTCCATTATTGATCTTGTTTTTCCTATCTATATCCTATCATTTTCTCATCCCAGTCCTTATCTTTATCTTGATATAAAATAAGGACTTAAAATATAGAAACATATTTCAAAAAACTCTTGACATGTCCAGTCATATGCATAACTTGTCACCCAGTGCACCATTTCATCACCCTATCTTGTCATATCCAACCCTTAAGCTCAACAAAAATATGTTATCCCGTTCCATGGATGATTATTGGCATCCAAACAACTTTGACACCATACTAAGTGACCCTTATCCTTCATCCATCTACATGTACATTCATCCATCCACAATCTCCTTGCCTTGTTAGACTTTGGGGGCAATTCAAATATTAATGATCTAACAAAAATGAAAAAAAAAAAGAAGATAAAATCCCTTCAAAAATTCAAAAAAAAAATCAAATATCATCCTGAAAAAAGACCAAAATATTACATAATATCCTCAAAAAATCCAAAAACAATTTATAAAAAGTCTTGAAAATTTTCCTAAAAAGCATAAAATCTATTGAAAAAATCCCTAAAAAGGCGTGAAAAGTCCTAAAAAAGAACCAAAAAATAAATATTTTCAAAATCCTAAAAATAATTTTTTTTTTCAAAAATTAGTAATAAATTTGTACATAATCTTTTTCATTTCATCAATACATTATCCCTTGCAACAAGACAAACAATTCAGCAGATGCAATCTAAAGACTTATCAAACATGGTGCTTAATGAAATCGTGCATTAACCAACAAACTATCCAATCAAGTCAACAATCAATAAGATCAAATGTGTCCTATCAAACAAAAAACATCAATTAGTCCTTTATCAACCTATCATTTGTCTTATATAGTGTGTGGTATACTTGAATCTAGACACTATTAGTCTTAGATGGGGTACTTCATTCCTGAAACCAGACACTATCATTATCATCAATCAAATAGACTATCAACTTTGACAGCAAGATTAGAATTTTTGTTCACTTTCTTGGTTTAGTGAGTCTTATCTTTTATTGATTTATATTTTCATCATGTTCCTATGCTACTCAAGGATATCACTGAGTGATTAGAGTGGTCAGGATGGTTCATGGTCCTTTATTCCTTTTTTGCCTTCTACTTTTCATAAAGTTTTGGGTCATGTATGTCAAATGCCTTAGGATGGATGAGAACATTCCTTGTCTGCATTGTGTTTGTTTTCACACAAAGGGATTGCATTATCACTATGGCTTTCTGTACCATGATGCACCACATCCACTTTTCCATATTAAACAAAACTTTCATGACAAAAGTGCACTTTTGAAAGCAATTTTCATCATTAATAACTCTTCTCTGTCTCATTTATCCTTTCTACTAACATTTCTCTTGTCGATCATTGTAATCATTCTCTTTTCAAAAAAAAGTTCTCAAGTAAATTTCCACCCAAAGTTTCAAGGGGGCATCCTACCCCCGTTATGTTGATCCACTGGTGTATGATCTTTTATTTTTTTCTTTGAAACAACACTCATAATCATATTGCCTCAAAGAGGGAAAAATGTAGACACTAAAAAATGGTCCATGCCTATGGCCCCCATTTTTAGCATGTCCTCTATATTATGTGTTTGATCTTCATCATTCACCAATATTATGTCATTCTTCTTTTAATTAAATAATGAAAACTATTTAGTTAATTACTAATGTTTATCCTTTAATTTGCATCATGTTTTGTCTGATTAAATGATCATGTCAATTAATTCATCCTTCTAGGGGTAAATAACCATTAATTTATCCCCTATTCCTAAGTCCTAAGCTTTGATAAATAATTTTTTTTTGTATTTATCCCTTTTACCCATGGTCTCACAATTAATTAGTTTTATATTAATTAATTGGCTAATTCATGATTTATAGAATTTCTAATTTCATAAATACTAATTTGTATTTGTGAGGAATAAATAATTTTCAAAACTAAATATTTCCTCACTTTTCCGCATGAGATTGTATTCCTAAAATATAGCTTCCATCCTTATTTAATATCCCCCACTCCCTCTTTTCTCTCCATCTCTTACACATTCCCTTCTCAACTCTTACACTCTCCTAGTTAACTACACATCCATTTTTCAAGTTTTCAAATGAGCTTTCACTCATTTCAGCATATTTCTAGTTAACTACTCATCCATTTTTCAAGTTTCCAAATGAGCTTTCACTCATTTTTTCTTATTTATAAAATCAAATTCAAATATTTCCATAAATAATGCATTTTCCCAATTATATCTCAAATTGTCAATTTTGAGAATTTTCCCTCAAACTCTATAAATTAGGCTGAATTTCTCATCAAATCCTAACCACATTCTTTTGAATCTTATCATTATCATGCCAAATTTCTTTCATGAATAGGTGCATATTATCACATGGGAGCAACATATCGACATTTTGAGAATAAAGAAAGGACATTAAAGTCCAATCGAGGGAGTGTTTGTTTATCTTTTCATATATTTATGCATTCTTTCTCAATTGATTTAATGTTAATATATGATGTGTTTTGTGTTCTTTAATGGTTTAGTGGTTACCTTAGCATGCATCATTTTCCTCTTTTTCCTATCCTACACATAGTAGTTTTCATATGAGATGCTTAAGGAGTTTCACATGATGTAGGAGAAATTTCATTATAAGTGGTGATAGTAGTTATCACATTCCACTTTATGTGTTGTCTCCATCTTTAGTGCACTTATCACTTTATCATCCTCCACATGTTGCACATACTTCATTGCACAATGGAGGATGATCCACCTTTGGTGGACATGTGATTCAACCTTGTGTGGGTGATAAGTTATATTCTATTTACCATGTGCTCTTATTACCTTACCAATATAAGTATGCACATCTTCATTTTACTTAGTTGAGTTGTTGCATCATTGATGAGAATATAGTTTGTTCTTGTCCATTTTGTCTCTCTTTATTTTGTGTTATTCATTAGCCTCTATATCTTTAGTTTTTTCTATAGGAAAATTCTTACAGCTTGCATCCCAAGATTATGACAAAAGGTTTCAAGAACCTTCAAGTGTTCCCTCAGTCCGCCAACCATTTTAGAAATTAAAATGAGATCATCCACATAGAGAAGTAGCTTTATCATATATTTAGCTAGCTAAACTACATCATCATTAGTCTTGTTTAGCCATTCTTATAACTTATCAATATATATCTAAAATAAATTTGTTGAGAGAGGGTACCCTTTTTTGACACCTATATCACTACCAAAGCACTCTGATATTCCATCCCTAGTTTTGATTTTAGGATCAACCTACTCATAATTTCTATGTATTGTAGTTGTGCTTGCTCAATAGAAATTTCTAGCTCTTCCATTTTATCCCAAATTTTGTTGTGTGGTATTGTGTCAAATACCTTTTTAAAGTCTACAAAATAGAAAAAGGCTTCATCATCTTGAGTATTCCACATTTTTCAATGAAGAATCTAAGGGCAACATTGTGATCAATAACAAAATGTTTTTCTCTAAAACCATCTTTCCCCTTAGCTCTTTTACCTTCTATTTATGCCTACCTATATTTTTCATTCAACCATGCTACCAAAGAGTTTTACAAGGAGGGGGTTAACCATAATAATGTAATAATTTGATGGATAACTTATGTCATTGATTTTATGAATAGGGAATCATAATGTTGGTGGTCCAAGTTTTAAGAAAACCCTTTGGTTTACATTGTTGAAGATATGATTGATTTTAGGTGCAAGGGCATCAATGCTCCATTTCAAATGTTCATCTTGTAACTCATAAATATCTTGGGCTTTTCCCCCTACCAATCTCTTTATGCTCTGAATGATATCTTGAATGGTGAAAAGATCAGTTGTAGCAGTGATTTCTAGAAGTCTATGCTTATCCTACTCATGCTCATATAAAATCTTTGAATATTCAAACCATTTGGACCTTGTGATTTTATTCTCTATTTTCTTTCTCTTTTATTGCAACACTTTCTAGAATTTTATGCAATTTTTTTTTCCAAGAGTAATCATCTTCATCCTTCTTATGTTCACATATTTGTTTTTTTTACACCTTAACAACTTTTTACACTCTTTCTTATTTTATTTATTTCATCTTCATCCTTCTTATGTTCACATATTTATCTTTTTTACACCTTCACAACTTTTCACACTCTTTATTGTTTTCTTTATTTATTCCTCCTCTTAGATTTCATTTTGCTAACTTGCACTCATCATCAAACCAAGGGTTTTCTAGGAAAGTGTTCGAGATTTTCCAGCAAGCCAGTGTTGAATGTATGTTTGTCATTGATGACAACATGTGGTAAGTAGCATGCATGGAAGACTTATGCAGTAATATTTTAGTATATGTGGGATGGACATGTTATCAAAATGATATCATGGGCACAGAGGTTAACTATTAGTACAGACAGTTATATTGCAGCTTGTGTCAGCAGTGTTCCTGACAGAGTAACAAGTAGTGTTCTATGTATGGTTTTCTATACAATTATCATAGAGCCTTGTGCATTTGGATATGTGATGAAGACATGTTAGTGATGTTATAGTCATGGATGTTGAGTCTGATGATCAGTAGAAGTGAAGTTATGTAGTAGCAATTTCCTGTGTTTGTTCAGACGAGCCGACAAAGATTATATTGGTTATGGAGTTGCGCCTATCATTTTAGTATGTGCCCTTGGATTAGAGCTTGGAGAAGAGTTAGTAAGGTTTGGTTAAGAGCACATGAGGTAATTCATCTTGAGGAGAAAGATCTAGTTATTTTGGTAGAGCCGACAATGTGTAGTGTGCGTCTACAATTATCTTATTGGACAGGTCCCAGAATGTGTTGCGTGCTTCGTAGAGCCAACTAAATTATTATTGGAGTTTGTTATGACTTCTCTAATATGATTTCAAGGTGGTTCTAATAGGCCAACTTGATTATATAATTTAGAGGAAAGATATTTATAGACAGTCATTTGTGATTGATAGAGCATGGTTCAAAGTTGATTATGAAGAGAAGAGTAGAGTGTGCGAAGTGTTGAGCCATCAGAAGAAGGTCTATGTGACCAAGTAAAGTATTTGTGCTATACATTGGAATTGATCTAGATAGCAGGTCAAAGTGTAGTTCACCCCTTTGAGCAATGTGCTCTTGGACAGTGCATCCTCACCCCTAATAGGGTTAATTGTAAAAGACTCCTAATAGGGTCTAACCCTTGGCCAAGTCTACTGTACTAAATATATTGTAAAGAAAATCCTAACAGGGTTAAGGATCTTCTAACAAGGATTAGAATACACTAGTGTAGAATATTAGTGGGTGTCAATTCCCATCAAGGTTTTAACCTATTTGTTTTTCCTTGTAACCAAAATATTGGTGTTGTGTTCAAGTAATCTTTTATTGTGTTTATGCTTTATGTTTAAGTATACTTAATTGGATAAAGAATTGAAACTTGTAGATAACTAATTCAACCCCCCCTCCTCTCAATTATCTCTTGGGACTATTCCTAACAATTGGTATCAGAGCCAAGTGCCTTAGAGAGAAAGTTTAATAGGTTGACGTTGATCATATGACATTCTTCAGAAAAGAAAGTCCTAAGTTTGATGGAGAGAATTATCTTGATTGGAAGAACAATATGGTGAGTCATTTGCAATGCATTGCTTTTGAAGTTTTTGTTGTAACTATCAAAGTAGTCAAGATCCCTACTTTGGAAGACCTTGCAAAGGATGATGCTACTGAAAAGAAAAAGGAATTGTTTCATCATAATGCAATAGCCAAAGAAGCCCTTATCATCACCATATCTGATAGTGAGTTTTCAGAAATAAAGAAAGTAGATACAACCCAAAAAATATGGAAGAACCTAGAAGACATATTTGAAGGAGACAAACAAGAAAAGGATGCACATAGAAAAACATGGAAGAAAATATACAATGCATTAGAGATGTTACTTGAAGAAAACAACAGAGCTTACAATCAAAGAATCAATAAAGCAGTTGTTGGAATCAGGAACAATGGTGGAGAGATCTCAGAGGAAGACATTATGGACACATTGATGACTACTCTCACTCCAAAATATGTAAACATGATCAACATCCTTGATGAGAGCATGCATCTTACATCAAATTTCAAGAGAGACACCTTGATCAGAAAAATCTCAGCTTTTGAGATTTCAAGATTCAAGACAGAACCTAAAAGTGAGACAACCTTCAAAGAAACAGTCCATGGTAAGGAATCTGCAAACACTTCTGGTAATTTCGATGATGTTGATGAAGAGAAAACACTAGATGATTTCATTTCTATGATATCCAAAAGAGAAAAGAAAGGAAAAGGAAAATATGAAGGTCAATTTCCATTTAAATGCTTTTCATGTAATAAGATTGGTCACTTTGCATCTAAGTGTCCCACAAGAGCTAGAAAGTTAAAAAATGACTATAAGCCTAAACACTCTAAGGAATGTTACTATGCTAGAGATGGAGTTTCAGATGATGATTCAGATGAAGAAGAAATTGGATTTATTGCTATTATAGAGAAAATGAACAATAAGATAGATCATGAAGATGAGAAAGAAGAACAAGAGCTAGCATTAATTTCACAAGCTGATATTAGGATAGACTGGATTATAGATAGTGGTTGTTCACATCACATGACAGATGATAAAGACAAATTTGTTCATCTAAACAAATACAATGGTGGCATGGTTAGATTTGGAGATAACACTCCTAAACCCATCGTTGGTAGAGGATCCATCACCTTGGATGGAAAGAATAGTACTGATAATGTTCTTTATGTCAATGGTTTGAAACATAACCTACTAAGTGTTGGGAAGTTACTTGACAAAGGTTATAGATTGGAATTCAATGGAAACAAGTGCATCATTAACAAAAAAGAAGGAGAAATAATTGCATCAGGATCAAAGACTAAAGGTAATGTTTTTCAACTTAATCTAGAAGCAAGTTGTTTTGTTGCTAAAATAGATGACAGTTGGTTGTGGCATAAAAGACTATGTCATATCAATTTTGATAAAATAGTTAAGATAAGCAATGTAAAGGTAGTAAGAGATCTACCTAGCATAGAAAAGCTAGTTGATACTATATGCAGGGAATGCGTGATGGGAAAGCATGTGAGAAACTCATTCAAGAGCAAGCACAATTCAACAAAGAACAAGTTGGATCTGATTCATACAGACCTATGTGGTCCAACTCAAACAAGATCATACTATGGTAAAAGGTATTTCATTTTGTTTGTTGATGACTATACTAGAATGATGTGGGTTGCATTCTTGAAAGACAAGTCAGAAACATTTGAGAAGTTCAAAATATTCAAAGCTAAGGTTGAGAATGAATCTGGACTAAAGATAAAATGTTTGAGATTGGATAGAGGAGGATAATTCACCTCTGACAAATTCTATGAGTACTGCAAAGAACATGGCATCAAGAGGCAGTTGAGTGCACCTAGAACCCCTTAGCAGAATGGAATTGCAGAGAGAAGGAATAGGATCATCCTTGATATAGTGCACACCATTATGATTGAAGGAAAATTTTCACAAACTATTGGAGAGATGCAATCAATACAGTAGTCTATACCATCAATAAAATTCAATTGAGGCCTGGCGTGAACAAAAAATGATATGAGATATGGTTTGGTAATGTTCCCACAGTAAAATACTTTAGAATCTTTGGAAGCAAGTGCTACATCAAGAGAGATGAAGTAGTAGGCAAGTTTGATTCAATAAGTGATGAAGGTATTTTCCTTGGTTACTGTACTAAAAGTAAAGATTATAGATGTTTCAATTTAAGATTGAAAAAGATCATTGAAAGTGATCATGTTAAGATTGATGAAAAGTTTATGGTTCAAGAAAGATATCATGATTTCTCACCCATGATTGAAGAAGAACCCAGGCCCTCCACTAGTGAGACAGTTATTGAAGAAATGTTTGATAGTATTGATGTGTTATTCAATGACCCTGAGACAAGTGAATAAGAAACTCCTAAGAAAAATGAGACAGTATCACCTAAAGTTCCAAAGTTTACATCTAGAAACCATTCCAAGAAAGACATCATTGGAGATCAAAGTGGCAAAGTCTTAACAAGATCACAAGAAAAGAACTCAGCTAGGAATGAAGTGGTATGTTTACTATCTTAGATTGAACCTTTAAGTGTTGAAGATGCATGTAATGATTTAGATTGGCATGATGCTATGAAAGAAGAACTTGATCAGATTATTAAGAATGACACTTGGGAACTAGTCCCAAGACCTAGTGATAAGAATGTGATTGGAACAAAGTGGATATTTAGAAACAAGATGAATGAAGATGGTATAGTAGTAAGAAATAAAGCAAGGTTAGTATGTAAGGGATATTCTCAAGGAGAAGGCATTGATTATTTAGACACATTTTCACCTGTGAGCAGATTAGAAGCTATTAAGTTGTTTCTAGCTTATGCAACAGTCAAAAAATTCAAAGTTTATTAGATGGATGTCAAGTCAGTATTCTTGAATGGAGATTTGAAAGAAGAAGTATACATTGAGCAGCTAGAAGGATTCACCTTATCAGATAGACCTAATATGGTATGTAGATTAAAGAAAGCCCTCTATGGACTTAAGAAAGCCCCTAGAGCTTGGTATGAGAGACTTGATGGATATCTAACAAAGATTGGATTCAAGAAAGGAGCAATAGATTGTAACCTATTCATAAGAGAGACATCTGAAGGACTACTACTTGTAGCTATATTTGTTGATGACATTATCTTTGGAGGTAATGAAAAACTTAGTGCTAAATTTGCTAAGGAGATGCAGAGCAAATTTGAGATGAGCATGATTAGACCTATCAAGTACTTTTTGGGATTGATTATGCAATAGACAAAGAAAGATATTTTCATTAATCAATCCAAGTATGTGAAAGAGATATTGAAGAAATTCAAGATGGATGATTGCAAGCCAGCAGGGACACCTATGATAATTGGATGCAACCTTACAAAAGAAGATGACTCACCAGTAGTAAAAACAACATTTTACAAGTCTATGATTGGAAAACTCATTTATCTTACTCAAACTAGACCTGATATTTCCCATGTAGTTGGCATAGTTGGAAGATTTGTAGCAGAGCCTAAAAAAATTCACCTCATGGCAGTAAAAAGGATATTCAAATACTTACAAGGCACTATAGACTATGATCTATGGTATCCTAATTCAGAAAATGTTGAGCTTCATGTGTATACTGATGTAGATTAGGTAGGATGCATTAATGATAGAAAGAGTACATTAGGTGGAGCAGTGTTTCTTGGTGACAGACTTGTCACTTGGAAAAGAAAGAAACAAAATTGCATTTCTCAGTCAACATCAGAAGCTGAATATGTTGCAGCAGCCTTGAATTGTTCTATAATTGTTTGGATCAAGAAGATGATAAAGGATTTTGGAATTTAGATTGATTATCCTATAATTATTCACTGTGATAACACTAGCACTAGCAACACCTCGAAGAACCTTGTGATGTATGCAAAGACAAAGCACATTGAGATCAAGTATCACTTCCTAAGAGAGAAAGTGGCAGAGAAAGAAGTCAAGTTGGATTATGTGAGTACTAATTTCAGTTGATAGATATATTCACAAAGCCCTTGCCAAAGGATACTTTTGAGTATCTCAAGGAGAAGTTGGGAGTAATTCCCTTCCCTGATTCTGCTTAGAAGAAAGAAGAAAGAGCATCAGGCCTCAGGGACTGATGGATGGTTGACTACTCTACCTCAGGAGTAGTACTAGTGCTAAAACTATTTGGTGCCCTTTTCCATTGATGTCAAAGGGGGAGTAATATATAGTCATGAAAAACATAAGTAAAAGAAGGAATAATATACTAAGGGGGAGTTGTATTCAGTTATGGAAATGGTTCAGTTGAGGAAATGGAGAATGTTGAAGAATATTGCAGCAGATGGAGGATTCATCCTTGGGGGAGTTTTGAAGAGGAAATGGATAATGTTATAAAATAAATGTTCATTTGGATTGGTGGATTTTTTCATTCCATATGTTGCCATCAATTCCAAAGGGGGAGATTGTTGGAGATTTGCGAGCAAGCCAGTGATGACTGTATGTTTGTCATTGATGAAAACATATGGTAATTAGCATGCATGGAAGACTTATGTAGTAATATTTTAGTATATGTGGCATGGACATGTTATTGGCATGATATCATGGGCACAAAGGTTAATTTTTATTACAGACAGCTATATAGCAGCTTGTATCGGCAGTGTTCCTGACAGAGTAACAAGTAGTGTTTTGTGTATGGTTGTCTGTATAGTTATCATGGAGCCTTGTACATTTGGATATGTGATGAAGACATGTTAGTAATGTTACAATCATGGATACAAAGTATGATGATCAGTAGAAGTGAAGTTATGCAGTCGCTATTCACTAGTAGTAGTTTCCTGTGTTTGTTCAAAAGAGCCGACAGAGATTATATTGGTTTTGGAGTTGCGCCTATCATTTTAGTATGCACCCTTGGATTAGAGCTTGGAGAAGAGTTAGTGAGGTTTGGTTAAGAGCACATGAGGTAATTTATCTTGATGAGAAAGATCCAGTTGTTTTGGTTGAGCCAACAGTGTGTAGTGTGCGTCTACAATTATCTTACTGGACAGGTCCCAGAATGTGTTGTGTGCTTATTAGAGATGACTAAATTATTATTGGAGTTTGTTATGACTTCTCTAATATGATATCAAGGTGGTTCTAATAGGCTGACTTGATTATATCATTTAGAAGAAAGACATTTATAGACAGTCATTTGTGATTGCTAGAGCATGGTTCAGAGTTGATTGTGAAGAGAAAGTCAGAGTGTGTGAAGTGTTGAGCCATCAAAAGAAGGTCTATGTGACCAAGTAAAGTATTTGTGCTATACATTGGAATTGATCCAAATAGTAGGTCAAAGCACAGTTCACCAAGATCTAGATATAGTGTGTATCTGTTAAAGAGAAGATTGTAGCATTCACCCCTTTGAGCAGTGTGCTCTCGGACAGTGCGTCCTCACCCCTAATAGGGTTAATTGTAAAATACTCCTAGCTGGGTCTGACCCTTGACTAGGTCTACTATACTAAATATATTGTAAAGAAACTCCTAACAGGGTTAAGGATCTTCTAACAAGGATCATAATATACTAGTGCAGAATATTAGTGGGTGTCAATTCCCACTAGGGTTTTTACCTATTTGGGTTTCCCCGTAACCAAAATATTGGTGTTCTATTCAAGTATTCTTTCATTGTGTTTATGCTTTATGTTTAAGTATACTTAATTAGATAAAGAATTGAAACTTGTAGATAATTGATTCACCCTCCCCTCTTAGTTATCTCTTGGGACTATTCCTAACAGAAAGTAGTACAAATGATAGCTATAAGCTCAATAAAAAAACATACTTCAACCTTCTTCAAATGAACTAGCCATTAGTAAACATCTATTTAATGAATACCAATATGCAATAGATAATATGTTTAATTTTTTATTTAATTTTCATTAGTTCCCAATTTTGATGTCAATATAAATTGTCCATTTAAATGACATGCTAATCAAACAACCACCGAGATCATTTTGTATCAAAAATGGTAGACACCATCAAAAGTCACAATGCCTCTCAGTACCTGATAGCTTCAACGTGATTTTGGAATTAAATTTCAATATTTGTTGGCTAGAAAAAGGTTGTTTAACGCACACACAACCCTTCCTCTTGTTTATGTTTCTCCATTTACTGAGAACCAATGACCCTACAACAATAGACTTTTCCAAAAAGTGAAAATCAATTTATTTTTTTCTAGCTTTCTCTTTTCTTAGTTTGTTCATGCTCTATTTCCTCTTCCTTTCCTTGCCTTGTATTGTCTCTTAGTCTCCCCTTTCATTTGATTTTATTCCTTCCTCTTCCCTGTCAACTCACTCGCTTCCCATATCTCTTATTTTTTTCCAAATAAAAATAATGTTTGATTAATACAATAATGTTTTC
Organism: Chamaecyparis obtusa; assembly: GCA_027943335.1. NCBI lineage: Eukaryota > Viridiplantae > Streptophyta > Pinopsida > Cupressales > Cupressaceae > Chamaecyparis > Chamaecyparis obtusa. The sequence goes on along the minus strand of BSBK01001831.1, from coordinate 284,179 downwards.
TTATTGAAAATAAAATTTTAAATTCAAACATTTCACATTCGTCTCCTTTAATACATAAACACAAAGAGAAAAAGTAAGAAAACCAAAAAATTTAGAAACAAAACCAAAATGATATGTCACTTAATCCTTCATAGATGCTCTGACATCAAACACCACAGGTAGAAATAAATTCAATGGGGTAGGATTCATGAACATTTTGATGAAGATAGAAGGTGAATTCCATGTTTTGCCAAATTTGAACCACTGACCCAAGAAGACTTATATAGTAGATGGTTCTTCCAATGAACTAGATACTCCAAATAGTCTCTCTTCCTTGTTCTTTTGGTGATGCGTGAACCAATTACTTGATCAACATGTTCAAACTTATTTTTCAGAAATTGATGCACCCATTCCATGACATTCGATAAATTTGAATTTGTATTGTGTTTCTCACTTGATTCATCTTTGTAGCAATTATACAAATAAGCCACATTAAATATTGGAGAAATGTGAATTCTAGCTGGAAGTTCAATCTTATATGCATTCGATGAGAACTTCTGTAAGACTTTACAAGGGTCAGTTTTCTTCCAATTCAATTTGTTGTAAGTACCTTGAGGAAATATTTCCTTCTAGAAATGGGCCATTATTAGCTCTCCAACTTCAAACTCTTGCACCTTCATATGCTAATCAACATGTTCTTTATACTTCATAGCACTCTTCTCCAAGTTTCCCTTTACTTATTTATGTAAATCATGGATATAAACAATAAAATCATCCACCACAACACTTTTACTATTCAAATGTGCACTCTCTCAACTCATCCACACCCCTTGGGATAAAACCATACACCACTTGAAATGTAGTCTTACCTACACTTCGATTGATGGAGTTATTATAAGAATTTTTTTCTTGTGACAAAATAAAATCCCATTGGCTTGGTTTATCACCAACCAAACACCTCAAAAAATTCCTAAACTTTGGTTAACAACTTATGTTTGACCATCCATTTGTGGATGGTAGGCTGAATTAAATGGCAACTATGTACCCATTTTCTTCCATAGTTGGCACCAAAAATGACAAACAAATTTTGTATCTCTATCTAAAATAATGCTTTTAGGCAAGCCATGTAACTGAACTATCTCTTTGAAAAATGATGTAGCTATACAGGAAGCATCACTACATTTTCTACATGGTATTAAATTAGTCAATTTTAAAAATATGTCCACTACATCAAAAATAGAATCATCACCTCTTTATGTTTGTGGTAGCCCCAAAACAAAGTCTTTACTAATGCATTCCCATGGTCTCTCCAATATCAACAATGGTTAGTACAATTTGGTGTTTTACTTCACACCCTTGACATACTGGCACACTCTACATCCACGTACCATTCTTTTTACATCCCCACTCATCTCCAACCAATGATAACTCTCATTCAGTTGTGTTAATATTTTGTCCACTAAAAATTGTGCTCTCAAACCCCACTTTATGTTTTTCCTTCATCAAATTTTCCCTCATTGAGCCTTGAGGTATACACAATCTCTTCCCTTTAAACATAAAAATTTGTTGTATGAAATACTCCAACCTTCGAGTTATATCAATCCCAATGGGAATCTTACATGTTTCCCATGCTTCTTTAAAATCTACATCCTCCTGATACAACTCTCCCAAATAATGAAATCCAACTACATTAACATGCATCTCATTCAAAAACAAACACCCCCTAATCAATGCATGAATAACTCTATTTGATTTACCACTCCTGTGTTTGAAGAAAAATGAATAAATTTGCAAAAATTCAATCCACTTCATTTGTTTTTTATTTATATTACCTTGGCTATTAATAAATTTTAACACATGATGATCAATGTACAACAAAACACCTTGGGCCAAAAATAGTGTCTACATTCCTTGAGTGCTTGCACAATCGTATAAAACTCTTGATCATAGATGGAATACTTTCTTTTTGCTTCATTTAGGTTCTCACTTAAATAAGCTATAGGTCATCCCTCTTGAATTAGAAGTCCTATCGATGTCCCACTTGCATCACAATCAAATTGGAACACTTTATTGAAATCCAAAAATGTTAACATGAGTTGCTTGGTTACCTTCTCATTCAAAATATTAAAAATTTGTTCAACAATTGTTGTCCAAACAAATTCCCTCTCATTTCCCTTTATTGTCTTTGTGATTGGAGCACAAATACTACTGAAATTTTTAATGAACTTCCTATAGAAAGATTGCTAACCCATGGAACCTTCTTGCTTCAAACAAACTTCTTGGGGTAGGCCAATCAAGGATAGTTTTGACCTTTTCCAAATCTATCTTTCGACCACTACTAGAAACCAAAAAACCCAAATAAACCAACTCTCCCTTCATAAAACTACACTTTTTTTAATTTACCATAAAATTTTACTCTTTTAGTCTTTGTAGGACAGCTCTTATATTCTTCAAGTGCTCTTCTTTTGACTTACTAAATATCATAATATCATCTAAATAAACAATCACAAACTTACCAAGAAAAGGATTAAAGACTTTGTTCATCAATCTCATAAAAGTCTATGGCGCATTTGGAAACTCAAATAGATTTACCAACCATTCATACAACCCGTCCTTCATTTTAAATGCACTCTTACACTCATCCCCTTCTCTAATTCTTATTTGATGGTAACTACTCTTGAAATCAATTTTTGTGAAGTATTTTGCAAGACTCAAATAGTTTGTGAAGTCATTCATTCATGGAAAAGGAAACTAGTACTTAATTATTATTTTATTTATTTCTCTTGAGTCCATACACATCCACCAATTTCCATCTTTCTTTGGTGCCAAGAATGTTGGAACTGCACATAGGCTTAAACTTTCTCTAATCAGCCCCTTATCAAGTAGTTATTGCACTTTCTTATTAATCTGATGTAGTGCCAAGGTGGGAGAATCCCCAAATGAGATGTCCAACCTCACAGCTAAGAGTAACATAGGGAAACAACAACACAAAAGTATAGAGAGAATGCATGATCCAATGTATTATTCTAAGATCAAACAACATACATGTTGGGTTGTCAAGCCTTCCTCATTATGGCCATAGATATGTAATAAAATATAATCCTAATTACGATCTTTCAAATTCTTAGATCTAGGTTTCATGAACCAACTACTTCTTCACTCAAGATACATCCAAGAGATAACTACATTCCCCAAGAAGGAAACATGTACAAACAAATAGGTCCAACAAAAAATGAATCAAATATCCAAGAAAGGAAACAACAAGATGCGCGGTCATAGGAAATGATCCATGGGAGATCCACGAACCACATGCTATGATCACAACGGTCAAAAATCAAAGATTATCAACCACATATTGAATCTCCATATAGTTCTAGGAAAGCAATGAACGCATTACCAATAGACATAAAATGGATCAAATCTTGAACAACCACAAACAATAGAAGACACGATCGTAGGAAGATGATCCCAGATAGGTCATGAAAAATACTTTATGATCACACATTCTACCTAAAACAAATGATGATCGATCAACACAATCTCTCCAACCAGTAAACAAGAACAAAATAATAGAGAACTATTTTTGGTTGATGCAAGATTGTGATGAACCCTCTTAGAGTTGTAAAACATTTCCTGGTCTAAGTCTTTCTTTGTCCAAGTCCTATATGTATTTTGATGCCCTAGGGTTTTCTTTGTCCAAGCCCTAATCATTCATGTTGTTTTTAAAAATAAGTAGACCATGGACTTTATATTTATGTATTACATTTTGAAATCACTTAAGTGTGTTTTATAACATGTGTTTTAAGTTGTCAGGAGGGGTCAAAGTCCTTTAAGTCTTTTTTCCTAGTGGGACCCATTTTAAATGTTTCCAAAGTCTAAAATTTCCCATGAATTATATTTCCCTAAGTCTCCATGTTGAATTAAAGAAGAGTCGGATCCATTTTAATCTAACAGTGGATGCGATCTTGTGAACAAAAGATGCAAAGTATTTACCCTTTGCGAGATCATGCTTGAATGATACTTGGCAAGTGGTGGGACCTAGCTGGAGATAAAGAAAAAGATAAAGCATTGAGAAAATCAGATTCAATCCAATGGTGGGTGTGATGCCTTGAACTGAAGATGCATACCTTTTTAACCATTGCAGGATCACGCCTTTTTGACGCGTGTCCACCCAAAGATCATGGGACCGGTTTTGAAAAGGTAAAAATAATTTAATGGAATGTTAGATCAATTTCAATCTAATGAGAAGCGTATTGCCTTCATGAAAATATGCTCATTGAATAATGATCCACGGATCATGCCTGATTGACAAGTGTCTGGATGACATCACCTAGCCGATATTCAAGAAGATAAAGGTAGGTCAGATCTATTTTGATCTGACAGTAGGCACATTGCCTTCATGAAAATTTATGATTTGTTTAATGATCAAGGTATTGTGCCTTGATGACATGTGTTCTTGGTGATGTCACATATCTCTGAGTTGAAAGGTAGTTAAAGTAAAGAAAGATTTGCCTTGATCAGATGGTGGGCATATTCCCGTGATGAAAACCTATAGGAAAGATAGTGGTCAAGACATCATGCTTGTGCAACGCGTGTATAGTTTGATTAAAAGATAAAAAGTGGGGTTGGGCACCAGGTAATGATGGAATGTTGCTTTCTCATTGGTCAGCTTCACTACCATGTGAAGTGACATGGATGTTTTTGATTTGTTGACCATTTTTGTGAGTTGCACGATTTGGTGAGATGGATTAGATCGACAACTCTATTTTGAATTTTGTCTTATGCTATGAAATACTTTATTTTTTCCTCTTGAAGTTGAGTTTTAAAATGTGATGAAGCACTTGCAGAGCATGCGATCATGCAATCAAGAATTAATGTAGTTTTCTAGTATAGTTATATCATACAACACTCTTTTGAATTTTCAAAACCAATGAGACTTTAGAGAGATTAAGCGGAACCAAGTTTCCAAGCGTCTGGTACATTTTATGACATAAATTGAGAAGGTAAGTTATTCTTCATCTGGTTTTCTTGAAAAAAAAATTGAGAATTAAGTGTTGGCATTGTTATAGTTTGAGGAAAGTAGAGAATTGTCTAAATCTAGTAGTTTTGTGATAAAACCCTAAGATTATGATATGGCACCGTGAAGAGAGTTTAAAGGGAAGATAGACTATTAGGAAAGGGTTCTATGTGATGATTTTCTTGAGCAATTAGATAGGTCTACCAATTATTCATCAAAAATAAAAGAATTGGTGCCTAAAAACCCTCATTTGAAGATAGATGACGGCTTGTATGAAAAAGGAACCTGGATGAGAGATGCTAAAATTGGTGTATATGGACTAATTTTGTTTAGAGTGGGATTGAGCCAAAGAAATTCATTTTCTACTAGTAAAAATGCATGGCAGTTTGATGTTGGAAAGCTGGTCTCCCAAAAAATTTCATGGATAATGATGTTTTACTCTAAATCACAAAAATTGTGACCTTGTTGCTAGAGTTGTGAGGGATATAAATGGAAAAGCTTTGGTTAGCATCACTGTAGATGGAATTTAAGAGGTGTTCCCACTGAGCAAGCCCTCTGATGACATGGAGAAGATTAATTTTGAAGTACTTAGGGAGGTCTACAAAGAAAAAAGAGATTATATTTGGAGTGGACCTTTGAGAGAATTCTTTGAAAGAGTTAGAGGATTGACAGTAGTAGAGCCCAACACACCAGAGCCCATTAAATTGGACTATTTTAATTTGAAGGCAAAAGGCCTATATTGGTCTCTGCGCTATATTTTTGGAGAGGATGTAGAAGAAGTAATACCTATTCACTACATGTTTATGATGGCTCAGGTTCATCCTTACCTTGCAGTCACTTTTGATTTTACACCTTTTGTGGCTAATTTAATTCATGATGGATTAAATGCTATTCAAAATTCCAAGGTAACAGGCCATTTGGATGTACTCCATGTTAATGCATATGTTTTTATATAAGGGCTCTGATTATTTTGCAAAAGACATGAATTTGATGGAATAAAAAGATGGTGAGAAAATGCCAGTGTAGTTATGGAGTTTGGACTTGTCTTGGGACATGAATGATGTCATTTTTATAAATTTTGATAGATGCTTTGCATCTAAACTCAGGGCCCTATTGTTCCTAGAGAATCCAAGGATTTTGAAGTCCTTGTTGGAATTTATTAGGCCAAAGCAGTATGCTGATGATATCAAGATAGTGCACAATTAGAAGGATATTATTTTGTACCCTATTTCAACTATTTTTAGAGTTTATAGTTTTAGAGGCACCCCCTTTGTACTCCCTTATTAGGTTCCATTAAAATTAGGCATTGCAAAAATCTGTTGCAAACTGTAATTGAAGCAATTGTTGTATTGTCAATGATGTTAAACCTTAACTGGTAAGACTATTGCTATTTAAGAAAGTACTATATCTATTTGAGTGTTGGTAAGGGGAAAGGCAAGGTTGGTAACAATAGAACCTAAGCAAAGGTTGAGTTATCTTGTTACTTCAATGAGTACTTGATTATAAGACAATGTATTGTTTATCTTAGTATGAACAAAGACTAAACTGGTAGGCTTAACTGAGCATAAGTGAATAAATCTAGTTTAAGCCAAGTGTTGTTTGTGTCGACCAAGCTAGTGATTGCCGAGTAAAACAATGTTGACTGAACACTAGTTAATTGCCGAGGAAGACCAAGAAGTTGGACACAGTATTGACTGAGCGTTAGTATTTTGCATTTTTTGAAGAATTTAGATTTCCAGCCAACATCGTTGAATTCTTGAATTATGTAAAACGTGTTGACTTTATTTATTGATTATATGAAAGCATTTAATGCACTGTAAAATGATTTATTGTAAATCTTTAAGAGATTTGAGATATTTCAAAGATAAGTCAAAGAACATAATGTAGGATGGATTCAATAAATCTGACCTAACCCTAAGATCTACGAAGGAGATTAAGTGGCAAAAGATGTATTGACCTAAATGATGTAGTATTAAGGAAACCTAAGCGAGAGGTTGAATGTGTGGGTAGAGAAAGAAATGAATGCTAGAAGTGTTATTATTGACTGTCTAAGTAGAAAAGGCTAAAGGAGAAGTGTTGTGATCACTTGAAGGGTTCTGAGAAGATCAGTGATGGAGATGGAAAAGGTTCACAGTCAATAAGCCAGCATATGTGTACAAAATTGGATATGATATTTGCAAAGTGAGTTGTATGTTTCTCAGATCAATATTACTGCTACTTTCTAACCATTGTAACAGTCAAAATCCTTTTAACAGAGGTTGACCTAATAGTCATAGGTATAAATCCTTTGAACAAGGTTGCATTCTAATGAAGTGTATGTAAGTCCTATAACAAGGCACACTTTTAACAGAGTGGTTGAAATCCTCTAACCGGGTCACACCTAACAGTGTGTTTGTAACCTTTGACAGGGTTGGCTTTTCACCGAGCTCACTTCAGAAGAGTGAACATAATAGTAACATGTTACAAAGTGGTTTTTCCCAAATTGGGTTTCCATTATAAATCCTAGTGTTGATACTTGTGTGAATGTTTTGGTTTGAACATTTATGTGTTTTACAAGTTAGATTCTATTGGATAAGTGGACTGCACTATTATATGTTTCTATTATGAAATCAGTAATGTCGAAGTAGGTGTTGGTTATTAGATCTAATTTGTTGAAGAGTTTAAAAGTTTGTTTTATACATTTAGACCTAAGAACAACTGATTCACCCCCCCTCTTTGTTGTTCTAAATCATATTAACAATTGGTATCAGAGCTGTTGGTGGTTACAGAGAACAAGTTTGAAGGTACTTGAAGCAAATGATCAAGATGTATAAGGAGGTACCTAAGCTGAATAAGGAAAACTTTCCTACATGGCAAAGTTTGATGAAGCTGCATCTAGCTGGTATTGGTGATTCTGCTAAGTATTACATTGAACATAACTATGTCACACCTGCTGCACCTCTGACTGCCGAGGAAATGAAAGCCAAACAAGAGCACAACCAAGCAATGTTGGAGATTGTGTCTACCCTAAGTTATCCAGAATTTGAAGACATTAAAGACTGTAGTACTACAAAGCAAATGTGGGACACCCTTGCAAGCATTTATGGTGGTGATTTGAATGAGTTGAGAGAAAAAGCTGAGAGCCTAAGAGGTAAATTAGATGAAATGAGAATGCGAGAAGGTGAGAATATTGCACAATATTGTGATAGAATAAAAGAAGTTGTAAATGCTATTAGAGGAGCAAATGGAATTATTAAGGATGAAACTACTATAGGAAAAGTATTGAGAACTCTGCATCCTATCTATGCAATCAAAATTTTTGCAATCCAGGAATCTAGATGTAACTCTCCTAATGCCCTTACTTTAGAAAGTTTGGTCTACAAGCTTACTACTTTTGAACTTTCTAACTATGATAACTTCATTGTTGGTAGTATTGAATCTTCTTTTAAGTCAGATGGTTTTGAATAAGTCAAAGAAGGAAAAAGAAAGATGCATCAGTGAAAGTGAAAGTGAAAGCAATAGTGACAGTGGCACATTTGATGAAGAACTTGAGGATCTAGAAGCTCTTATGGCTAGAAGATTGAAAAGGGGAAAAGGAAGGTACAAAGGTAAACTCCCTATTACATGTTTTTCATGTAATAAAGTTGGTCATATAGCTGCTAGATGTCCTGATAGGGATAATAAGGATGAAGAAAGAGACAACAAGCATACAGACAAAAGAGAAGATAGGGGTTATTGAAGATACAAATACTACAAAGGGAAAGGTAAGAAATCCTACTACATTGCTGAAGAAGAGACTGACACTGATAGTGATGAGTTTGAAATTGAAGTTGTTTATGTTGCAATGAAAGATGAATCTGATGAGGATGAGAAAATTGCATTAATATCTTATGTGAACAAAAATGATAAATGGATTATTGACAGTGGTTGTTCACATCATATGATAGGAGATAAGAGTAAGTTTGATACCTTAAACCATTATAAAGGTAGGAGTGTAAAGTTTGGAAATGATGCACCATGTCCTGTTAGAGGAAAAGGATTGATTAAGCTGACTTATTGGGTTGAGGGTCTTAATTATAATCTGCTAAGTGTTGCACAACTTAATAGCACTAGCTACTAAGTGGAATTTCATCATAGGAAGGCCAAAATATTTGATGCCATAGGTGAACTAATTGGAAGTGGGGAACAAACCAGAGGTAATTTTCTCTATCTAGACCTATCTAAAGAAACATGTATGATTGCACAACTTGATGATATTTGGTTATGGCATAAGCGGCTATGTCATGTTAACTTTGATAATCTGGTAGAAATTAGCAAGAAAAAGAAAGTGAGAGATCTACCTAGATTGAAGAAACCTGAGAATGTAATGTGCAAAGAATGTCAGTTGGGTAAAATGACTAAGTCTAGTTTCAAGAGCAAAACCTTTACTTCTAAAAATATCTTAGATTTGGTTCATAATGACCTTTGTGGACCGATGGGTGTACAAAGCTATTGTGGTGCTAGATATTTTATCCTATTTATTGATGATTATACTAGAATGATGCATGTAATGTTCTTAAAATAAAAATCTAATGCTTTTCAATTTTTTAAGTGGTATGTGGCTAAGGTTGAAAAAGAGATAGGTAAAAACCTGAAGTGTCTGAGATCTGACTGAGGTGGAGAATTCACATCAAATGAGTTCAATCTATTTTGCAATGATAGAGGAATCAAAAGATAGATGTCTACACCTAGAACTCCTCCACAGAACGGTATAGCTGAGAGAAGGAACAGATCTATCTTGGACTATGCATAGACATTAATGATTGAAAATAATGTTGCACATAAGTATTGGAAAGAAGCTGTAAGTACATCTATTTATACTCTTAACTGAGTACAGATCAAAAAAGGTACAAATCTAACACCTTATGAATTATGGCATGGGTATGCACCGAATGTAAAGTATTTTAGAATCTTTGGAATTAAGTGCTACATATTGAAGGATAGTAGGAATGGAAAATTTTATGCTAAAAGTGATGAGGGTATATTCCTAGGCTATTCCACAAAAAGTAAAGCTTATAAGTGTCTGAATTCTATCACTAATAAAATTGTGGAAAGTGTAAATGTCAAAGTTGATGAGTATGCAGAGAAAAATGAAGCTGACAGTAATAGAGTACCAAAAGATTACAGATCTTTTGTGTATGTATAGGAAGAAGAGGCAAGTGACAGACCTACACCTGATACTGAGTCTCAGGTAAGCAATGTCAAGCATCGGATAATAATGCTGAGAGAGAAGAAGAATGTGCTGAGGAATAGGAAGAAGCTACCAAATATCAAGAAGAGGTTGTCAAGCATTCAGAAGTTGAACCTGACAATCTTGTTGGAGAACCTGATGAGCCAAATGAAAGAAGAGTAGAACTAGTTCTAGCACAATATGTAAGGAGACATCACAAGCCTGAATAGATTATTGGAGATAGAGATACCAGAATTCAGAAAAGAAGCAAGGTAAGAAATTCAACATGTTTACTATGTGTATATGAGCCTAAGACAACAAAGGAAGCATTAGAAAATGAATACTAGATAGAAGCAATGAATGAAGAGATTGACCAAATAGAGAAGAATGATACCTGGACTTTGGTGCTAAGACCAGAAGATAAGAATGTCATTGGGACAAAGTGGGTATTTTGTAATAAGCTGAATGAACATGGTCAAATCACAAGAAACAAGGCTAGGTTGGTATGCAAAGGCTACGCACAAGAAGAAGGAATAGATTATGGGGAAACATTTTCCCCTATAGCAAGATTGGAAGGAGTTAGAACTCTAGTTGCATATGTTGCCTATAAAAGTTTCAAGGTATACCAAATGGATGTCAAGTCTACATTTTTAAATGGTATATTGGAAGAAGAAGTATATATTGAATAGCCAAAAGGATTTGTTGACCCAAATAGAAGACACATGGTTTGCAAACTCTATAAAGCACTATATGGATTAAAGCAAGCTCACAAAGCATGATATGAGAGATTGCACAACTACCTAATAAAGATTGGATTCTGAAGGACAAATGACACAAGCAATCTATACATGAAAGATGAAGAAGGTAAAGGAATCTTGTTAGCCAAAATCTTTGTAGATGATATTATATTTGGTGGACAAGATGCCTTGTATAAGAAATTTTCAAATGAAATGCAAACTAAATTTTAAATGAGTATGTTTGGGGAGATCAAATTTTTTGTTGGTTTGTACGTATATCAAACGGAGAAAGGATTTTTCATCACCCACTCTAAATATGTTCATGAGATACTGAAAAGCTTTGGTATGGAAGAATCAAGGCCAGTAAGTACTCCCATGGCTACTGGACAAAAGTTGTCTAAGAATGATGATTCTGTAGAAGTTAACCAGACTTTGTATAGATCTATGATCAGAAAGCTATAGTATGTTGTACATAGCAGACTAGATATTGCATTAGCTGTTGGGATTGTGGCAAGATTCTCTACCAATCCTAAGGAAACTCACATGATGGCAGTTAAAAGAATCATGAGATACTTGAAGGGAACTGTAGACTATGGATTGTACTACAAGGAGCATGACAAATTTGAATTGAGAGTGTATGCTGATTGGGTAGGAAATGTAGATAACATAAAGAGTACTAGTGGTGGAGATTTTTTTCTTGGACAAAGATTAGTTTCTTGGACAACCAAGAAACAAAATTTCATTTCCTAATCTATTGTTGAAGTTGAGTATGTGGTTGTAGCTGTCAATTATTCAAATTTGATATGGATAATGCAATTGTTGGTAGGCATGAAAGAAGAAATTACTGAACCAGTTGTCATCTTCTGTGACAACACAAGTGTTATCAACATCTCTAAAAACCCAATGATGCACACAAAGACCAAACACATTGCCATCAAGTATCACTACTTGAGAGAACTTGTACAAGATAAAGAGGTCCACATAGAATATGTGAATACCAAGGAACAAATAGTAGATATATTCACTAAAGCTTTACCTAAAGAAGCTCATGAATACCTGAGAAGTCAATTAGGGGTCCTTCCCCTAACTAAGGCTGCCTAGTCAAGCTAGGAGCACTGCATCAAGTGTACTGCAAAGAACATCTAACAAATTAATGCAGAGAAAGGTCACACTTTAGGAGTAGCCTAGAGTTGTGAATAGCACAACAAAGTTAGAATAAGTCATAAGCAAGATGACAGAGGGAGAAGTATTCTACTAAACTGAAAGGATGGTACCTACATCTATAGGATGTATGCTTTTGTTGTTGCTTTGGCATTTTTGTCAAAGAGGGAGAGAATGATAGATGAATACACAAAATGAGAAGAATAGATGAATACACATAATAACAAGATCAAGACAGTGAGAGAAATTTAGTGAATGGTCAAGCATGGCTAATTGATTTTGTATCAGAATGAAGTTAAGGATATTATACATTTATCTGATAGACATATAAGTTTTGGATTGGTTGGTAATTCATGTGATATTCATATGGTGTTTCCATCAATGCCAAAGAGGGAGATTGTTGGAAACTACAATTGAAGAAATTTTTGTATTGTCATTGATGTCAAACCTTAGCCGGTAAGACTATATCTATTTAAGAAAGTACTATATCTATTTGAGTATTGCTAAGGGGAAAGGCAAGGTTGGTAATAATAGCACCTAAGGAAAGGTTGAGTTATCTTGTTACTTTAATGAGTACTTGATTATGTGGCACAATGATAAGACTAAACTGGTAGGCTTAACCAAGCATAAGTGAAGAAATCTAGTTTAAGCCAAGTGTTGTTTGTGTTGACTGAGCTAGTGATTGCCAAGTAAAACAGTGTTGACCGAACACCAGTTAATTACCAAGGAAGACAATGTTAGCTGAGGAAATAGTTTATGTGGTGATCGAGCTTTCCAGAGAAGATCAAGAAGTTGGACACAGTATTGACCAAGCGTCAGTATTTTGCATTTGTTGAAGAATTCAGATTTCCAGCCGACATCGTTGAATTCTTAAATTATGTAAATCATGTTGACTTTATTTATTGATTGTATCAAAGCATTTAATGCACTGTAAAACTTTTTATTGTAAATCTTTAAGAGATTTAAGATATTTAAAAGATAAGCCAAAGAACATAATATAGGATGGATTTAATGAATCTAACCTAACCCTAAGATCTACGATGGATATTAAGTGGAAAAAGATGTATTGACCTAAATGAGGTAGTATTAAGGAAACCTAAGCAAGAGGTTGAATGTGTGGGTAGAGAAAGAAGTGAATGCTAGAAGTGTTGTTATTGACTGTCTAAGTAGAAAAGGCTGAAGGAGAAGTGTTGTGATCACTTGAAGGGTTCTAAGCAGATCAGTGATGGAGATGGAAAAGGTTCACAATTAGTAAGCCAACATTTGCGTATGGAATTGGATCTGATATTTGCAAAGTAAGTTGTATGTTTCTCAGATCAATATTACTGCTACTTTCTAACCATTGTAATAGTCAAAATCCTTTTAACAAAGGTTGACCTAATAGTCATAGGTATAAATCCTTTGAACAAGGTTGCATTCTAATGGAGTGTATATAAGTCCTATAACAAGGTGCACTTTTAATAGAGTGGTTGAAATCCTTTAACCGGGTTACACCTGACAGTGTGTTTGTAACCTTTGATAGGGTTGGCTTTTCACCGAGCTCACTTCAGAAGAGTGAACATAATAGTAACATGTTACAAAATGGTTTTTACCAAATTGGGTTTCCACTATAAATCCTGGTGTTGATACTTGTGTGAATGTTTTGGTTTGAACATTTTTATGTTTTACAAGTTAGATTCTATTGGATAAGTGGACTGCACTATTATATGTTTCTGTTATGAAATCAGTAATGACCAAGTAGGTGTTGGTTATTAGATCTGATTTGTTGAAGAGTTTAAAATTTTGTTTTATACATCTAGACCTGAGAACAACTGATTCACCCCCCTCTCTGTTATTCTAAATTACATTAACAAAATCCTTAGACAAATTGGTGGTTTATAGTTTGTGGCATTGTCAAGGAAGAATAGAGGATACATATCTCCTACTATCATCATTGCACATCAGTTTATCATCACAAATGGAGGATGGTTGCACATGAATAAGATATTGGAGCCTTACAAATTGGCCACATCAGTTGCAAGATGTGTTGACCCAGAAGGTTTCTATGGTGATATGTTCAAGAAGATGACTAGATGTGCTGGTATGGATCACTATTTCTATTTTCTTGATCATATCATTAGAAATAATTTTGATTTACAAGAACAAGAGGTCAAGAAGGAAAAATGTCTTGTATACAAGAAGACTCTTGATTTTTTTTTACATTTTGCTAAATATTATGATCCATTACAAGATTTGAATCCCTTTGAAAAGAAAATTGATTCTTTGATGAATCATTTTGAAGGCACAATGCAATCTTTAAATCAAAAGAAGGATGTTATTAAATAAGATCTAGAGAGAGCCAAGCTTCTCCTAAGCAAGCCAACATTTATCAGGCTTGTTCCTCCAGGAGAATATGTGTTGCATAAAAGATCAAGATACAATTTGGTAATGCCCAATGGTAAGGAAACAAAGAGTATGCCTTCATCCTCTAAAGGAGCTTGAAAGAAGATACATACTGAGAAGCCTTCCACTTCAAAAGGGAAGAGGCCAATTAATATTGATCCTGAGTCTTTACCTTCCCCCAAAAAGGCAAAGATTGGAAGAAGAAACACAACAAGGTGAAGGTATGTATTCACCCTCTCTATCTCCTTTAAACATGGGTGATGAACGGGTAGTAGAGAAATTTCTACAAATGGGAAGCCTGGGGAAAATCTAAGCTACATAGCAAGAAGCCCAAGAGAGAATAGCACAAGCACTTGGAGAGGTTGAAATGGATTTAACTATTAAAAAATTTGCCATGAAAGAGTTGGATCCTATCACCAAGAAGGCCTTTAATGAGTTCTTGTCTGATGATAATTTTATTAGAGCTAGGGCCTTTGTGAAAATCTTTTGGAGAACACATATCAACTAGCTCAACAAGATATGTGAGAAGAAACATGAAGAACATCCACATGGTGATCCAAATTATATTGAGGTTGAAGTTAAGAAGGAGATGCTTAAGAGATTTGAAGCTATTACCCCAGAGGAGGGAAGATAAATAATTAGAAATGTAGGGGTTCTCATTCTTCCAGAATGGGATATTGTTAATGTCATTATTTTTGATGCTATGAGGAAATAGACAAAGCCTATGCATACAATTAAGGAGGTAGCTAAAGAATCAATAAAATGGGATGTCTTTAGTGAAGACCATGTTGCCCTAGTCATGTGGTCCCTAAAAAGAGAGTGAAATAGAAAAAGGAATGAGGCTTCCAAGACTGATTACTCTAGAAGCCTAATGGTGAGAAGGGTTGGTGAGACCTCGGGTGTGGAAGCATCTGATATGATTCTTGAGTCTACAAAATTTAGCATGAAGGTTGTAGAAAATGAAGAAAAGGAAAAAGAAGAACTCATAGTCAAATTAGAAATAGTCCTTAAGGCATATGGTGAAATAAAGAGGGAGACTTGTGAGAAGGACAAGATCATGGCAGAAGTAAGGAGACAATTGGTAGGACAACAACAAGTTGGAGAGCCTTATCAAAAGGTGATTGTTTTTTCTCTTACCAAACCCTCATCATCCAATCCAATTATTGAATTGCCTTTCCTCCCTTACCTGTTGGCTCTCATATGGAAGAAGATCTTTGTTGGGAGAGAGATAAATTAGAAGAGGAAAGGAAAAGATTAAAAGAGGATAGGGATGACTTAAAAATAAAATGGAAGAATTTAGAAGAGGAAAATTGGCAATGGTAAACAACTATGAGGAAAAGATCAGAGACACAGTTTTGCAATTTGTTGAGAATATTGAGTCAAAAATTGTTTATATGAGCAGAAAAAGATTACTCAACATTTTGAATTCTTTTAAGGAGGACAAGGCTACTTTAGAGATAATTTTGGATACATGGATAAGAAGAAAAATTGATTTAAAATTATTTTATTCATTGTCTAAGGTTGAAGAGAATCGTGATGTTGCAATTAAGACTACTCATAAGTTTGTTAAAAGCTTTTTAGAATTTGCAACAACAAGAGATAACATTGAAAGGAAAGCAATGTTACTTAAGAAGGAATATTCCAAGGTTTGTTTTGAAATGTTTCTTAGTATTTTCAACAAAGCTAGTAAATTGAAGGATAGGAGATGGATCGGCAAGATGGATAGTGAACTATCTATAAGGATATATAATATTATAAACCTTGAGAGTACAATTCTGTTTGTTCAATTTATAGAATCAATTAAAAATCCCAAGTCTCATTTTGGGTTATTGGGAAAGGAGGTTGAGTAGCTAAAGACAAAGTGGGATGTTCTAAACAAACATAAGGATGAGATTGTTAGTTTTCCTTGGCCAAATGATGAGGTATTCAAATCATGGAAAAATAGGTATCTCTTAGATGCATCTAGTGAAAAAGAAAACCCCCACTGTGATTATAACAAGTGGCAGTTCTCTGACACCTTAAAGTAGTTGATGGTTTGAAAATAGATTTTGTGCATGAGAGAATTAAATAGGAAGGTGCCATCTATCAAGAGAAGAGTAGTTTTGAAGTTGTTGTAGTATCCTTGCGATCTAGTTAGAAATTATCTTTTGAAAGCTTGTAACAAGTCAGTTACTAATCATGTTATTTTTGTCTTTTGTGATGTGTCATCTTTTTGGTCTTTTCCTAAATGATCCAAATACTGTTGTAATCCTTACTCTATAAAAGGCTTCCCAAGATCATTTAGAAGTGTTGGAAAACTAAGATAGCATTATTCAATACAAGTTTTCAATCTGGAGTAAAATAGATTATATTAGATTATATATCAGTATAGAAATAGAAAGTTTCATATATTTGGCCATTATTGTAGTGGTTTATGTTTTAAAGCAAGGTGTATGCAAGAAACATGATTCAACATATATAGATACAAATATTCCATCTTTAAGTCTCTCCTATGTGTTTATTTATTGAGTTATGAATTTTCTGATTCATTGCATAAAGTTTATCTATGTGTATTTTTCTTTTCCTTATCTTTGATCTGAGATCAAATTAAATTGATCTATATAGAATATAAATGCATCTTGTTTGTACAAGGATTTTCATAAGAAGTATGAGTCTGGGTTGAATGGATCAATACTGTCATAAGGTGCTAGTACTTTGGGTCATGAATCATTGACATAAGTTGGTTTTTGTATTCTACTTTTTCTTTTGAGATATTACCCAATGAATAAGGCACTGGTTAGAAATAAGTATTTTCTATAGCGATATATGTTTGGTAGGGCTTGGCTATATTCTACAATATTAAAATAAACCATTCAAAATCCTTTGATTATTGTGGTTTATAATTTGTATGTTATTTATGATAATGGAGAATCAATGAATGATTATTATCATTTAGTATTTTCTTATCATTTATCTATTGTTAAAATCTAGAAATTATTGTAAAATATTATATGTTGAGCTAGATTAGGTGTACCCACCTTGGTCTTTCCGAACCAAAATTGTAGAGGGTAGTTTTATCCCTATAGTTGGTCCAATTGTCTCACATTTTCCTATATTTGGAACTAACCATTCTTGAACATCTATCGGTAGGTATATTGGTAGCTTTCATAAGCATAAACTCTATTTTGAAGAACCAAAAAACCCAAGATTCTCCTGCATCAGACACTTAGGGTTAATAAAACTGATGCTCTAAATTATAGATGTTGTACAACCTAAGGGGAATCCAAAGGATCCAACTTAGATTGGGAAATCCAAGTAGCATCCTCAACTGATTTGTTCTTCCACTTAACCAAGTAACCCATGTAATCCTTTTCTCTTGTGCTTATCCCAATCCTTCTATCCAAGACCATCTCAATTTCCTCTATCTACTTCATAGGATATTCAGGCTTCATGTCTATCTCATCATATGACTCATGGTATTCATACAAACTTGCAATGTTGAATATAGGTGATATATGCATGTCATCCAAAAAATCAATCTCAAAAGCATTACCACTATCAAACTTCTTTAGTATCTTACAAGGACCAAACTTCTTCATCTTCAACTTATTGTAGGTTCCAACATGAAATTTTTCCTTCTTCAAATGAATCATAACTTCGTCACCAACCTTAAAATTTTTATGTCTCCTAGATCGGTCATTTGTATCCTTATATTTATGATTACTATGTTCTAAATTATATTTCTGATGGTTTCTTACAAGGAATAAAATGTCACATCTTTGAAAGTTTATCTACCACAATGAATATAGACTCATTACCTCTTTGTGTATTCAGTAATCCAAGAAAAATATCTATGTTAACATCTTCCCAAGGTCTACTACGAACAGGTAAAGGTGTGTATAACCATGTATTCTGACATACTCCCTTAGCAACTTGACAAATTTCACATTTTCTTACATATTTTTGAACATCCCTAGACAATTGAGGCCAAAAGAAATTCTCCTTAATTAGACTTATTACTTTATTTGGTGCCAAAATTCCCTACAAGTCCTCCACTATTTTTCTCCTGTATTAGATTTTCCCTCATTGATCCTCTTGGTATACATAATTGAATGCCTTTGAACAACATGCCTTCTTGAATGAAGTAATCAACCCACTTACTTTGATTATTTGTGATCAGTTCCTTACATGTTTTTCAATGTTTTACAAAATCAGGGTCAATTTCATACAAACTTTTCAAATTATTAAAACCAAGTACCTCAACTCTCATCTTAGTCAATAAACTTCTTATGCTCAATGCATCAGAAACCCTATTTGGAAATCCACCTCAATTTTTCAACACAAAAAGAAAATTCCTCAAGTATTCAACCCACTTCATATGTCTCTGATTCAACTTATTTTGACTACCCAAATGTTGCAATGCATTATGATAAGTGTATAACACAAATTCCTTAAGTATCAAATAATGTCTAGATTTCTTCAAACCTTGAATAATAGCATAAAATTCTTGATCATAGATTGAATACTTCCTCTTAGAATCATTCAATTTATCACTATAAAAAGAAATAGGTTTACATTCTTGAGTCAATATTGCTCTGATTTTACTTCCACTTGCATCAAAATCAACATGAAATTCTTTAGAGAAATCAGGTAAATCTAGTGCCGGTAATTTAGCTACCTTTTGCTTCAAGATTATCATTTAGTATTTTCTTATCATTTATCTATTGTTAAAATCCATAAATTATTGTAAAATTTTGTATGTTGAACTAGATTAGGTGTACTTGCCTTGGTCTTGCAAAAACAAAAGTGTAGAGGGTAGTCTTGTCCCTATAGTTGGTCCAATTGCCTAATATTTCCCTATATTTGGAACTAACCACTCCTAAAAATCTATCTGTATAAGGTATATTGGTAGCTTCCATAAGCATAAATATTTTATAAGAATAAATTCCATTTTGAAGAACTAATGAAATGGTGACTTTGCTGGAAAATAATAGTAAATCGTGTTAAATAATGTAGGTTCCAAGTGGAGTTGGACTCTTGGCCCACTTATTTTTTTAAACCAACTAGTTGACCATTGAAGACACAGAGTTATACTTTTCCATCTCTTGGGTAAGTTTCATCATTGAAATATTATCGATATTTTCTTAGTTTTCATTGTGGTTATCCTTTTGTCTTACAACATTCCTTACCAAAGTATTCATGTTACTAGGAACCTATGTTATATTCCCAACCTATGTTGGGTGGTGACTCAAAGAAATTTCTGTAACAGTGCTGATAAATTAAAATTTGTTTTATATATACACTTTTTCAAATATGAGTCATAGGAATACCAAATTCTAGAGGAGGGACCATCCTGAAGATAAATTGGAATGTGAGTTTCCAAGTACCTCTAGGGCTGGTCAACCAAGAAAAGTAAAGATTGATAAAAATATATCTCAGACTTGGAGACAAAAGAGGAACACCAAAGAAGATGAACCAATCCACCCTAGCCAGGAAGGAAATGCTTCTAAGTATGAAGAGGTTGTGGACTTAGGATTAGGTGTTAATGATGATTATTATTCTCCTCATTCCAAAGGAGAAGAGGGATCACATCATACTAATAAAGTAATAAATAATGAATCTCTGGGACAAAATAGGAGGTCAAGAAGTAAATGTAGAGGTGGAGAGGATAGGAATGCACCTCATGCCCAAATATCTTCACCCTTTGAAATCCCTCATGTCCCAAGAGACAAGCAATGTAGGTTTCATGTTGAAACTTTAGAATCTGAAACTACTCTACCAAATTTTGAAGATATATTTGAAGAAGTTTATAATTTGGAGAGAAGAATCTAGGAGAAGATTGCCATCAGACAACAAAGAGAAAAAGAGAAGGAAGATGAGCTAAGACAATCTCAAATTAGATCAGATCAATTGAGAAGGAAATTTCTAAGCTTGGAGGCAAAGAATTTTGTTGCAACACCTAAGAAAAATGAGGTACAACATGCCATCCGTTAACTTTTTGAAATTAGAAATCCTAAGGATAAAGTTAAACAAGTGGAAATATGGATTTTAATAAATGAACTTGTGAATGACAAGGTTACAGTGGATCAGATGTCCAGATTGGATATTGATCTTGAAAGGGATAAAAGAGATAAATAAATCTTCACCAAAGAACTTGAGAAGGCATAAATGGAGGCTATTGCTTTGGAGATGAAGAAGAAGATTGATTTTCTCAGGTAGTCCTCAGGGCCTTCTAATGCGGCTTCTTCTTCCTTAGCACCTAGTAGAAATTCTAGAAACTCTGATATATAGACAACCATTATTCCACCACTAGCTAGTGCTAACATTGCTATGACATCAAATACCAAAGCATCTACTTCCCAAAATGATGGGTCATTCCAAAGGAGACTAGTTCATATAGAAAGGTATAGACAAATCCTCTTTCTTGGTATTACTAGTTATCCCAATGCAATTCAAAAAGAAATTAGAGAGAAGCTCTCTAAATTTGCTAGAAATAATGTCATCACATGTGAAGAACATTTAAAGAAATTTATTGACATGGTAGATGACTATGAAATTGAACATGAAGATGTAATTATGAAACTATTTGTTCAATCACTAACTTAAGATGCTAGAGATTAGTTTGAGGACTTCCACATGATTATGTAGGATCTTGGGATGAATTTATTAATTTTTTCAAGGATCAATATGGTGAAAAAACCAATGAAGGTTTCATGCTGAATGAATTCAACAACATCAAGAAAAAAAATGAGGATGTGCTTGAACTCAATGTGATATTTCAGAAGGCCATGCACAAGATTTTCCAAGTGATGAGGTTGGATGAGAAGGTGTGTCTTGCAGCCTATTTGAATGTTTTTTATTCTAAGATGGGATATATTCTCAAGGATAAGAATCTTATAACCATTAGGGAAGCTTATATATTTTTTGTTAACATTGAGATTAACAAAATAGTATGAGGGAACTTAGGTAGAAGAGAAGATTATAGGCCTCCCAGGTTTGGAAAGAAAGAATTAGATAAGCCCTCTAATGTAAAACCCAAAGAGGAGGATAATTTGAAGTAGATATTAAATGATTTGAAATATTTTAACCTGGTGAAAATATAAACAACAGGGCTACCAATAATGAGAAACCTTCTTTTAACAATTTTAACAGACAACCAAGGTGGCAAAATTACCCCTACCACACCCAATGGAAGGATGAGAAGTTTGTTCTCTCAATGAAGACATAAAAATATGATGATACAACCCTTGATCCTTTACAAAAGAAATATGTTAACATGATTTATGATGTTCCATGGTGTATATCTTATCAATCCCCACATGATTCTGATCATTGTGTTGTTGCTTTGAGTGTATATGCAAATGAAGGACATGGGGATGAAGAAGATGATACATATGATGATAGTGGTTTTGTTATGACTTATTCACACTTCTGTGATGAATTAGATCCTATTGATGAGGATGAGAACCAAGATGTGTATGGATCACAAAGAAGAAAAGAAGCATATCATTAACAAGTTTATTCTGATAATGAAGAGGAAGAAATTGATAATGTAAGATGTAATGAAAAAAAGGGTGAGGAACCCATTGTATTAAGAAGACCCTCTAATGAAGAGATAGTACATATTACTACTGATATGGTTACTCAAGCTAGGAGTAACTATTTTTTAAGAAAAATGATAGTTGGTAATGCAAATTGTAGACCAACAAGTTTTTTCATTAAACAAAACAAAGTAGACACCAAACATACACAAGAAAAGGGAAAACCTGCTAAGGGTGTCAAGAAGATCAGAGTTAAGAAGGTTGATAAGCCCAATGGTCCAAATATTGTATATAAGGTGAAAGTAAAGACACCAGAAACAAGTGCCCCTCCCATCTCCAAGGTGACAGTAAGCAACAAAATAAAGAGGAACTGAATTTGGCAACTCAGGTTGAAGATAGAAATGTTGTTTCTATGAAACAAGATTTCTCTGATGTAAAGTACACCCCTATTGATATGGGGTAGTTATTATCTCAAATAACTATCAAGGTTCCATTATTGGAGATGATGAGGATTGGGGAACATAAGGAAAAGGCCCTAACATGGGTAAATGGTGTTCTTTCCACAAAGGTTCAACAATCAAAAAATAATGAGAAGTTGGAAAGGGTAGAAGATAAATCTGAAAGCAAGGGGAAGGAATCAGAAGAAATTATTTCAGAAATCCCTTAGATTTACTTGGATACAAATGTTGTAAACACTTCCTTGGGAGATATGGATCCTTTTTTCTTGACTCTAGTTATAAATAGTAGGATGCTAAAGAATTGCATGATTGATTCTAGAGCATCTAATATTGTTATGCTTGTAGAGGTGATGAATTCAATGAGATTATAGGTTGATACTTGTAATGGAAGATGTCAGCAAATGGATTCTAGAGAAGTACCTATTATTGGTACTATTAAGGCTTTTTCTTATAGGCTAGCTGCTTACCATGATAAAATGCTAATAATGAGTGTCTTGGTTGTGGATATTCCTCCCCAATATGGAATGTTGTTATCAAGACAATGGAGTGTTGCAATGGGAGGTAGTATTCAATTTGATTTATCCTTTGAAACTTTCAAGATTGCTGGTGAGAATGTTAAGTGTCTCAGGAAACTAGAACCTCCCACATGATTGAGGAGGCTGAAGATGAAAATATGAATTGTTTCCTTGACACTGATATTAATTCTTTTCAAGTATAAGATAGAAAGATTGAAGGAAAAGTTAGACCTATGTTGTTATCTAAGGATAAGGATAATTAGATAGGCCAAAATGGCTCATGGACCATGTATTTTGATGGCGCAATCTCTAAGGAAGACATTCAAGTTTTCTTTCATTTTAATGTTTACTTGTACAAATAACACTGTAGAGTATGATTATTTGTTGATTGGATTGAGTTTGGCCTCAAGACATATAAAAGGAGATCTCAAAGTAATTGGAGACTCTAAAATGGTGATATCTCAAGTAAGATCCAAAGATGCTTCAAAGAACAAAAGACTGAAGCAATATAGAAATGTTGTTTGGGATGAATTAGAAAATTTTGATGCATTTGGTATTGACTGGATGGATAGAGGTCAAAATATAATGGGAGACTTACTAGCTAACATTTCTTTGAGGCCAGAAGATATCATATTTGTAGGAATCTCTAAGATAGAGGCTCAATCTAGGCCTTCTATACTAGACAATGTTGAGAACTGGCAAGTTTTTGAAGATGACTTGGATATTCTGAGGTTTTTGCATTGTGAAAAAAACTTTAGAGAAAAAAAGATGAATTTTAGTGGTTATGTGGAAACCTTAGATGATAAGGACATCATTTTTGGTAGGGAAGTGCTACAACTAAAACCAAATAGAATTCCAAAGGGTCTAGTTGTTCTTGAGAGAGCATTTGACAATAAAGATAAGTCTTTTTCTGCAAAGACTATAAATAAAAAAGAGGATTTGGAAGAAGTGAATTTAGGAATAGGTAAAGCTCCTAAAAATGTATATATTGGAGGGAAGATGTCTCCTAAAATTAGAAAATCATTGATTGATCTTCTCAAAAAATATAGGCATGTATTTGCATGGTCTTATGATGATTTGAAGGCCTATAGAGAAGATCTCTTTTAGCATGAGATTCCTTTGAAGGAAGACACAAAACCTTTTAGACAGAAATTAAGACCTGTAAACTCCACATTGGCACCAAAGATGCAAGAAGAATTGAAAAAAATGAGGGATGTTGGAATCATAAAGCCCATTAGACATTCAACATGGGTATCTAACTTGGTCCCATTAAGAAAAAAGAATAGAGATATCAGACTCTGTGTAGACTTTATAAATTTGAATATTAATTCATTAAAGAACAATTATGGTTTACCAAATATGGAAGTCATGTTACAAAGAGTTAATAGATCTAAATTGATGTCAATGATGGATAGGTTTTCAAGATACAATCAGGTTGTGGTCAGGGAATTTGAGTAATTCAAAAATACATTCACCACACCATGGGGTACTTATGTATATGTCAAAATGTCTTTCATCTTGACAAATATTGGGGCAACCTTTTAGAGAGCCATGGATGTGGGGTTTACAGATTTCATTAATAATTTTTTAGTGGTTTACCAGGATGACCTTACAGCTTATTCAAAAAAGGAAGATAAGCATTGTGGTCATCTTGAGAAGATTTTTATAAGAGCTTTGGAATATGGTGTTTCACTTAACCTAGAAAGAAGTGTTCTTTTTGGGTCACAAAAGGCAAGCTCTTAGGGCATATTGTTTCCTCCTGAAATGGATGATAGTAAGAAGAGAAAAATCAAGCTACATGCAATTAGGTATGCTATTTTGAAGGGTGAGCTATGGTGGAGGAGAAATGAAGGAGTTTTTCTCAAATGTGTAGACCATGTTAAATCTAGGGACCTATTAGAAGAAATGCGCAATGGTGTGTGTGGTGGCCATTACATGGCTAAGACAACTGCACATAAAATCTTAAGATCTAGTTTTTGGTGGCTTACTATTTTTAAGGATGCTCACAATTTTGTCAAGAAGTGTGATGTCTGCCAGAGATTTGTGGGTAACTTGAAGTTCAATGGAAATTTTCCTATGAAGCTTGTGGCTATTGAGGAACATTTTTAGAAATGGGGTATGGATTTCATTGGGGAGATTCCTAACAAGTCTTATGGAGGCCATTTATGGATCATGGTGGCAATTGATTGTGTTACCAAGTGGGTTGAAGCTATCCCCACTAGGAGAGCCACTAGTAAGGTTGTGACTGACTTTGTATTACATAATATCCTGACTAGATTTGGTTGTCGAGAGACTATAATGGTAGATAATGAAATGTGTTTTAGATTTGAATAATTTAATGATTTCTTCCATCTATATGGAATCAAAATTTCCTATTCATCCCCATACCACTCATAGGGAAATGGCCAAGCTGAGTCTAGTAATAAAAGCCTAATAAAAATTTTGCAAAGAGTGTTGGATAAAAATAAAAGGGTTTGGGACTCAAAATTGCAGCAAGCTATGTGGGTTGATAGAGTAATAGTGAAAAAGGCTATTGGTTGTGCATTGTTTGATTTAGTGTAAGTTATACATGATAGGTTGCCACAAAATAATTTCCTGCAAATGTAAAAGTTTGTCCAAGTTTATGATGATGAATTAGATGATTAAATGAGGATCATAATGGAAATCTCATTGATAGTATTTGGCTAGGACCATATCTCATTGATAGTAAGTGGGATTCTGATTCTTAGATCCTTAAAGATTTGACTAGAAATGTTTTGGAATTTCTAGTTCATCGACATTCTTGAAATTTTACTTCTCCTAAAGTTTTCATATGCATGAACAATAGGTTTTAGGTGTGTTTCTTTCTGTTGTGTGTTTGTTTCAGTTGTGTGTTGTAGGGTAGTTTTCTTTCCATAGATGGCCTTCTTAACCCTGAGATTATGGAATCCTTGTTATGCCTTCAAGAGACATACATCCCCAATCAGAGCCACTGATAGAACTGTAAAATTTTTTCTAGTTTAAGTCTTACTTTGTCCAAGTCTTGTATGTATTTTTATGCCCTAGGGTTTTCTTTGTCCAAGCCCTAATCATTCACCTTGTTTTAAAACATATGTATCCCATGGACTTTATATTTCTACGTTACTTTTTGAAATCACTTAAGTGAGTTTTATAACATGTGTTTTAAGTTTTCAGGAGGAGCCAAAGTCCTTTAAGTATTTTTTCCTAGTGGGACCCATTTTAAATGTTTCCTAGGTCTAAAGTTTCTCATGAATTATTTTTCCCTAAGTCTCTGTGTTGAATTAAAGAAGATTCAGATCCATTTTAATCTAATGGTGGGCGCGATCCTCTACACAAAAGATGCAAAGTATTTACCCTTTGTGGGATCATACTTGAATGACACCTGGAAAGTGGTGGGACCTGGCCAGAGCTAAATCAAAAGATAAAGCATCAAGAAAATCAAATTCGGTCTAATGGTGGGTGTGATGCCTTGAACTAAAGATGTGTACCTTTTTAACCATCATGAGATCACGCCTTTTTGATGCGTGTCCACCCCGAGATCATGGGACTGATTTTGAAAAGGTAAAGAGAAGGTAAAGGAATATCAAATCAATTTCAATCTAATGGTAAGCATATTGCCTTGATGAAAAGATGCTTGCTAAATAATGATCAATGGATCACATTTGATTGACAAGTGTCTGGATGACATCACCTAGATAGTATTGAAGAAGATAAAGGTATGTTAGATCTATTTTGATCTGATGGTAGGTGCATTACCTTAATGAAAATTTTTGTATTATTTAATGATCAAGGCATCACACCTTGATGACATGTGTTCTTGGTGACATCACATATCTCTAGGTTGAAAGGCAGTTAAAGTAAAGAAAGATCTTCTTTGAGTAGACAATGTGTGTGTTCACACTATCAAAACCTATAGGAAAGATAGTGTTCAAGGCATCATGCCTGTGCGACACATGTCCAATTAGATTAAAATATAAAAGGTGGGGCTTGGGTACTAGGTAATGATGTAATGTTCCTTTCTCATTGGTCGGCTTCACTGCTATGTGAAGTGATGTGGAGGTCCTTGATTTGTTGACCATTTTTGTGAATCACATGATATGTTGAGATGGATTAGATTGATGGCTCTATTTTTAATTTTGTATTCTATTGTGAAATACTTTATTTTTTCCCATTGAAGTTGTAGTTTTGAAATCCAATGAAGTAATTGCAGAGCATGCGGCCATGTTGTTGAGAATCAATATAATTTTTTGGCATACTTTATATCATAAAGTGCTCCTTTGAATTTTAAAAATCAATGAGACTTCAGAGAGATTAAGCAGAGTCAATTTTCAAATCTTATGGTGCATTTTTTGACATAAATTGAGTGGTTAAGTTATTCTTCATTTGGTTTTCTTAAAAAAAGTTCTACAAATTAAGTGTTGGCATTATTAGGGTTTGAGGAAAGTAGAGAATTGTCTAAATCTAGTAGTTCTATAATAAAATCATAAGATTTTGAGATGGAACCGCAAAGAGAATTTAAAGGCGAGATAGACTATTAGGAAAGGGCTCTATGTGATGATTTTCTTGAGAAGTTAGATAAGTCTACCAATGATTCATCAAAGATAAAATAAATAGTGCCTAAATACCCTCATTTGAAGATAGATGATGGCTTCTATGACAAAAGAATGTGGATGAGAGATGCTAAAATTGGCGTATCTAGTCTAATTTTGTTTAGAGTGGGATTTAGCCAAAGAAATGCATTCACTCCTAGTAGCAGTGCATGGCAGTTTGATGTTGGAAAGCTGGTAGTCCCAAATGTTTTCATGGATGTTGATGATTTACTCCAGATTGAAAAAAATTGTGCCCCTATTGATAGAGTTGTGAGGGATATAAATGGAAACCCTTTATTTAGCATCACTATAGATTAAATTCAAGAGGTGTTCTTGTTAAGCCAGCCCTCTTATGACTTGGATAATATTGATTCTGAAAGTACCTAAGGAGGTCTACAAAGAACATAGAGATTATCTCAAGAGTGGACCTTTGAGAGAATTCTTTGACTGAGTTAGAGGATTGAAAGTATTAGGGCCTAACACACAGGAGCCCATTAAAGTGGACTATTTTAATTTGAAGGTAAAAGGTCTATATTGGTCTCTATGCTAGATTTTTGGAGAGGATACAAAACAAGTAATGCCTATTCACTACATGTTTATGATGCTCAGGGTCTTCATCCTTACCTTGCAGTCACTTTTGATTTTGTACCTTTTGTGTCTGATTTAATTCATGATGGATTAAATGGTATTCAAAATTCCAAGCTAGACAAGCTATTTGGATGGTACTCCATGTCAATGAATATGTTTTTATATAAGGGCTTTGATTATTTTGCAAAAAACATGAATTTGATGAAAGAAAAAGCTGGTGAGAAAATTTTGATGCAGTTATGGAGTTTGGACTTATCTTTGGACAAGAATGATGCCAATTTTATAAAATTTGATAGATGATTTGCATCAAAACTCAAGGCCCTTTTATTTCTAGAAAGTCTAAGGATTTTAAAGGCCTTGTTGGAATTTATTAGGCCAAAGATGTATGCTAATAATATCAAGATAATGCACAATTAGGAGGATATTATTTTGTACCCTATTTCAACTATTTTTTAGAGTTTATAGTTTTAGAGGCACCCCCTTTTTACCCCCTTATCAGTTTCCATTAAAAGTAGGCATTGCAAAAATCCTTAGAGAAATTGGTGATTTACAGGATGTGGCATTGTTAGGGAAGAATAGAGGATCCATATTTCCTACTATCACCA
This sequence comes from Chamaecyparis obtusa, assembly GCA_027943335.1. Lineage (NCBI taxonomy): Eukaryota > Viridiplantae > Streptophyta > Pinopsida > Cupressales > Cupressaceae > Chamaecyparis > Chamaecyparis obtusa. The sequence goes on along the minus strand of BSBK01001831.1, from coordinate 255,440 downwards.
TTGCACATCATTTTTCCATCACAAATGGAGGATGGTTACACATGACTAAGGTATTGGAGACTTACATATTGGCCACATCAGCTACAAGATGTGCTGACCCATAGGGTTTCTATGGTGATATGTGCAAGATGGGGACTAGATGTGTTTTCATGGATTAATATTTACATTTTCCTTAGGACATCATTAGAAATGAGTTTTATTTACAATAACAAGAGGTCAAGATGGAAAAATGGCTTGTATACAATAAGACTCCTGATTTTGTTCAATGTTTTGCTATAGATTATGATCCATTAAGGGATTTCAAGCCCTTTGAATATAAAATTGATTCTCTAATGAATCATTTTGAAGGCATGATGTAGGATTTAAATCAAAATAAATATGTTATTATTAAATCAGATCCAGAGAGAGCCAAGCTTATCCTAAGCAATCTAGCATTTATCAGCCTTATTCCTCCGAGAGAATATGTGCTGCATAAAAGATCAGGATATGGTTTGGTAATGCCCAGAGGTAAGGAAACATAGAGTATTCCTTCATCCTCTAAAGGAGTTGGAGAGAAGATACATACTAAGGAGCCTTCCACTTCAAAAGGGAAGAGGCTAGTTGATATTGATCCTAAGTCTCTGCCTTCCCCAAAAATGTAAGGATTGGAAGAAGAAACACAACAAGGTGAAGGTATGTATTCACCCTCTCAGTCTCTTTTGCACATGGGTGATGAACAAGTAGAAGATAAATTTATACAAAAGGGAAGCCTAGGGAAAATTTGTGTTACATACCAAGAAATATAAGAGGTTATACCACAAGCACCCGGAGAGGTTGAAATGAATTTAACTATTGAGGAATTTGTTGGGAAAGAGTTGGATCTTCTCACCAAGAAGGCTTGTAATGAGTTCTTATCTGATGACAATTTTTTTAAAGCTAGGGCCTTTTTGGAATTCCTTTGGAGAAGACATATCAACTAGTTCAAGGAGATATGTGAGAAGAAACATGAAGAACATCCAGATAGTGATCCCAATGCTATCGAGGCTTAAGTTAAGTAGGATATGCTTAAGAGACTTGAAGATATTACCCCAAAGGAGGGAAGAGAATGTTTTGATTATAGAAATGTGAGTTACTAAGAGGGGGGGTGAATTAGTAACCTTAAAAAACTTTTAACTCAATCCTTGAAATAAAGTAGTGCATTAACTGACTGTAGCATTTATTGTCTCCATACATTCAATAACATAACTAAAATTTAAATACATCTAATCTAATCACATAAGAAATCATGAAACTTCAAACACATAACACTTATATTTTTGTATCATAGAAACCCTTATTAGAAGGTAAAAACTATAGTGGGGATGGAACCCATAAAGCTTTACTACTATAGTAAATAAAGTTGTTGGTTAAGGCTACAAATATTGATCACTTCTAATGATCTTACCCTATTAGGAGTAATAAAGAATTGGCTAGATCTACTTGGTTATAGGATTTTAGAAACACAATTAAGTGTGCACTCAGTTAGGAGATTTTACATAAGACTATTACGTCTACTCTCTTAAGAGATTTAACCCTATCACAATTTCTAGAGAGTAACAATAAAATTTGATCTATAGATAGCAACTAACTTTTCTTGATTTCAGATCTGATAAGTACTTAGCTGATATCAACTTGTTGTGATAGATCTCTTCTCTGAATTCTTCTTCTTGGTAGCCTTCTAATATAATGTCTTATTTAGTCCTTCAATACTCTGTCCATGCCTCAACTTCACAAACCTATCTAATCTTCAGATGTCTGTGTGTGCAGCTTCTTCATGTGTGATACTTGTCAAAATAAAATCTTTACAATTCTTATAATAAAGTATTTTGGCCTAATTAGAGTTATGATAACATCTTAGAAAACCTAAGATCAATGATCCAAATTAATATCTTAAACATCATTACATAGGGATCATGAATCACTAAGTGATTACATCTGCATTTAATCTTCACCTCAATCTTGGTAAAACATTTTCTAGATCAATGTAAACCATTTACCTTGTAATTTGTGCCATTACAAACTGCTATGTCATTTCCTAGTTTTCTCAGTATATACTGCATTCATCACTCAGTAATTCACTAGTGCTCAGTATATATGAATGCTTAGTTAAACTATGCTTGGTATGAGTTCTCAGTCAAGACTGTATTTGGTTAATATAATACTCTGCCTTGTGCTCTATTAGGTATCTATTCTTGGTATGTTGACCGACTAGCCTATTTTCTTCCTTTACCGATTGTATGTGTGACACTAATGATAACATATAACTAAAATTATCCCCCTTTGGGATTAGTGACAAAAACACATATGTATACCTTAAGAAAAAATTCAAAAACTCTATACCGAAAATTGTAAACTCCCCCTTTGTATGTGCCTCAGTAAGTATACAAACTATATATACATATATTTTCCCCTTGTGTTCTTTGTAAGTATGCATACATATCTTTTACCCCTTGTTTTGGAATAATGCCAAAAGTTGGATATACTTACAACTTATAAAAAATGGTTTGATGGCTTTTCTTCAAGTTGGAAAAGATGTTGTCCCATTCCTCTTTAAAACTTTCTAACTCAATTTTCTCCAAACCAACTTGTGCATGCATATCAAATATATGATCTATGATAGATATCTTAGGAGTAGCTACGAGATCTTTGGCTTTCTTTGCATGTCTTATCATCACCTCAACGTGTGGTAATAACTCTGCTTGAAGCTAGATTGTTTCATCCTATATTTGGTCAACTTCTCTCCTCATATAATTTATTAACCCATGTATATTCTTGACTTTATCATAATGTGCTTTCAATGCATCTGGGTCTGTAAGTAAGCTTTTTGCTCTCTTCTACAGATCTTCATCTAATTGCTTTATCTTTTCATTTTTTTTCTATAGTGATAGACTCAGTAGTGCAAAGCTTTTTTAAAGTGGTGATTATCTATTGAATAATAGCTTCAACCTCATTAATGGTTTTAGATAATTTCACCTTATTTATTGCCACTACTTGGGTGATTTTCTCTACAATCTTGAATTGGATTTTGGATTCAGCCCTCTCCTTAATTCTCTTTTCTGCATCTACATTCAGAGAGTTGATGTGCCTGATTAGAGTTGTAAGTTGATCAATGATGGGAGTTGCCTCATCAACATTGACATCAGGTACTACCTACATTAAAATCTCTCTAACATCTTATAAGACTTGTTTGTGCTTGCTCTCTTGTCTCATTTTTTCTTGTGACTCTTTCCTTGTGCACAATTCTCCATGTCTCCTTATTGCTTCTAGGTCTAGGGTTCTCAGAACACATGTAGGAATTTCAATGATTTCATCTAAGGTGACTAGAGCTTTACCATGTTTCTTCTTCTTCTTCTCCTATGTGCTAGATATGGGGGACTCCCCATATGGAACTAGATCTTTAGTCTCTGGATTTGACTTTTCTTGCTCGGTGGAGACACTTTCCTCCTTGTCTTGCCCTTTTGTTGTACCCTCAGTCTAAGGTCCTTGGGGTTATAGCCTAGTAACTATTGTAGAAACATCTATATTTGTCTTGGTTTTTTCTCCTTTATTTTCATAATCTTATATATTAGGCTCATTTTTCTCCTTATTTTATTCTTCACCATATCCTTCAGTAGTGTCTATTTGTTTCTCAAGTGTATGCTCCTTAGGTTTCTCTTGATTGAAAATATTTCTATCACTTACACCAAAATAGATAAGTTACCTAGTATATTGTCTGTAGCTACTTCAATAGCTTTGTCTTCTTCCATGTTCTCGATAGTAGTAACAGTAACATATTCATCATCTTTGGCCTCATCATCAAGATCTCCATCAATGATATCTTCAATTTTCACTTCATCATTCTCAGTTATGACTAGTTTCTCAGGAGTGTCCTATTTTTATTCCTTGGTATAGCCAGTCGGGTATGATTCTTCTGCATAAGTTTCTATTGGTAGTGGGCCAATGTCCCTCATAGAGTTCGTGACATGGCTTAACCACCTCCTATATCTTCTATAAGTCTAGTGGTTGTATCAAGCATTAACATGTCAATATTTTGGTACAACAACTACTACTTATAACAAGTGGTATCCGAGCTCGGTCATAGGTTTGAATGCATGCAGGCCATGGTGAATGATGCTAGGATGGGGATTCTTGGCAGTGGTCCAATGTCCCTCACAAGGTTCATACATGGCTTAACTGCCTCTTGTGTCTTCTATAAGTCTAGTGGTTGTATCGTGCATTAACAAGTCGATCTTTTGGTGCAATGACAACTACTATTTGTAATAGTTTTATCATCTGGCTGATCAGTATTAGATATATGAATAAGCTCTTCAGTTGGTTTTGATGTAGTTTGATCAATAACATCTGAGTGTACCCCTTTTCCTTTTCCTTTTCCTTTTCCTTTTCCTTTGACTATTAGAATGATTTAAGAATAAATGAGAGGGGGGTGAATCAGTTATCCTCAAGTCCATATGTACCAATTCAACTTTTAAACACTTCAAAAAACTTAGATCTATCAGCAATTCACTCGATCTCTATAGAATATATCAGTTTCATAAAACTTGTAGTCCACTGTCCAAAAGTAATCAACTTGTAGAATATAAAATTTTTAACAACAGAACACATCAAATAACATTCACAAAAGTATGACACTAGGATTTAACGTGGAAACCCAATATGGTAAAACCACAAGTAACATGATACCAAATTTTCACTCTTATGAAGTGAGCTTTGTGAGAAGCCAACCATGTTAAAGGTTACAATACACACTGTTAGGTGTGACCCTGTTAAAGGATTTAATCACCCTGTTAAGAGTGGCCTAGTTAGAGGGCTTAATAACATTCCATTAGAATGTCACCTTGATTAAAGGGTTTACAAAATGACTATTAGGTCAACCTTGATTAAAAGTATTTTAACTTATACAATGGTTAGAAAGTAATAGTAGATTCTGATCTAAAATATACAACTCACTTTGCAAATATAGATCTAATATGCTCATATGTTGATTTACAAACTGACCTTCATTACCATCTCCATCTCTGTTATGTTTAGAAATCCCTTCAATAAATCATCTCAACTCTGTTCATCTCTTCACAGCTCTTCTTAGCCTTCTTCTTAGGTTCGCTAGTCAATAACATCAACCTCTTTTTCACCTTTTTACATAACCCACAATTGGGTCAACCTTATACCTCCTTGATTAGGTAGATTAATCTTTTGCAACTTAATCTCTTCTTTAGATATTAGGTTTAGGTTAGATTCATCAAATCCTTCCATCATTTTGTTCTCCTCCTTATCCTTGTAGATACTTCTCAAAACTTATCCTTGAATCCATAAGAAAATGGTTTACCATGCATCAAATTCTCCAAGTCATTCATCTTCAATGTCAACACATTTTACATATCCCAAGAATTCAACTATGTCAGCTAGGATTCTCAATTCCTTCACAAACTATAAATTACTAACACTTGATCAATACTGTGTTCATCTACTCGATCATCACTGAATGACTTGGTCATTGCTAAATCTATTCTACTCAGAAAACACTTCCTTCACTCAATTAATTATCAAATACTCAGTAATTACTGATGCTTAGTCAACACTAAAATTTAATCATCTTATACTAGCACTCGGTCGACACTAGCATCACTTGGCTTAAAATAAAATTCTTCTCTTTTTCTCGGTTAAGCCTATGCTTCAAATCAACTGACTTCTTCACTTAGTGTTAAAGATAAACAACAGATTACCTTGCCAATGTGTCAACTAATCAAGTACCCATTATATTATCTCATAACTCAACCTTTCCCTAGGTCCTCTTGTTATCTCCTCTTTTCAAATCCTCTTCATCAATCAAAAGATATGGTACTCTACTAGATAGCAACTATCTTACCAATTGAGGTTTGACATCAATAGAAATATAACACTTGTTTCAATTGTAGTTTCCAACAATCTCCCTCTTTGGCATTGATGGAAACACTACATGTTCTACCATAAACTCCATATGGATAGTCACCATACAATAAAAAAAAATTCTTTTCTATTCAAATTTTGTTCAATGGTTTACCAAATCTCTACCTCATCTTATTCAATCTCTCCCTCTTTGCTTAGGGTAACTTCTTATGTATCTTTCTCTAATGTTTACTAAATCTCTCCCTCTTTGACAACAATATCAAAGACATTCATCTTCATAATGTAGATATCTTCATGTCAGTTCTCTAAACTTTCTTACTCCCTTTGACATCTTGTGCTTGACTCTTCACAACTTTAGGAAACTCCTAAAGTGTGACCTCCTTTGCATCAATTTATCAATATTCTGATTTACTACATTTGATGCAATGCTCCTATATGATTCTAGGTAGCATCAGTTAGGGAATCACCCCTAATTTACATCCTATATATTCATAAACATCCTTAGGTAATGCCTTAGTGAATATATTTTCTAATTGTTCCTTTGTATTCTAATGCAAGAGCATCTTGGGTCCTTGGCAATCCTATGTCACCAAAAACATGTTTTTATTTTCCTGTGTCACTCGGTTCCTTCTTTGACTGAGTTGGTTTGGTGTTACTTGGTTTCCTTTGTTTACCAGGGTTGCTAGGTTATCTCTCTGGTGCTCGGTGATGCTTGTCTAGCACTCGATTGTCCTTTCTTTTTGAGTTGTTTGTTTTAGTTTCCTATTGACGTTGACTCTTGCAATTAATTATGGTCATAGATTTAATGATGGTATCTATCATTCGGAAGTGTGTGGACCTAGATCTAGTTGTTCCTTTTGTTGATGGTGGATCTGAAGAATGACTTGTTCGGTGGCCTCTTGTATATAATGTAATCTTTGGTTGTAGTTTTAGGACATTAGTTTACGGATTTAGAAGATAGAAGCTAGAAGTTGGAATTTTGTGGTAGATCCTCAAATTTTGGAGGACTTTTGTACTTGATTGTAATATCTAGCCAAAACCAAGAAGGCCTTACAACCCAGCATGTATGAATCAATTGAGATAAATATATGAAGTTTTATGCATTCTCTCTCTCACTTGTGTGTTTGATGCTTCCACGTGTGATCTCTCCAAGGTGGATCTAGTTAGGGTGTGCCTTTGGCCCCTCTCCCTATCCTCCCTTACATCAGGTGGTATCAGGGGTGAGGTGAGATCTGGATCTAGGTTTGAGGGTTCCTTCTTGTCAAACTCTAGTTGATTTTTTGTGTGGTAGTAGATTGTGATCTAGCCTACAATTACAGAGGGTTTCAAGATGGTTCATGGGAGGCAAGATCCAAATCCAAGATTGGTAGACATGTTGAGACAATTTGCTGCTATATTAGAAGCTATTGAAACAGCCCAAAGAAGAGGAAGACATCTTGAAGATGTTAGTGATGATGAAATTAAGGAAGAACAAGGTGATGTAGAACCTGCACCAATGATGGATCAAGGTGAGGAAAGATTGTTGAAGGATTTGACAAATCTGAAGTCTACACCACACTTTAATCCTCCTGAGTATAGTGGAAAATTGGATTCTAATGAATTGGTGGATTGGATCACTGAGATGGTAAAGTACATTGAATATGAAAATGTACCTGAGGAAAAGAAGGTGAAAATTACAAGCACAAAGTTGAAAAGTCATGCATCCTTGTGGCGGGAACATCTGTAGTTGGATAGAAAGAGGAAAGGCAAAGAAAAATTTAAGGTATGGAATAAAATGGTGAATAAAATGAAAGGAAATTTCTTACCTTGTGATTATTAGATTAACCTAGTTAGGTGAATCCAAAGTTTGAGGCAGAAAGATAGCTCGGTAAAAGAATATACTGAGGAATTATATAGACTAGATATTAGATCTGGACATGATGAAGATGATGTGGAAATAATTTCTAGGTACCTGAATGGATTGAGAGTTTCCATCCAAGAGGAAATCAGTTTGGTCAAATTGGAGAACATTGAAGAGGCTTATCAATTTGCATTGAAGGCTGAGGAGAATTTGAACAAAAGATATGAGCAAAGACAAATTAAGAGGTAGAGGTGGTAGATTCCCTAGAGGAAGAGGTAGATCTTATGGTGAAAATAGCAGATTTGAACTTGAAAAGACAAATCTAGATAAAGGCAAGACTGAGTGGAAAGGTGAAAGTTCATCTAGAGGTAGAGGTAGTAACTACTGAGGTGGTTATAACAGAGGTGGTTTCTAAGGAATTTGTTACAATTGTGGAGAAGGACATAGATCATTTGAGTGTACACATGCAAGTACGAAGGTCAGTAGTAGTAGAAATGCTTTGGTGCAAGAAGAGTCACCAAATGAACTTGAGAAGGAAAAGAACTTGATGGTAAGAAGAGCACTTTGGAGTGAAAGTAATAAGGAAGATCTGGTAAGGAAAATTTTGTTCAAGACCAGATGTAGAGTTTTTGATGAATTTTGGAAGGTAATCATTGACAATGGTAGCTCAGAGAATTTGGCATCTAAGGAAATGGTTACAAAGTTGCAGTTGAAAAGGTTGGAACATTCGAAGTCCTATCAAATTTCATGGATCAAAGATGAACATATACTCTTGGTAAGTGAACAATGTTATGTGACTTTGAAAATTGGAAAGTACTATGATAAGGTGTTATGTGATATCATGCCTATGGATTGTTGTCATATTTTGTTGGGTAGACCTTGTCAATATGATATACATGCTATATAGGATGGAAGATTGCATAAATACACTATTTGGGCTGATGGGAGAAGAAAAATATTGTTACCTTTGATTGAAGAACCTGTTAGCAATGTTTTCATATCTGTTAAAGTTTTCTTGGTGGAAGGAATAAAGTTTGTTAAGGATTTGAAGAAGAATGATGTATGTTTTGTTGTGATTCCTAACAAACTGAGTAAGAAAACAAAGGATAGTATCCCTGAGGAGATTGATAAGTTACTCACCGAGTATAGTGAGATCATTTCTAATAATGTATCTAATGGTTTTCCGCCAAAGAGAAGCATTGATCATTGCATGGATCTAATCCTTGGAGCTATTTTATCAAATAAGGCACCACATCGGTTGACACCTACCAAGAATTAGGAATTAAATCAACAAATTCAAGAATTGTTGCAAAAAGATTTAATTCAGGAAAGTTTGAGTCCTTGTGTAGTACCTACTATATTGGCACCTAAGAAGAATGGATAATGGTGAATATGTACCGATTCCAGAGAAATCAACAAGATAACAAGGAAATATAGGTTTCCTATACCGAGAATGGATGATATAATGGACCTATAGACTAAAGCAAGGTATTTTACCAAAATTTATTTGAAAAGTGGGTATCATCATATCAAAATTAGAGAAGGTGATGAATGGAAGACTTCTTTTAAGACAAAAGAAGGTTTGTATGAGTGGTTGGTTATGCCTTTTGGTTTAACTAATGCAATGAGTACTTTTATGAGGTTGATGAATGAAATTTTGAAGAAATTCTTAGGTAAATTTGTGATTGTATACCTTGATGATATTCTGATATTCAGTAAGACCAAAGAAGAACATTTGTTGCATGTTAAACAAGTATTGCATAAATTGAAAGAAGAATAGTTGCTGATAAATATGAAAAAATATTCATTTGTGAAAGAGGAGATTGTGTATTTGGGATTTATGATTACAGTTGATGGTTTGAAAATGGATCCTGAAAAGGTTGAAGCTATTTTGAATTGGCCTACACTTGAGAATGCTAGTGAGGTAAGATCATTTCATGGTTTGGAAAGTTTTTCCCAAAAGCTCATTAGGAATTTTAGTTCAATTTGTAATGCTATGACTGAGACTATGAGAGGAGATAAAAGAGAATTCATGTGGACACATGGAGCTGATAAATTTTTTGAGACTCTGAAGGAGAAAGTTGTTGAATTTCCTATTTTAGAATTGTCTGATTTCAGTAAGGTATTTCAAGTGGAATGTGATGCAAGTGGAAGTGCAATAGGAGCTTTATTTAGTCAAGAAGGTAAACCTGTTTCTTTCTTTAGTGAAAAGTTGAATGATGAAAAAAGGAAATATTTTGTGTATAATCAAGAATTCTATGCTATTGTTCAAGCCCTGAAGAAATGGAGTTATTATTTGATACCGAGTGAATTTGTGTTGTATACCAATCATAAGGCTTTACAATATTTGGGTAGTCAAAGTAAGTTGAATCAAAGACATATGAAATGGGTTGAGTATTTTCAGAGTTATACATTTGTGATAGAGCATAAGAGTGGAGTTACTAACCGAGTTGCCAATGCATTAAGTAGAAGAAGATCTTTGATGAATGAGATGAAAATTGAAGTTCTTACATTTGATGACATGGTAGATCCTTATGAATTTGATCCTAATTTTTTTGACTCGTGGAGAAAGTGCAGAGGACCTATTCAAGATGAACGTAGTACTAAATGGAAAGAATATTTTATTCAAGAAGGTATGTTGTTTAAAGGTATTCAGTTGTGTATACCAAGAGGACCAATGAGAACTAATTTGATAAAGGAGAAACAAAGTAGTGGTTTGGCTAGACATTTTGGCATTGATAAGACATTGAATTTGCTTAAGGAGAAATACTTTTGGCCACCGTTGTATAAAGATGTTCATAAATTTGTGAGAAGTTGTGGAATTTGTCAAGTTGCAAAAGGAGTAAGTCAGAATACTGGATTGTATACACCGATTTCTATTCCTAAGAAACCTTGGATTGACATCAGTATGGATTTTATCCACAACTTACCAAAGACAGTAAGATGTAATGATTCAATATTTGTTGTTGTGGATAGATTTTCTAAAATGGCACATTTTATACCTTGTAGAAAGACATCAGATGCAGTACATGTAGCAGATCTTTTCTTTAAGGAAATTATCAGATTACATGGATGACCGAAGAGTCTTATCTCTAACCGAGACAGTAAATTTGTTGGATACTTTTGGAAGACCCTTTGGAGAAAGTTTGGCACCGAGTTGAAATATAGTTGCACATTTCACCCACAAACCGATGGATAGACATAAGTTTTGAACATAAGCTTGGGTAATATTTTGAGATGTTTATTTGGAGACACACCGAGCAATTGGGATTCTATGTTAGCACAAGCAAAGTTTTCATACAATAATTTAGTGAATAGGAGTATTGGAAAAACAACTTTTGAGATTGTAAATGGCATACAACTGAGAGGTATATCAGATTTGAGGGATATTGCTAATGAAAGAAAGAGAAGTGCAGAAGGAGTGAAGTTTGTTGAGTACATGAAGACATTGCATGAAGATGTGAAACATAAGCTAGAAATGAGTAATCAGAAATACAAAGACATAGCTAATAGATCAAGAATACATAATACTTTTGATGTTGGTGATGAAGTAAAGGTTCATTTGAAGAAAGGTAGATTTCTTGTTGGAACATATGGGAAGCTGAAAATGAAGAAGTTTGGTCCTTGCAAAATTTTGAAGAGATTTGACAGTAGAAATTCTTATGAGATTAAGTTACCTGATGACATGGATATATCACCTATATTCAACATTTCTGATTTGTATGAGTATCATGAGTCAGATGAAGAAATGACAGTACTAAATGATTATCCTAAGAAATAGATAGAAGAAGTTGAGAAGATTTTAGAGAAAAGAATTGGAAGAAGTACAAGAGGAAAATAGTATATGGAATATCTAGTAAAGTGGAAGAATAGATTGAGTGAAGATAGTTCATGGATTTCACAATCTGAGTTGGATTCAGCTCAGATCATACCTACTTCATGATTCAAAGAATCATTTCAAATAACCTAAGGTGTCTGATGCAGGAGCATTTCAGGTCCTTGGCAATCATGTGTCACAAAAAAAATGTTTGTGTTTTCCTATGTTGCTTGGTTCCTTCTTTGACCGAGTTGGTTTGGTGTTACTTAGTTTCCTTTATTTACTGAGGTTGGTCAGTTATCTCTTTGACGCTCAATGAATTTCCATGGCACTCAGTGATGCTTGTCTGGCACTCAATTATCCTTTCTTTCTGAGTTGTTTATTTTAGTTTCCCGTTGAGGCTGACTCTTGCAATTAATTATGGTCATGGATTTAATGATGGTATCTATCATTGGAAAGCATGTGGACCTAGATCTATTCATTTGTTCCATTGATGGTGGATTTGAAGGCTGACTTGTTTGGTAGCCTCTTGTATATAATGTAATCTTTGGTTATAGTTTTAGGAAATCAGTTTTAGGATTTAGAAGATAGAAGCTAGAAGTTGGAAGTTTTTGGTAGATCCTCAAATGTTGGAGGACTTATGTACTTGATTTTAATATTTGGCCTAAACTAGGAAGGCCTTATAGCCTGACATGTATGAATCAATTGACATAAATATATGAAGTGTTATGCATTCTCTTTTTCACTTGTGTGTTTGTTGCTTCCGCGTGTGAACTTTGCAAGGTGGATCTGGTTAAGGTCTGCCTTTGGCCCCTCTCCCTATACTCCCTTGCATCATATTAACATACTCTAATCTCACTTCCTTATCTTAAACTAGCTCTCTCAAGTAATGATACTTGATAGAAATATGCTTAGTCTTAGTGTGGATTACATGATTCTTTGATATATTGATAGCACTTGTGTTATCGTAGAAAATAACAACTGGCTCAATAATTTCTTCCTTCATAACTTTTAACAATTTCTTGATCCACACTAAATTTGAATAATTTACTACTATTGCTACATATTAAGCTTCTGTTGTAGATTGGGAAATGCAATTCTATTTCTTGCTTGTCCAAGAGACTAATCTTTTTCCTAGAAAGAATGTGCCACCACTTATACTCTTTCTGTCATCCACATTTCTACCCAATCTGCATCAATGTAAACTTTCAATTCAAACTTGTCATTCTTCTTGTAATACAATCCATAGTCCTCTATTTTTTTTAGATATCTCAATATCCTTTTCACTACTATCATGTGACTCTCCTTAGGATTTGTAGAAAATCTTGCAACAATCCCAACTGCTAAGGAAATATCTGGTCTGATATTGATGTAGAGGTGGGAGGTAGAATTTATCTTCAAGTTGAGGGACTTTACAAGTTTTCCAAACAGAAGACCAACTAGGCCTATTCTAGGATCATCCCCTTTGATCCAATGCAAGCTTCACCAAATCAGAGTGCACAAGTGATCTATGAAGCCACCACCCACTCTACACCATTTAAAACATCTTCAATGTCCCTTAATAAGTCATTGGAACCATCCAAGCAAGTCTATCAATCCAAGAATCCCAAATAGGGTGCTAACTACATCTATTTCCCTTGTAGCCATGCATAGTCAATTTTTCAAGGTTTTCTCCAAAACTTCCCAAAAAATGAGGAAAAAAATTACATATCTAGATACCCTTTTGGGAGTTACACAACATATACTAAAACCAACTATTAATTCTTTGGACCGTCTAGCCAAACAATTACTGGTGTACTATCTTTTAGCCCCTTTTTAGGCCTCCTTTTACAAAGAAAGTGGTATTTGGACACACCCCCAAACTCCCACAACTAAAAAAAAAGTTTTCTTGTGATCCTAAACCAAGGATTTTCCACTTTTCAAGAATAGACAACAAGTTTTAAGCACCCAACCACCAAACCCTCTATTTAAGGCCTTCACACCTAGGGCTTCTCCAATATAACACCTCCACACACTTCCTAATCAAAAAAAGGGTTAAAAAATTATTAAACTAACATAATATGACCATCCAAACCATAAAAAATGGTCCTCATGTGGGAAAATGTCTCAGACCATGATTGTCCCCAAAGGCTAGTGACCCTCCAATCACCAAATCTCCTCAATCAGAGATCAAAATATTTCATGCTCTACATACCCTACATATAAACACATTTTAAAGAATTAATTACATCAAAACAACCCTTCCTACATCCTCTACCATACATGGTAGTGTAGGATCTCTCAAATCCATCATTGCATAAAGTAGATTTGACTGTTGTCAATGTCCTTGTACAAGAATAGTCATTACAAAACAGGGATTAAACACTTTAAAAACTCCAAAAAACCATTCAAATCAACATAGGAATGAATAAAATCTACCAAAATCCATTCCAATCCATGTTTTCAATAAAAAAAGATTTTTCAAGCACCAAAAGTAGATTGTGTCTACACGGACAGAGATAGGGTAATTAAGAACAATTTACATTTCATTGATTCCAAACATATTATACATTTCTTGTTTGATCTTCCACTTAGCTACCTATCTCCCCCTCCTTCTCTCTCTCCTTCACACACTCAAACCTTACAAATAACAATCCCAAAGATCAGTTGATGGTTTAACTTCCCCGTCAATCGCACACAATCAATTATAATAACTGTTACAATTAGTTTTTGGTTTGCATCGTTGTCTAGTTGACAACTAGTTGTCAGCTTTGACAAATTTAATCCTCTTTCCTTATTTTTAACCTTTAAAAAGTTTTTAGGATCCTATCTTAATCTCCTAAATACCTTAAACCCTTACTAAACCCTCATTCAAGCCTTTTAGGCCTATTTTACCACTATAGGCAATTTACATGTTTTAGCACCTTTAGTGCTCTTGACAACTTTTAAAAGGATCTAATGGCCACATTATAACATTATGGACCTTTATAGGTCATTAACCCAATTCCATTAACCTTGGATCAACCAAATCACCCCTAGTGACCCCTACATACACTTAGCCCTTACAAATGCCATTAAGGCTTACATAGTTTGATCCTTTACAAAGGATTCAATTACAAATTCAAAACATAAATAAATGATCATTAAGGTCATGTTTTCCATCAAATCCATCCAAGGCCTATCAATGACCTCGATGTACCCTTGAGGTCTTATCCCTGACCTTGGCACTACTGCACCATACTCCTCAACTTGAAAGATTCCAATCCCTCTTCGAAACCCTGCAAACACAAACATGTTGGCAAAACAATTTGATCTTCACAATTGGTTTGAAAAGATCAATCTCAAGGATCCATGCCATCCTTGCATAGTGCTGCTCCAAAATGCAACATCACTTATTATCAGTTGGCCTCCCATGGGTAAAATATAGACCACAAATTGGTCCCAAATCTGCACCCTTTTCTTAGTCCCAAGCCATGAGACCATTTCTCCTCCTTGTAACTCTTCCTTGTCTTCAAGTTTGAAGTCTCTTCCCATTGAGACAAATGCATCATGAACTCCATGCCTCTCCTCTAGGAATTTCACATATTTTCATCATCCATGGTCACCTTCTCAGCCTCACCAATGACCCCACAATCAGGTCCTTGCTCACCTACTACCTCCTCATGTTGATCTTCACCATGCCCTTCACCTAGGGCTATCAACATCTCACAAGTCATTTTGGCTGCCCCTTTAACCATGCTATCATGTTGCTTGTCTTCATCCATCACCAAGGAACTCAATGCTGCCCCAAATTGAAAAATTTCACCACTTTCAAGCCTCTTAAGACTTGATTCCATGATGCCTTCATCAACAACTCCCTCTAATGTCTTTGAATCAGATTTAGGAACCTCTTTGCCACAAGTTTCATCCACAACCTTAAGTGCTATTAGTTGCACTTCATCCTCATCATCATCTTCTATTTGTTCAAGAAGTGAGGCTATCCTCTCCCACTTCTTCTATTTCTCTTCAAAATCTTCATCAAGTTTTTTCCATCTTTCTCCTTCTTGCCTCCTCTTGGCTTCTTCTCTTTTCTTCTTTTCTTGGTCTCTCATCCTCTCATCTTCCATGTACCCTTTGAGAGAATTGTACAACTTTATTTCACAATTATTTAGGTACATCTTCACACTCTTCAAGAATCCTTTTGATACCTATGATACACCTTTCAACTCTAGAACACACGAGGAGGGAATGGGCACTCCAAGGCTTCAACAAAGGAACTGGCATACAAATGACCTCAAAAGACTTCTTCTTTCTCTTCTTAGCCTAGGATGATCCTAAGCTATGATACCACTTGATTCAAAGGTGGGATGTGGAAATTATCTTCAAGTTGAGGGAATTCACAAGTTTTCCAAACACAAGACTAACTAGGCCTATTCTAGGGTCATCCCCTTTGATCCAATGCAAGCTTCACCAAATCAGAGTGCACAAGAGAACTATGAAGCCACCACCCACTCTAACCATTTAAAAAATCTTCAATTTACCTCAATAATTCATTGGAACCATCCAAGAAATTCTATCAATCCAAGAATCCCAAACATGGTGCTAACTAGGTCTATTTCCCTTGTAGCCTTTCTTGGTCAGTTTTTCAAGGTTTTCTCCAAAACTTCCCAAAACACTAGGAAAAAAAATTACATATCTAGATACCCTTTTAGGAGTTACATAGCATATACCAAAACCAACTATCACTTATTTGTACCATCTAGCCAAACAATTACTAGTGTACTATCTTTTAGCCCCCTTTTAGGCCTCCTTTTACAAAGTAAGTGGTATTTGGAAACACCCCCAAACTCCCACAACTACAAAAAGAGTTTTCTTATGATTATAAACCAAGGATTTTCCACTTTGCAAGAATAGTCAACAATTTTTAAACACCAAACCACCAAACCCTCTATTTAATGCCTTCACACCTAGGGCTTCTCCAATCTAACACCTCCACATGCTTCCCAATGAGAAAAAGAGTTAAAAAAAACTATTAAAACAACATAATATGACTATAAAAACCATAAAAAATGCTCCTCATGTGGGAAAATGTCTCATACCATGACTGTCCCCAAAGGCTAGTGACCCTTCAATCACCAAATCTCCCCAATCAGAGATCAAACTCTTTCATCATCTTCATACCCTACATAGAAACCAATTTGAAAGAATTCATTACATCAAAATAACCCTTCCTACATCCTCTACCATCCATGTTAGTGTAGGATCTCTCAAATCCATCATTGCATCAAGTAGATTTGACTATTGCCAATGTCCTTGTAGAGGAACAGTCATTACAAAATAGGGATTAAACACTTTAAAAACTCCAAAAAAACCATTCAAATAAACATATGAATGAATAAAAACATCTACCACAATCTAGTCCAATCCATGTTTGCAATTAAATAATATTTTTCAAGCACCAAAAGTAGACTGTGTCTACACGGGCAGAGTCAAGGTAATTACAAACAATTTACATTTCATTGATTCCAAAAATATTATACATTTCTTGTTTGATCTTCCACTCATCTACCTTGTTGGTGCCCAAAAATGATGGTTTGGATTTGGCTAACTAACACGTACAAATTGATACCTCTACAATTTTGGCTTAATCAAGCCAAGGCTAGTAGGCCTAATTTCACTTTGAACTATTTAATTCTCTATGTCACACAACTGCATACATAAACAAACAAAGTTCCTCCAAAGGTGGTGAATGATCCTCTGAGGAAAGAAACTAATCTCCTAAAAATCTCTATTCTATAATACTTGAGTAAATGGATTATACTAAAGATTTAAAAGTAATGCTTTTGAAATAATGATTTAATGATCTATAAACTACAAAGTATGAACCAAATGACAATTTCCAAATAATGATTAGATCGATGCCTTCTAAATACTTGGGCTATAGAGTCAAAAAACTTTGAATCCTACGTACGATCAGAGATAGTTTTAAAAAAATTCTTTAATAAGACAAGACCATCATTTCAGAGGCTTCCACTTGATTCACAATCCAAATCAATTTACACAACTAATCCTATAGAGTTTAACTCAAATTAAGAGACCGATAAGAACAATGGTAGGTTCACAGACCATACAATTGATATTCAAGTTGTCTATATTAATTTTGAATTATGATACTCAGGGAATTCAACATAGTGAAACACTCTATTTAATAGAATATCTGAAAGACTAATTGAAAACATATAACTTATAACCACAAATAAAAAGAAGAGCACTTATCTTTATTGATGTTGAAAAACTGGTACATAAGAGTTCATAGTTGTTGTTGTTTATGAAATTCTATTCTATGAAAATATATCTTGTATTGTCTTCTATCTTTTCATTTTACATTATGTATATATACATGTTTGAGTGGCTTTCACACCTCTTTAGGGTGAAAAGACACCCTTATTACAAATTATTTTGAAAAACTAATAAACTAACTAAAAAATAACTACCCAACTTTCAGATTTGGGTCTGGTCAAAAAATCAAAACACCTTGTGGAAAGATAAAAATTTAATTGGAAATAGGAAATTTGATTTCCCGAACTGGGTCTTTTTTAGATTTTTAAAATTTGACCATCTTCAGCCTATGTCGGCATCATCTTTGCAGCAGGTCGAAATTCCAGCATTTTCTGAAGGCTTTGATCACATAATTTTGATTGTTCCAGTCACATAGCTTCCTTTCTTAATCTCTCAACTTTGAATTAAAAATTAATTTATTTTTTTCATCCCATTTCATGTACTCCATCATTAATTATTGGGCATGGAGTTTAAGAGGCCATTTTTTAGGGTTTTATCACTATATAGGACTCCAAATTTTGCCCAAATTTTAGAGATCCAACATACCTATCTCCCCCTATTTGTCTCTCTCTCCTTCACATGCTCAAACCTTACAAATAAAAATCCCAAATACCAGTTGATGGTTTAACTTCTCTATCAACTGAACATAGTTAGTTATAATGATTGTTACAGTTAGTTTTTGGTTTGCACAGTTGTCTAGTTGACAACTAGTTGTCAACTTTGATAAATTTAATCCTCTTTCCTTATTTTTAACATTTAAAAAGGTTTTAGGATCCTATCTTAATCTCCTAAATACCTTAAACCCTTACTAAAACCTCATTCATGCCTTTCGGGCCTATTTTACTACTATAGGCAATTTACATCTTTTAGCACATGTAGTGTCTTGACAACTTTTAAAAGGATCTAATAGCCACATTACAATATTATGGACCTTTATAGGTCATTAACCCAATTCCATTAACCTAGGATCAACCAAATCACCCCTAGTGTCACCTAGGTACACTTAGCCCTTACAAATGCCATTAAGGCTTACATAGTTTGATCCTTTACAAAGAATTCAATTACAAATTCAAAACATAAATAAATGACCATTAAGGTCTTAATACATTGCCAATGACCTCTTAAGGTCATGTTTTCCATCAAATCCATCCAAGGCCTATCAGTGACCCTGGTGTACTCCTGAGGTCTCATCCATGTCCTTGGTACTCCTACACTAGCTATGAACAACATATTGTAACTTTCCAATCATAGACTTGTACAAGGTTTTATTCACTTCAGTTGTATCATCAATTTTTGACAGTTTTTGTCTAATAGTCATGGGTGTACTTACTGGTATAGAGTCTTCCATACCAAAAGTTTTTAGTATCTCCTTGACATACTTAGATTGTGTAATATAAATACCTTTCTTCATCTGATAATTGTTATACACTAAGTTTGCACCCTTGTTTTAAGCTCTCTTGGTCTTGATAACCTAGTATAACATGGGAATCATCTCCAAGTTGTGGGACCTATGCTAACTAAGATGAGACCTCTAAGTTCTAGGCTGGTTCCTCTTGGATAATCACCTTAATTTTCTTCTTTGACAGGAAAGTTAATTTTTTGAGGGGAAAAGGGATAGAAGAAGTGCATGAAAGGGAAATAACTGAAAAGCAAACTATCCTACTAGGTGATACACCGAAATGATGGTATGAATTATAGTATAGAGAATGAAATCAATGCATGGACTTAGGTCTAGGAGATCACAACTCACTAAATAGGCTTGCATCAATATTACATAGAAGGGTCTGCAATAGAAAGAGGTTATTCAGGGAAAGAGATAATTTCACAAACAATAGCATTCCTAAGAAATTAGACACAATCTATAACCTACAAACAGACATTCACCTCTCCAACCAGGTATAGGAATGAGACAGATTGTTAGGGGGTTGAAGTATACCCACAAGATCATTCAAATCAAATCACCCAAGAGAATACACATGAATTGTAGAAAGAAAGAGGGATCAGGAACCCTAAGATATTATTGAAAACATACATATACTCAATTCATTAAGAGAAAATTTAGACAAGAAGGCATGGGGATAGAAAGAATGTCACAAAATACCTTTCCAATATCTGAAACATCAATGAAAGGTTACAAACTATAGAAAGTCAGAGGGTAGAAAGAATGCCATAGATAACTCCTCAGAAAGAAAATCTCTCTTTTACAAAAATGTAAACTCTGAGCTCTAAAAAATCTCCAAAACAATATATACATCTCCTTTTGAACGTAGGCAAGAGAAAAACCTAATTAGGGTTAAAAATTTTCATGATAAAAACCCTAATTATGTCAAGTCTGATCATAAATGTCATAGAAATATCTCAACCGATCAGATATCATTTTGTGTGCCCATCCCTATACTGCATCTACTTGCGGACAAGCCACCTTGATCCATCTACCACTCTACAGTTCGGCTCACCAAAACTATTCAAATCTGGTACTCTAGATATTTGAATTTAAAAAATGATTAAACGGTCACAGGTGGTGCTAAATTTCTTCATCTATGGCCAATATTTAAATCTAACCCATCTTTAAAATGTAGCCATTAGATCTTCTTACTTTACCAGGTATCGCTTTCATTTCATAACCTCAACCCCGTACTTTAACTCAGGTTCCTTTTTTCCTTTTTTGCTGAATCACCCAACCCTTTATCTAACTCTAGTTTATCCTGGTGATTACATGACTATAGCCACAAACTTGGGCCCATGCCAGATGTCATGATACCATTGATCAATTTCAGACAACTCAAATCACCTAGCATAGGACCCACACTACCTTCTTTTTAGTCTGATACTCAATCGACGGTTGTCACATGATCTCATGGCCTCGAAAGATTCTTTGAGATCATAAGAGAACTATAGATCCTCAATCCTCTACCGCCTCACTTAAGAAAATCTAGACCCATGCTAGATGCCACCTATAATACCTACTTGACCAATAAGAACTAACCATGTTAGACAGAGCCTAAACACTTGGAAGATCGAACGATCATTGCATGATCTCATAGGGTCAAAAGATTCTATGAGATCATAAGACAACCATAGATCTTAATTCTACTGACATCCCTATAGATCCTCTGGCAATAATCCCACTGACAAATCCTAGTCATCACTCTGTCAGCTAATCAAATGTCAGCATGTCAGAATATGAGGACCCACCTGATAGAGCCCTTGCAATAAAGTAGAATCAATGACTACCGTATGATCTCATGGGCCAGGAATATTCCATCAGATCATACACCAACTGTTAGATCTTTAGGGAAAGGAAGCACACTGGGCCCACTCTGACATAGCTCCACATCATAACCTTTGACCAATCAAGAGCTTGCACATCAGACCATGTGGTAGTGGACCCACTGACATAGAAGCACTATGTTATGAAGAAAATCAATGATCATCATTGCATCATGATGTTAACCTTCGAGCACATCTCCTTAGTAGTATAGCGATAGTCATAGATCATGTATGAATTTTAACTGCTAGGAAAATGAGACTACCAAACAAACCTTAACTACTTGCCAGATCGTCAGATGTTAAAGACTAAACTGCCAGGAATAAGAGATTTCATGACTAAGGTAGAGCTTATAAAGCACACATGGAAAATAAAATTTTAAGTGGCTGGAAAAGTAACTACAAATTAGAACAGGCCTGAGGGTTTTGAGGGTTTCTTGGTGATAATGGCTAGATTTTCAAATTTAAACTTGCAGACCAGGGAGTTGGATGGTTACAGAGGCCAGAAGAAAAGGCAGAAGACCATGAAATTTTTAGAGGTTCTCGGCAGGGTTAAAATGCAGACCAGGGATTAAATTCAGCCTATGACCAAAATTGAATAGATATGAAATTTAGGGCAACATTTTGGTGATTTTTACTAGATGTCAGCCTGCTAGACATTGATCAGTGGCCATGAGAAATCCATTGGGCATAGGAGTCATCACTGAAATATATAGAACCATTCATGATAGAGGGAGAGACCAGGAACAAAAGACAAAACTATGCATGGGCACTTCTTGGAAACCAGGAAATCTAACCTAGAAAGCAAGCACAAAAAATAGGAAACATTTTTATAGATATTTACAAGGAAGGATTGACCTCAAAGCAGGACTTTAAGTGGAAACCATTAACTGAAATAGGCAAGGTATCTCCTTCAAGAGTTGATAGCCAAAAAGCATTAGGACCCTTGCATCCTATAATAACAAATGGTCCACCCCAAAAGGAATCAAACTTTGTGTGTCTACTAGGCTTTGATCTGAATTCATCCCATTTGATAACTACATCTCCAACTTTGAAACTTCTAGCCCTGGCTCTTTTATCAAAACTTTTCTTTGTCTGAACTTGATGGAACTCCATATCTTTCATGGATTTGTCTCTGAGTTCCTCCAACTCCACTAGCTGAGCATACCTAATTTGTAAGGGATCTCCTTCTTCAAATAGGGCATATTGAGTAGCCAAGTCCAAAGCTGGCAATTCAGTTGAAATGGACAACTTAGCCTCTTTACCATATATCAACACATAAGGAGAATTCCCAATGATCTTCTTTGGAGTGATCCTATCTAACCATAAGGAAGATTTTAACTTAGTATGCCAATCTCTTTGGTTGTCTTGTAGAAATTTCTTGATTATCCTAATCAAGTTCTTATTAGTTGATTCAGTAAGACCATTGCCTTGAGGGTAGTAATTTGAACTAGTATTTAGATAGATGCCATTTCTAATTGCCCATTCTGAGACTTTAAGGCCTATGAATGCTAAAGCATTATCTGATATTATGGAGTCTAGAGTGCCAAATCTATGAATTATATCATCATAAAAACTTAAGACAAGACTCTCATTTGATTCTTTTAAGGCAACTACCTCTATCCATCTAGTGAAATAATCTATTGCAATGATTATCCACTTGTGTCCTACACTAGATGGAGGATTAATCATACCAATAAAGTCTATGCCCCATCTCATGAATGGTTTCTCTATGTTGATTGGCTGAAGGAGTAAACCTACAAGCCTTTCTTTTCCTACAAACATAGCACATTTGATGCATTTCCTCACATAATCATGACTATCCTTAAAGATAGATGGCCAATAGTATCCAGCCCTCATGATTTTAAAAGCAGTAGTCCTAGGAGAAAAGTGACCTCCAGAAGGTCCATCATGAAATTCAAATAGGACATCAGCTATCTTTTCTAAATCAATACATCTTAAAAGGACACCATTGTGATCCTTTCTAAAAAGAACTTCATCTATCAACACAAAAGGAATAGATTGTAACCTGTAATATCTTCTTTTTGCTGAGTCTAGGCCTATAGGACATTATCCTGTCTTCAAGTAATGAATCATGTTAGGCAACTAGCCTGATGCCTTGGCATGCTCCTCTATAGAATGCACAACTAGAGATGAATCTATTTTTTCTAATTTCTTTAAACTTTCATCCCCTGCCAAATGCTCTCAAAGACCTCTTCCTCTAACTAGCTTGGTCGTTTGGATATCAATGTCATATTCCATTACCTTGGTAATCCAACTAGCTCTTTTCTCATTTAGGTCCTTAGAAAGCAAAAATTCCTTGACACTTGGATGAGTAACCTTCAAGTGTACCTTGTTATGGGTTAATAGGTATCTGAACTTTTTAAGGCTCTTCACCATAGCAAGTACATGTTTTTTTACAAAAGAGTATCTTTGTTCATACTCTTCTAAAACTTTGCTGAAGAAAGCAATAGGGTGCTCCAACCCATCTGAATTTTCTTGAGTCAACATAGTAGCTATAACATCATGACCTCCATAAGCATAAAGGATAAAATCCTTACTAAAATTTGGGTTTAATAGAGCAGGGGCTTCAGTCAAGGCCTCTTTGATAGCCTGGAAATTGGCTTTTCCTTCTTTAGTCCAGGTAAAATTTGAACTCTTCTTTAACATGGGTATTAAAGGCTTCAATAAGTCTGCAATGTTAGGCAAGAAACGCCTAACAAAATTAATTTTTCCTATGAAAGATTGGAGACTTTTCTTATGATGTGGCAATGTTAGCTCTAGGATGGCTACAATTCTCTCAGGGTCTACTGTAATTCCTTTCTTGGATGCTATATATCCTAGAAATTTTCCTTCATGAACTACAAACACACATTTCTTAGGATTAAGAGATATCCCAAACTCTCTACATCTTTCAAAGATTTTCCTCAAATGTCTAATATGATCTGCTGCATGTTTAGAGTAGATAGTTATGTCATCAAAGTAGACCAGCATAAATTTGTACATGAGGCTTTTAAAGGCCATATCCATTTCCTTTTGAAAAGTAGCACTTGCATTTGACAAACCAAAGGGCATCTTTTGATAAGCCATAGTTCCCCACTTGGTTGTAAATGCAATCTTGTATTGATCCTCTTCATTAACTAGGATTTGATTGTATCCTAAATAGCCATCTAATAATGAAAATCTCTCGAACCCAGAGACACATTGTAAGATTTGCTCCATAGAGGGTAATGGATGGTGGTCTTTTAAAGAGGCCCTATTAATATCCTTGAAGTCAACAAATAACCTCAACTCCTTATTCTTCTTCCTTACAGGAACAAGGTTGGAAACCCAACTAGTATGTTTGATGGGGTAGATGATACCACTTTCTATCAATTTGAGCACTTCTTTATGCATAAGTGGCTCAAGCTTGGGATTAATAGGCCTTTGCTTTTATCTCACTAGTTTGGCATTAGGTTCTAATTCAATAGTGTGCTGAGCAAAGGCTGGATTAAAACATTTGAGGTCTTCATATTGCCATGCAAAAACATCACTGAACTCTCTAAATAATTGGGTGTAAGCTTTCCTTTCTAAATCAGTGTTTACCTTTCCAAATTGTAAACTTTTACTTGGTTCCAACTCTAATTCAACACAATGCTCTTGTTGAACTACCAGGCTAACTTTTTTTTTCTTAACTTGATCATCCTTGTTGAAGATAGTCTCTAAGGTGACAAGACTTGTAGGCATCTTATTAGACTTAAGTTGTATTACTTGGTCACCATAATTTTGTAATAGCCTATCTTGGTTATGTTTTGAGAATACATCCTCTTCAAATAAGAATTGCAGAATTTGCTCATCATTGTCAAACACCTACCAATTAGTATCATTGTCAGGGATAGAAGGTCTGACAATCACTTCGACATGCTATTGAGTCTCTTCCTTAGAAATACTATTGGGGATATCATATTGAGATCCGATAGCAGCTAATCTATCTACATTTTGATTTAGCTTCCTAGGGATAGCAACAATGTTGAAAGCACAAAAGTCTTCAATTGCATCCCAAACTCTATGTTTGTATGCTCTCAAAGTATCATTTTTGGTTGCATGTATCCCTCTCACTTGGCTAACAACTAACTCACTGTCACCATAAACCTTTAAGGCCTTAAGCCCTCTTTTCCTATCCCATTCTAGTCCATTTACAAGGCTTTCATATTGTACAGTGTTGCTAGTGTAGGAGAAACTAAATCTGAAAGCTATATAATACCTTTCTCCTTTTGGAGACACTAGCATGGCACCACCACTAGAACCATGTATGCTTCTAGCTCCATCAAAAAACATTTCCCACACCAGATTGCTTTGATCCTCTGAATCAATGTCTTCCTTGAGAAGATTTGGCTCTATGGATCCACTTTCTTGTATCAAATAACTCCCCAAACCAGCATCCCAAATGACATTCTCTTGTGCTTCAAAAATGCTTTATGATTCTAGTTCATCTAGAAAAATATCAGGGATACTTTCTATCTTAGTGTTTCCTTCTCTGATAGTTGGGAAATCACTATCATCAAATATAGGACAATTTACATTGATGGTATTGGACACATATGGTTCTATATGGTGTGTTGCCAATGATTCAAATTTGATGGTAACCTTGGTACCATACCTTGTATGAAAAATCATGTGGGACCAGTCAGAAGAAAGGTAGCCTCCTATTTTGGCTATGAACTCCCTTGAAAGACATATGGAAAATAAGGCAGGGAGATCTATGATGTATATATCATGTAGGATAGAGAAATTAAGACTAGCATGAAGGATTAGACTGGTATCTTTAGCCACACCTATAGTATTTGTTAGAAATAGGAAATACTGAGAGGGGGGGTGAATTAGTATTTCAAAAACTTTTACTTTTTCCCACTTATGGATATAACAGATTACTTTAGTGCATACAAAGATTATCAAGCTGATTAACAAACATAGTAGTAAATAGAAAGAACTCATAACACATGATATGCTCTTGAGGAAACCCTAGCCAAGGAAAAACCCCAGTGGGGATGGTACCCACAAAGATCACTAATCAAAAGTATCTTGTTAGGGATATTGGACCCTGTTAAGAGTCAATTTACAATATATAGTAGATCTATCCTGGTTAAAGGACTTTAGGCCTTGTTAGAAGCCTTAACCCTGTTAGGAGTTAGATTACAAAACCTGATCACCAGCTCAACTCACTGCCCAAATAGGTAATACAAAATGTTTCTGACTATAATATGGTACTGCTTACAACTTCACATCAATAGCCTTTGCTACTATCACAATATACAACTTTCACAAGTTATCCTTTTCTTTCTTTTTACAAAACACATCATCATCATTACATTTCAAGTATGCCTAATATATGAGTTATTAGAGCTAATAACTTTATATGGTTAGATTCCAAAATATTTATCCAAGGGTAAACATCTAGGATGTCATCCCTTCATAATGTTAAGTCATTATTTTGACAAGCAAAAATAATCCCTTAACTCTTTCGCTAATACTATCTCCAAAACTGTTCTGTCTACAAAACTATCTTCGGTAAACTTCGAATAACTTCATTCGTACTACTCAAAACTTTATGCACACTGATATGGGGTATCCTCATACTCTATAGAAGCTTTAGTTAACTGTACAAACAAAAATATTGCTCCAGTGGACATCGCCAACTAAATCTTCATCGGGTGCTCTATCAGGATCACTGTATCCATACTTAGACAATTTCTTCCTTCAACTTGCCATACTTGCATTCTAGATTCTGCACTCTCAGTAGAGATCATATGTTTCCATAATGACAACATCTATGCATCCACATCAGCCAAATTGCCAACAATCTCCCCCTTTGTCATTGGTGGCAACATATGGGAAAATTGGCTAAGTGTGCAAACAAAACTTTGAAACACTTACACAAAATTGTGGCCAAATGTTATACAACACATATACAATATTGTACTCCATAGAATAGCTCCCCCTATGAGTATCCTTCCTCAACATATTATCAATTTTCTGCTATCTCTCCCCCTTTGACAACAATGACAAAGATAGGGTGTACAAAAATTTCAATAAAAACTTGATACCTTGTTATCAGCTATTGCAAGGCCAGTAGGCTTGCAACACAGTCACCAAACTCTGACTTCCATGGTTCAAAATATTTCTCCCATATCTTCCTAATGGATTCAGCAACATTGAGTAGAGTACTCAATCTGTATGCTGCTATCTGACAAGCTTGCAGGGAATTAAAACTAAACTTCTAAATAGGTGTCTTTGCTGAAAGACACTGCTCAAAATAGTCTTCAACAATTGAGGTCTTGATTGAGACATGCTCTTTCAAGATGTTAATCCTGATCATATTTCTATTCTTCTCCTCTGCTAACATTCTGATTTCATCATTTAACTTCCTTATGTTCTTCTCCACAGAACTTATCTTTACATTTGGGCTTGTCAAGGTGTTTGTTTCAGCTATAATTGCATCTATCTTCTCTCTGATCTTCTTATCTTCTTCAACTGTTAGGATTTCTGATTTTGTGCATTGTATATACAAACTCTTTCTAGTCTCAAAATGTTTCCTCAAACTCTTTATGCATACATCCAAATTACCAATATCATTTTGAATATTTACACTTAAATTTTGTTGCATTTCTGCTTCATAGGCTTCCTGAACTTTTATTCTAGCAATATCCTTTAAGTTAGAAAATTCAGAGTCAAAAAGGTTTATTGCCATTTTAGCTTTCTCAAGTGGATCTGATTCAAATACCTTAGTGCTGATCACACTCTCAAGTTTCTTTGTCAAAACTCTAACTTTTCCTTCAAGGTCCTTCACCTTCTTATTCTTTCCAATAATTTTATTAAGAGATGTGATGAACTCAATCTGATCATCATCTTCAACATCTTTTCCAAGGTCTTCAAAAATTGAACCAATTTGTCTCTTCTTACTGTCAGGTGCACTAGGGGTAGTGACCTCTATCAAAATTTGTTTACCTTTAACTATCTATTCTACTGGAACTGATTCTGATACAGCTGGTGCTTCCACTGCCTCTGTATCCTTTTCTGATTCTGTAACCTTCTCTTGCTCTTCTAAAGCCAAATTGTCAACAATGTTTCCTATATCATGAAATACTGCATCATCTGACTCTAGTGTCACTTTGGTTCCTTCAATGTCCATTGATTCTTTGCCAATATTGATATGTGAAGAAGATGGGACTTCTTCAATACCAACTTCCTCTACATGTTGTTCCTCTAATTGCTTCTACTGAGGATCTGATTCAACATGCTTTCCTGCAACTATATCTACAAGAACTTGCATTACTGCTTGCTCAGTCTATTTTTGTACTTCCTCCTTTTTTCCTCCCATTATAAGAATTGTTCTTCTCTTAGTTCTCAATAAAGTTCCAAGAGGCTTCAAGATTCTCTTCAAATGATCTTCATCCTCAACTTCATAGAACTATCTGATTACATGTTCTCTCATCTTTATGTCCTCTTCTTCTGCTCTCTATTTTCTATTCACAAGTTTGTTATACAAATCTTTTGGGATCTTACCATGAATAGTGCTAAGTTTCTTATCTGTCAAAATCATATGTGTAATCATTGCATTTTCAAAATTCAATCTGTCAAATGATCCATATAGATCATAGAATTTATTTATCTTAGTGAAGTCTCCATGCTACAATATATCTTCATTAACTCTTTCAATTCTTGGTTTCCAAGTTTTCTTCTTGATTGAAACTTCATCATCATCTTTAATTACTGCTACTTTTCTAGGTACAGGTGGTACAATCACTTTCTATCTCTTGTCGGGTCTTGTTGCACTCACTTTTACTCTTTTGCTAGGAATAGGAGAAAAGGATTTTTCTCCTTCATCTTTTTTAGGTACTTCAACTTTTACCTTTACTACAATAGGATCAACAAGGTCTGCACTAGATGCCACAGGTGGAACTCCAAGATTTTCACTTTGCTTCAAGGCTTCTGCAGTCTTCTTAGCTATGTCAAACTCATGACTTGACATACCTAATTCTTTTAGTATTTTCTTCATAGTAGATTCAACTCTCCTACTAGATTGCTTCTTTTCTTTCAAACTTATTGCAGAGTTGAAATTCTCTTCATAGGTTCCAAACCTATTTGCATGACCATCCAACTCACACTTTAACAGTCTATTCACATATCCTACTATTCCTGCTTCAGATACTTCATAGCCAAGAGGGTCTATGAATTCCATTCTAGGCTCAACTACTTCAATGTAGGTGAAATCAATGTCTACCATAAAACAAATGTCATCTTTATGCTTTTCAACTAAGGATTGAGGGATCCTTGATCTATTCTTAACAATATTCTGAAAAGTCTTCAATACAAGCTTCACACTGTCATTGACTTTATCAATTAGGTTCTTCATGTAGACTAATTTTATTCTTTCCATTGTGTTCACATTGTTACTCTAGTCAACTGTGTAAGGAAATCTTTACAAAATATGGAAAAACATATAGGTTATCAGAGATGAAAACCTAAAGTGTGTGTACTTAGCCTTCTTAATCTTTTCTAAATTCTCAAATAACTAAATTTTCAAAATTTCACATAGGTCTACTTGTTTCTTCTCAATACACATAAGATAATCTACATGAACCATTCCTATAGCCATGTCATCTTCCCTTGAACTACCATAGAATTTAGTTGTTAGGATCTTGCAAAGGTACCTAACATCATCTTGCTTAATCTTACTTATCGCAATTCCTCTACCATTATAACTAGATCCAGTGTTGTCTAAGACAATCTTTCTCATGTTCTTTTCATTCAATGGAATCTCTCCAACTTTTGATAATCTAGTAACATCATGAATTAGGTCAGTAGTTATATCAATAACTCTATCCTCCATCTAGAATTTTCCATTGTGGATTCTACTTAAAATGATCTTGGTACATTCCTCATCATTAAATTCATACTTCATGGAATAATTGATAATTTCATTGATCTCTAGGTGCCCATAAGCTAGTTTAACTGACATGTCTTGATTATACAATTTCCTTTAATCATCACTAAAATCTACATCTCCCAAGGTTTCAAACTTGCAACCTAAATATCCTTTAACATTCTCAATGTGTAATACTCCATCTAGTACGGATGATAGTGCTAGTCTGTCATCAATTTTAGCTGGTTCTACTAGTTCTTTCTTAATCCTAGGTCTATTCTTATCCTTAACATTATGAACCATAGAAATAGCCATCTTATCAACTGATTAAAGATCAAAAATACCTCAACTTTTCAAATCTAGGGTTTCGGTATGATCAGTGCTGCAAACTACTTCCAAACTTCTTCAAATCATCCTCAACTCACTTTTTCTTCTTTCAAATCTCTTTGTAATCACCTTGTAATTGTGATAACTTCAATTTTGACCTTATAACACTTCACATTAACTTGATCTGACATCCAATTCATTCATTTTGCCGCTAAAACCTCAAAAAGCTGATTCTGCAAACCTGCAACCATAAAACCTTTTTGCGACCTCGCAAAACACAATATTTTCTTTTGTGCACTTAACCATAGCATTAGTACAACATAACAAACCTATATCTAACTGTGCAAAACTTAACTCATTCAAATTCCTAATCTACACTAATCCTAAGTCCTAAACTATAGAAACTTACATAATTTAAGTACTTAAAGAAGGGTAAGGTAAAGATTCATCCTTACCATTAGTTACATTACCTTCTTGACTACTTTTAGTGCTGAATATACCTCCTTGATTTGTGCCTTTATCAAATTTTACTTCATCTTTATTGCTACAGCAACCTTTCTCTTTGTTTCCTACATTTTCATTCCTTCTTGCATTGTTCCTACGGTTAGGGTTATGATGATAACCTCCATTGTTCATTCTGAAAACTCTTGCTGAGTGTCCAAACTTGTTGCATATCTAACAAATGATTCCATTGTTTCCAAGTCTTTGTCCTTGTTGGTTAATCTGTGACCTACAATTTTTAGCAATATGTCCTACTTTGTTGCATCTAAAACATACTACCACTTTTCTTTTATTTATTTCTTCAATAGATCTCTTATCTACATTGTTAGTATTCCCAATCATTCTATTATCATAATTATTCAAAATTACTTTAGATCTTCTACATTCATTAGCTCTATGTCCAAAACCATGACAATTATAACAATGTCCATTAAGAGGTTTAAATTGCTTACCTGTGCAATCTCTCTTCATGTGCCCAATAGTATTACAAGAAAAACATCTACCTTTGAATTCTCTTTGCATACCTTTAGATGATTCTTCTTGTTTTGATTCTTCTTGCTTTGATTCTTCTTTCTCTCTAGGTGGTTCTTCTTTAGGTGGATCTTCCAATGTGTTCTCATCTAGCTTCATTTCCTCCATACTTTCAGATGTCTTTAGATCTGGCTTCTTACTTTCATGATTTGATCTAAACATACTAAATCCAAATCCAGTCTTATCAAAGAATGGTTCTCCAAAAGAAATTTTTTTTTTAGTCCTATCACTATTTGAATATAGCCTTTCAAGTTGTTGTTTAGATTGAGTTAATTCACCTTTCACAATTTTATTATACTTCTCAAGTTCCACATACTGCACTTTTACTTTTTCAAATCTGGATGTTACCTTTTCAAGTCTTGATCTCAGATCTTCATTCTCAATTTTCAATTTTTCATTATCAAATCTCAAATTTCCATCTTTCATACTAAGCTTCAGATTTACTATCTTCAGCTCATGCTTAAGGATCTCATTTTCTTTTTCTAATTCATCACAATCTTCAACAAGAATATCAGATTTCTTTTTAGATTTTAGATCTTCAATCTTACCTTTTAATTTTTCAATAGCATTCTTTGCATCTTCATACTTTCTTCTTAAGGAGTTTCTTTCATCAGTAAGCATATCAATCTGTTCAAGAGCTTCTTCAAGATTCTTCTGAAGTTGATCCATATCCATAGAGATCTTACTCAAGCTGCTAAGCTTTCAAATGTTCCTTCTCTGAGTAATTGTGCTCTAATACCAATTGTTAGAAATAGGAAATACTGAGAGGGGGGGTTGAATCATTATTTCACAAACTTTTACTTTTGCCCACTTATGGATATAACAGATTACTTTAGTGCATACAAAGATTATCAAGCTGATTAACAAACATAGTAGTAAATAGAAAGAACTCATAACACATGATATGTTCTCAAGGAAACCCTAGCCAAGGGAAAATTCCGGTGGGGATGGTACCCACAAAGATCACTAATCAAAAGTATCCTGTTAGGGATATTGGACCCTATTAAGAGTTAGTTTACAATATATAGTAGATCTGTCCTGGTTAAAGGACTTTAGGCCTTGTTAGAAGCCTTAACCCTGTTAGGAGTTAGATTACAAAACCTGATCACCAACTGAGCTCACTACCCAAACAGGTAATACAAAATGTTTCTGACTATAATATGGTACTGCTTACAACTTCACATCAATAGCCTTTGCTACTATCACAATATACAACTTTCACAAGTTATCCTTTTCTTTCTTTTTACAAAACACATCATCATCATTACATTTCAAGTATGCCTAATATATGAGTTATTAGAGCTAATAACTTTATATGGTCGGCTTCCAAAATCTTTATCCAAGGGTAAACATCTAGGATGTCATCCCTTCATAATGTTAAGTCATTATTATGACAAGAAAAAATAATCCCTTAACTCTTTTGCTAATACTATCTCCAAAACTATTTTTTCTGCAAAATTGTCTTCGGTAAACTTCAAATAACTTCATCCATACTAATCAAAACTTTATGCACACTAAGATGGGGTATCCTCATACTTTGTAGAAGCTTTAGTTGACTACACAAACAAAAATATTTCTCCAGTGGACGTCGCCAACTAAATCTTCATCGGGTGCTCTGTCAGGATCATTGTATCCATACTTAGACAATTTCTTCCTTCAACTTGCCATACTTGCATTCCAGATTCTATGCTCTTAGTAGAGATCATATGTTGCCATAATGACAACATCAATGCATCCACATTATCCAAATCGCCAACAGTATTAACTAAGGATCCATCAAGTTGTGTTACCTTCCTTTGGAGGGGTTCATATTTAAGTCCTAATTGGTCGGCCACTTTTTTGGGCATTATAGTACTAGTAGCTCCACTATCTACCATATAGTTATGTACTAAGGATTTTCCAATAATTAAGGATACATAAAAGGGAGGTGGCTTTAAGTTCCTACCTTGCATGGTATTGGCTTTGGAGTTGCTACTTGGAGCCTCCTTTTCTTGATCAGTGTTGACCAACACTGGCTTTGCAGCTTCTTTTGTATGCTGAGGAGTAGTCATTTCAGTCATAGATTTCTTCAAAATCTTAGGTTTCCCTAGAATAGCCAAAGAATCCCACATAGACATGGTAATGTTCACCTTCTTCATGTTGTCTACAATTTTGAAAGGTGTCATAGTGTGTACTCTTTGTTGTGCTTTTACTATGATGGGCTCCACTTCTTTGAGAGTCTAGCCCTCTTTGCTTGTAATGGCAGGAGCCTTCTTGAATGTGATAGGAGTAGCTTGTTGTATTGGCTCTGTAGATGTAGTAGCTTTAGTACCAGAGTCTTCTCACTCCATGTCTTGAGCTCTTCTCTTTGACCTTGTGTTCACAGAAATGGAAGGGTCATCAATAACTCCATTGAAATCTTACTGCTCCCAATTAAAAAGAGCAGTCTCATTATCTTGTGGCTCTTGTTGAGGAACTAATCCACTAGAAGAAGCCTCTGATTGAGCTTGTGAGGCATTCTGAACCATTAGTGCTTGGTTCATCCATCCATTTGAACATGTAGCCTGATTATGAGGTTGATTACAAGGAAAACACCATTCATTGTCCATAGCCATATTTTTTTGACAAGGGACCATGTCCCTAACCAGATTTGCAAAATTGAGAGGTGCAGGGCTGTATGGTTGGAATGGTCTTTGATTAAAATTTTGCCTTTGGTAACCTCCTTGGTATGGTGGCCTATTTTGTTGATAAGGTTGTCCCTAATTTTGATATTGTTGATTAGGACTTTGGTCTTGTGGCTGAAAGGGTGGTCTGATTCCTTGCCCTTGCCTCTTTAAGTTTGTGACCTGTTTAGTCAAAGTC
Organism: Chamaecyparis obtusa; assembly: GCA_027943335.1. Taxonomy (NCBI): domain Eukaryota; kingdom Viridiplantae; phylum Streptophyta; class Pinopsida; order Cupressales; family Cupressaceae; genus Chamaecyparis; species Chamaecyparis obtusa. The sequence goes on along the minus strand of BSBK01001831.1, from coordinate 221,216 downwards.
TACAGCAAATTTTTCATTTCTTACTGACTAATTTGTTGACTATTCTTGATCTCTTTCAATTCTTGATAGAAACTTGTTTTTAGCTCCTGTCTGCTAGTACTAGCTTAAGGTGCTAATATGGTGGGAATAGGAGTAAATGGGGATACTTGTGGAGGTGCAATAGGCTAAAGGCTATGAAAGATGGGCATGGGTGGCCTTCTAGCTATCATACCTACTTGGATTAAATAATTTTTAGCTCTAATAGCTATGTCAAAAGCTTGGGGTAGAGAGGTACCACCCATAGATTGGATCATGATAGAAGCCTGACCATTCAAACTTTGCAAGAAATATAAAAAATCATGGTCAGCTGATGGCCTCATTGAGACTAGAATTCTATTCCATGTCTTGAGGAATCTATTATTATAATCTGTCATTTGTTCTTGAGGGTCTCTTTTAATCATTGTCAACTGCTCAACCAAAGACAAGTTGTTTGATTTATCCTCAAAATGCTTACTCAATGCATCTCCTAATTCATCCCATGAAGTAATGGAGCCAATAGTTAAAGTTATAAACTATTCAAGAGCCTTACCTTTGAGAGAGGTTGCTAACAGTTTGGTGGCCACATCCTCTTGTGTTATGTTGTGTATACTACAGATAGTGGTCACATCTCTTATATGCTCAAAAGTTGTAGTTTTTCCTTCACCTATGAAATCAGGTAGACTCTTTAGTGCCACCAGGGGCACATCATGATGTTGAGAAAATTTCAATGGGATTCCTTGGTTGAAAGGTGCAAAAGAAAACTGTCTAGCCATTGTAGGGACTGAAACTTGATGAGTAGCAACTGTGTGAGTTGTATTTGGTGTTGGATTTGAATCTTCTTCTTCTAGATCTCTGGTTAGAGATCTTCCTCTTCTTCTGAGGTGAAAGGGTGAACATCTCCTTTCTAAAGTATCAGGTGGTGTAGATTGTACTCTCCTTGCAGGAGATAATCTCTAAGTTGATCTACCTTTGTAGCCTCTTTTTAAGGGCAACTCTAAAAATTTGGTAGGCTTTGAGCTTCTAGTCTCAATCTTTCTCATAAACTTTGAACAAGTTTAGCCTGGATCTATGAAATCAATGGAGTCGCCAGATATACTTGATAGAAAACTTTTAAAAGTCTATATTATGCAATCAGTATATCAAAGATAGCATAATCTTTCAAAATGAACTTCTATTGGAGTCCCACCAGGTGTGCCAGAATTGTTATACACTAAGTTTGCACCCTTGTTTCAAGCTCTCTTGGTCTTGATAACATAGTATAACATGGGAATCATCTCCAAGTTGTGGGACCGATGCTAACTAAGATGAGACCTCCAAGTTCTAGGCTGGTTCCTCTTGGATAATCACCTTAATTTGCTTCTTTGACAGGAAAGTAAATTCTTTGAGGGGAAAAGGGATAGAAGAAGTGCATGAAAGGGAAATAACTGAAAAGCAAACTATCCTACTAGGCGATACACCAAAATGATGGTATGAATTACAGTATAGAGAATGAAATTAGTGCATGGACTTAGGTCTAGGAGATCACAACTCACAAAATAGGCTTGCATAAATATTTCATAGAAGGGTCTACAATAGAGGCTATTCAGGGAAAGAGAAAATTTTGCAAACAATAGCATTCCTAAGAAATTATACACAATTTATAACCTACAAATAGACATTCACCTCTCCAACCAGGTATAGGAATGAGATAGATTGTTAGGGAGTTGAAGTATACCCCCAAGATCATTCAAATCAAATCACCCACAAGAATACACATGAATTGTAGAAAGAAAGAGGGATCAAGAACCCTAAGATATTACTGAAAACATACATATACTCAATTCATTAAGAGAAAATTCAGACAAGAAGGCATGGGGATAGAAAGAATGTCACAAAATACCTTTGTAATATTTGAAACATCAATGAAAGGTTACAAATTATAGAAAGTCAGAGGGCAAAAAGAATGCCATAGATAACTTCTCAGAAAGAAAATCTCTCTTTTACAAAAATGTAAACTCCGAGCTCTAAAAAAGCTCCAAAACAATATATACATCTCCTTTTGCACGTAGGCAGGAGCAAAAGCTAATTAGGGTTACAGATTTTCATGATAAAAACCCTAATTATGTCAAGTCTGATCATAAATGTCATGGAAATATCTCAACCGATTAGATATCATTTTGCGTGCCTATCCCTGTATTGCATCTACCTGTGGACAAGCTGCCTTGATCCATCTACCACTTTGCAGTTCAGCTCGCCAAAACTATTCAAATCTGGTACTCCAGATATTTAAATTTAAAAAATGATTACATGGTCACAAGTGGTGCTAAATTTCTTCATCTACGACCGATATTTAAATCTGAACCATCTTTAAAATGAAGCCATTAGATCTTCTTACTTTACCGGGTACCACTTTCATTTCATAACCTCAACCCCATACTTTAACTCAGGTTCCTTTTTTCCTTTGTCACTAAATCACCCAATCCTTTATCTAACTTTGGTTTATCCTAGTGATTACATGACTGTAGCCACAAACTCAAGCCCACGCAAGATGTCATCATACCATTGATCAACTATAGACAGCTCGGATCACCTGGCATAGGACCCATACTGCCTTCTTTTTAGTCTGATACTCAATCAACAGTCGTCGCATGATCTCATGGCCTCAGAAGATTCTTTGAGATCATAAGACAACTGTAGATCCTCAATCATCTACCACCTCACTTAAGAAAATCTAGACCCACGCCAAATGCCACTTGTAATACCTGCTTGACCAATAAGAACTAACCATGTCAGACGGACCCACAAGATAGAGCCTAAACACTTGGAAGATCGAATGATCATCACATGATCTCATAGGGTTAGAACATTATATGAGATCATAAGACAACCATAGATCTTAATTTTACTGAGATCCCTACAGATCCTCTAACAATGGTCACACTGATAGATCCCAATCATCACTTCGTCGACCAATCAAATGCGAGCATGTCAGAACATGAGGACCCACCTGATAGAGCCCTAGTAATAAAGTAGAACCAACAACTGGTGTATAATCTCATGGACCAGGAATATTCCATCAAATCATATGCCAACTGTTAGATCTTCAGGGAAAAGCAACACACTGGGCCCGCTCTAACACAACTCCACATCATAACCTTCGACCAATCAGGAGCTTGCACATCAGACCACGTGGCAGTGGACCCACTGACATAGAAGCATTGCATTATGAAGAAGATCAATGGTCATCATTACATCATGATGTTAACCTTCAAGCACATCTCCTTAGTGGTATAACGATAGTCATAGATCATGTACAAATTTTAACTACCAGGAAAACAAGACCGCCAAACAAGCCTTAACTAGTTGCCAGATCGGTGGATGTTAAAGACTAAACCGCTAGGAATAAGAGATTTTGTGACTAAGGCAAAGCTTATAAAGTGCACATGGAAAATAAAAGTTTAAGTGGCTGGAAAAGTAACTACAAATTAGAACAGGCCTTAGGGTTTTGAGGGTTTCTTGGTGATAACAGCTAGATTTTCAAATTTAAACTTGCAGACCAGGGAATTGGATGGTTGTAGAGGCCAGAAGAAAAGGTAGAAGGCCATGAAATTTTTAGAGGTGCTCGGCAGGGTTAAAATGCAGACCAGGGATTAAATTCAGCCTATGACCAAAATTGAATAGATATGAAATTTTGGGCAACAATAAACTTGCAAACTAAAAAATAATTTGATCTCTCCAAACATAGACATCTCAAATTTAGTTTGCATCTCATTTGAAAATAATTGACATAGGGCATCTTGTCCTCCAAATATGATATCATCAACAAAGATTTTAGCTAACAATATCCCTTTACCTTTTTTAGTCTTCAAATATAGATTGATGTTTTCATTTGTTCTTATAAATCCAATCTTTATCAAGTAGTTGTGCAATCTCTCATACCATGCTGTGGGGGTTTGTTTCAATCCATACAGTGCCTTGTGTAGTTTACAAACCATGTTCTTCTTACTTGGATCAACAAATCCTTCTGGTTGTTCAATGTATACTTCTTCTTCCAATATTCCATTTAGAAATGTAGATTTGGCATCCATTTGATACACTTTGAATTGTTTGAAAGCTGCATATGCAAGTAGAGTTCTTACTCCTTCCAATCTAGCAACTCGAGAAAATGTCTCCCCATATTCAATGCCTTCTTCCTATGCATATCTTTTTCATGCTAATATAAATTTGTTCCTAGTGACTTCTCCATGTTCATTTAGCTTATTTCTAAACACCCTTTTTGTTCCAATAACATTCTTGTCTACTAGTACTAGCCTAGACACTAGTGTCTAGGTTTTGTACTTTTCTATCTGCTCAATTTCTTTATTCGTGGCTTGAATCCAATCTTCATTCTCCAAATCATCTTTCATTCTCTTAGGCTCAAACTCACATAACAAGCATGTTTGATCTTTTAACTTACTTCTTGTCATGACTTCAGATTCTTCAGCTCTAATGATTTGTTCTGGCTTATGATGTCTTCTCACATATTGAGCTAATTTAGGCTCAGATCTCCTTTCTTCTTGTTCTTGATCTTCAGGTTCATCTTTTAGATTCTCTACCTCCTGTCTTGATTACAAGGAAACATCCTCCTGATGCTCGACATTTTCTTGTTGTGACTCGGTAGGTTCATGTTGGTGCTCAACATGTTTGTTTTCTCGTTCAGGTATATTATTGATCTCTCCTTCTTCCATGTATACAAAAGATCTATAATCTTTAGGTTCTTGCTTGCACTCAACTTCATTCTTTTCTACATATTCATCAACTCTAACATTTGCACTTTCCACAACTTTTTTTAGTGTTAAAATTCAAACACTTGTAAGCTTTTCTCTTAGTGGAATATCCTAGGAATATGTCTTCATCATTTTTAGCATCAAGTTTTCCATTGCTATTGTCCTTCATTAAATAACATTTACTTCCAAAGACTTTAAAATATTTCACATTAGGTGTATAACCATGCCATAATTGAAAAGGTGTAGCATTTGTACCTTTCTTAATTTGTACTCAATTCAAGGTATAGACAATTGTACTTACAGCTTCTCCCTATTATTTTTGTGCAATATTCTACTCTATCATCAATGTTGTAGCTCAATCCATAATTGATCTATTTATTCCATCTTCTATACCATTCTGTGGAGGTGTCCTTGGTGTAAACATTTGTCTCTTTATTCCTCTATCATTGTAGAATATGTTGAACTCATTTGATATTAACTCTCCTCCTCTATCAGATCTCATATATTTAAAGCTTTTACCTATTTCTTTCTCAACTTTTTTCAAATACCACTTAAAAACTGAAAGGCATCATATTTATCTTTCAAAAACATCACAGTCATCATTCTAGAATAGTCATCAACAAACAGAATGAAATATTTATCACCACAATAACTTTGCACACCAATAGGTCCACAAAGGTCAATATGAACCAATTCCAAAATATTATTAGAAGTATATGTCTTTCTCTTGAAACTAGACTTTGTCCTTTTTCCCAATTGACATTGTTTACACATCACATTATTAGGTTTCTTCAATTTTGGTAAACCTCTAACTTTCTTCATCTTACTAATGTTTACCAAATTGTCAAAGTTCACATGAAACAACCTCTTATTCCATAACCATACATCATCAAAATGTGCAAACAAGCATATTTATTCAGATAGGTCTAGATAGAACAAATTACCTCTTGTTTGTTCTCCACTTACAATTAGTTCACCAATGGCATCAAATATTTTAGCCTTCTTGTGATGGAACTCAACTCAGTAACCAGTACTATTCAACTATACAACACTTAACAAGTTATAGTTAAGACCTTAAACCCAATAATAATTATCACATCTGATCTTATCAGTCAATCTTATTGATCATTTTCCCTTCACAAGACATGGTGCATAATTACGAAACTTAACACTCCAACCTTTGTAATGATTTAAGATTGAAACATACTTTATCACCAGTCATGTGATGTGATCAACCACTATCAATAATCCATTTATCACCTTTACTCACATATGAAATAAGTGTAGTTTTCTCATCTTCATTAGAATCATCTTTCATAGCAACATAAACAACTTCTACATCAGATTCACTAGTTTCACTATCAGTTTCTTCTTCAAAAATATAACAAGACTTCTTGCTCTATCTTTGTAGTCCTTATACCTTCTATGATCTCTATCATTCCTTTTGTCTTTATAATTTCTTTCCTTTCTTTCATCCTTTTCATTCCTATCAAGGCATCTTGACGCAATATGGCCAACTTTGTTACATGAAAAATAGATTATAGGAAGTTTACCTTTGAATTTTCCTTTTCCTCTTGGTAGCCTTCTAGCCATAAGTGCCTCAAGATCATCTAGATCATCATCATAACTATCACTATCACTATTATTGTCACTATTCACACATCTTTATTTTCCTTTCGTAGAATTATAAAGAACCATTTGAGATTTGAATGTAGATTCAATATTATGAGTAGTGAAATTATCAAAATTTGACAACTCAAAAGTAGTAAGCCTACCAACAAGACCTTCCAAAGTTAGGATGTTACCAGGAGTACATCTTGATTCTTGTATTGCAAAAACTTGAATAGCATAGATAGGAAGTAGGGTTCTCAAAAATTTTCTAATAATAGTTTCATCATCAATGTTTCCATTAGCTCCTCTGATAGCATTTACTACCTCTTTAATTTTGCCACAATATTAAACAATGTTTTCACCTTCTAACATTTTAATTTCATCAAAATTACCTCTCAAGATTTTAGATTTGGCTTTCAGCACATTTTTGTCCCCTCCATAGATACCTTCCAGTGTGTCCCATATTTTCTATGCATTAGTACAGTCCTTGGTGTCTTCAAATTCAGGATAACTTAGGGTTGATGCAATCTCCAACATTGCCTAGTTATGTTCTTTCTTTTCCTTCATCTCCTCGATTATCATAGGTGTAGCAACTGGTACATAATCATGTTCCACATATTATTTCATTGAATCACCAATTCCAACTAGGTGTAATTCATCAAACTTTTCCATGCAGGGAAGTTCTCCTTGTTCAACTTTGGTACCTCCTTTTTGTACATCTTGATCATTAGCTTCAATTACCTTTAAAATTTCTCCTTACAAGCACTACTAGCTCAACTTTTAAACACTTCAACAAACTTAGATCTATTCAGTAATTCACTCGGTCTCTATAGAACATATTAGTAACATAAAACTTACAGTCCACTGTCCAAAAGTAATCAACTTGTAGAATATAAAACTTTTAACAACATAACACATCAAATAGCATTTACACAAGTATGACACTAGGATTTAACATGGAAACCTAATATAGGAAAAACCACTAGTAATGTGCTACCAAATTTTCACTCTTCTGAAGTGCACTTCATGAGAAGCCAACCCTATTAAAGGTTACATTACACACTATTAGGTGTGACCCTGTTAAAGGATTTAATCACCCTGTTAAGAGTGGCCTAGTTAGAGGGCTTAAGAATATTCCATTAGAATGTCACCTTGATTAAAGGGTTTACAAAATGACTGTTAGGTCAACCTTGATTAAAATGATTTTAACTGATACAATGGTTAGAAAGTAACAGTAGGTTCTGATCTAAAATTTACAAATCACTTTGAAAATATAGATCCAATACGCTCATATGATGATTTACTAACTAACCTTCAATACCATCTCCATCTCTGATCTACTCAAAAATCCTTTCAAGCAATCATCTCAACTATGTTCAGCTCTTGACAACTCTTCTCAGCCTTCTACTTAGGTTTGCTAGTCAATAACATCAACCTCTTTTTCACCTTTTTACATAACCCACAATTAGGGAAACCTTATACCTCCTTGATTAGGTAGATTAATCTTTTGCCACTTAATTTCTTCCATAGATCTTAGGTTTAGGTTAGATTCATCGAATCCTTCCATCATTTTGTTCTCCTCCTTATCCTTCTAGATACTTCTAAAAACTTCTCCTTAAACCCATAAGAAAACATTTTACCATGCATTAAATGCTCTAGATTATTCATCTTTAATGTCAACACATTTCACATATCCCAAGAATTCAACTATGTTAGCTGGGATTCACAATTCCTTCACAAACTATAAATTACTAACACTTGGTTAATACTATGTTCATCTACTCGGTCATCACTAAATAACTCGGTCATCGCTAAAACTGTACTACTCAGCAAACACTATCTTCACTTAGTTAATTCTTTGATACTCGACAATTAATGATGCTTGGTCAACACTAAAATTTACTCAGCTTATACTGGCACTCGGTCGACACTAGTATCACTCGGCTTATACTAAATTTCTTCTCTTTTTCTTAGTTAAGCCTATCCTTCAAATCAACTAGCTTCTTCACTCAGTGTTAAAGATAAACAACACATTACCTTGCCAATGTACCAACTAGTCAAGTACTGATTGTAGTATCTCCTAACTCAACCCTTCCCTAGGTCCTCTTGTTATCTCCTCTTTTCAAATCCTCTTCATCAATCAAAAGATAAGGTACTCTACTAGATAGCAACTGTCTTACAAGTTAAGGTTTGACATCAATGGAAATATAACAATTGTTTCAATTGTAGTTTCCAACATTTACATCTTGCTCAGGGATTACTGCTAGTGTAGTTTGGTGACTTCAAAATTTTTATCCACAAATTTTTACTATCTTCATCCACTTCTTCAATTTTCCTTGTAATATATTCAATGCTCTTCCTTTCATAAAAAATTTATTGGCATATTGTTTGATCAAATCTTCAATTTTGGTAATAGATAAATTAGGCATTGCCAAAATTAATGAGCATTCTTTCATTTTATTTTTGATATGCAAGGCATAAGTCCATCTTACTGATACCTTCTCATATAGCTCTTTAGGAATGTAACTTGAAAATTCAACTAGTAATCTTCTAAATTTAATCATCATACTGATGATTTCTTCCTCAAGGTTTTCTTGATCCTCACTTCACATATGTACATACCGATTCATTTTATGGTGACCTAGTCTACCTATTTCTTTTATGTTCTTTACCATGTCATCTATTGATTGTCATTTATTCACAACTACTTTAAATTGACTATTATCATCCTCTTCTTTAGAATCAATATCATCTTTACCTCTTATTAGCTTCCTCCTCTTCTTAGGTGGCTCAGTAGAGGCTTGTGTACCTCTCTTCTTCTTTTGATAGGTCTTTGTAGGTGTAGGCCTTGTGATTTTTAAAATTCCATATTTTAAAGGTGAATAAACACCTGTAGAGGATCTTTTCCTCACTCATGTAGGGGTCTCAGCCTGTTTCCTCTTCCCTTTTTCCTTCACCAGTGTAGCTTGAATTTATTTATCTGACTCAATCTCTTCTAAATGCTTAATATTACCAACCAGTAGTTGTTCTTTAGTTGCTTCTTCAAATGACTTTTCTATTGCTTCTTCTTCATCATCACCGAATTGCTTAGCTAGAGTATCCATTATTTTCTTATATTTTCTACTTACTTTAACTTCAACTAAATCCATTTTTATTCTCAACTTAGCTTCTTCATAGGTTCCGAACCTAGTTGTCTTTTTGTCTTTAGGCTCTCCAAATAGTGCCTTGATTGACCTAGAAGCTCGGTCAATATCAAGTTCGTAGTCCATGGGTAGAAACCATGTTTTCCTTGGCTCAACTACTTTGATGAGAGTGGAGTTGGCGTCCCCTATAAAATAGATATCATCTTTTTATTATTCCACCAGTTGTGTAGGTATCCTTCTCCTCTTATTCATTCTCTCTTTGAATTTACCAAAGTAATCATTCATTACTACCTCAAAATTTTTTCATAATTTCTTGAAGAATTCATAGATTTGGATGATGATTGGTTTGTCAAAATTCCACTATACATTACCAACTTGTGGAAATGAATTTTGTAGATAGAAAAAGATACATACAAGTAGTGAACCAAACTTACATGTGTTGGTCTCAGAAACATGAATAGTCCTCATATTTTTCTCCAATTGTTTCAAAATTAGCTCTACGAGGTCTAGCTGTAAACCCTTATTTACAACCTTGTATGCAATGTTGACTACATCACATGGGACATTGTTGGGCCTACTTGATTAAAATATCTTGTAAGAAATGACATCAGCTCCAAAACTAGTTTTTGGATCAATGAGTGTATTTATCCTCATGTCTCTGCCATCCCACTAGGCTCCTGTTAGTTTCTCAGTCTCTTTTCTTGGTGGGTGCCTTAGGGATTTTTCCTTATCACTTGTTGGATAATCAGTAACCATGTGAATAAAATATTTTTTAATTTTTACTGGTTCATCCAACCACATTTTTCCCTCGTGTACTCGGCTGAGTAGAACTATAATCCACTGTCTTGAAATCCTTCAAGAAATGAAGGGCATTATTTAAACCCTTGATCTCTAGGTGTATGTGTATTCATCCTTTATCTTTCCATCCTTGCATAGCTCCTAGTATGTGGATTATAACTCAAACTCTCCAATTTTACTTATCTTGCAGTGAATGTATGATTGTATGTCTTGGACCAACAAAACCCTAGAAGGTATGCTAAAAAATGTGTCTTTATCATCAACTTTTGATGCAACCTCAGGGTTTAGTTTGTACTTTAGTTCTTTGTAGGTTGTAGAATTGATCAATGTGATCTTCTCATTATCAGTCTTGGATTGTGCGGTCTTAGATGAGGATGCCATCATTTCAACAAATTAGGGCTTCATGAAAACTTTATGAAAATAACTCAATTTTCTTATAGCTTGAAATTATTTTAAATTGTTCGTGATCTACTTGAATCTCTATGAAATGCTTGGAAATAATTTTCTCTAATCTCGCTCAATTTGCTATGGTTTTTCTCTAGTTCATTGTGTGAAGAAATGAGTTGCCTTGATGCTTATGTATACCTAAAAATATTTTCCCACTAAAAGTTTTGCAATAAATGTTTCACCAACCACAACTCAGTTAACAATAAAATGTTTCATTATCTCCTTTAAAACTTTAGCTCGGTTAACACTTAACATTGCTCAATTGACTTTTCAACTCAGTTAACCTTAATACTTTCACTGACTAACAATTTTTCACTCGGTCATGCTTTTACCGACTATACACATTTCATGCTCATAATATATAACTACCTAGTGCATCTTATTTCATGTTGTTTTGGTATTCATGTAATAGATATAAGGAACTATTGTAAGATATAACAGATTAAAATTAAGTCCACATAATTACTTGATTTTCTTAGGTGGAGGTGGTGAAATCACCTAACCCAAAGGATGAGGTGTCACCAACTTTTGTGTTTGTTCCTGCATTATCATTTGTTCCTCTTCTCTAAATTTAGTTCCTTAACCTCATGATTCCTTCAATGGTGTTCTTGTTTGCATCAATACTCAGTTCTGGTGCTCAGTTTATGTAGTCTCTACTTATAAAATGACTGACCTTGTGACAGTGCAAACATGCCATTCCATAATTTGTCTAGTTTTGACATCTTCCTCTCTAGTGCATTCTCATGCAATTTGGTATAATATGACCATATCTACCACATGTTGTGCAATTAACCCAATTGTTGTAATCCCAAGTGTAAGCATTACCTTGTCTTCTCAGTTTATATGTCTTGTTTTGTCCTTTTAGTTTCTAGACTTTCTTCATCTTTGTCTTGCATTCCTATGATGTATGTCCATGCATGTTGTAATTATGACAGTGAATTTCCATGTAGTGTCTCTTAGGTGACTTATTCAACTTTTATCTACACTCACATGCTTGATATCCATACTTGTTATAATTGTAACAATAACCATCAAATTTAGGAGTAGGTTCAGGAATACCTTCTTCTCTACTTCTGCAAACATTTGATGTGTGACCTAGTTTTCCACAATGATAGCATGAGAGTTTCTTTGGCCTTGGATTTTCATAGGCATTCTTTTTTTCAACTTGTTTTGATGACTATCCCTACTTGATATAACATAATCTAGTAGTACTAACAAGTCATCTTTGACTATTTAGGAATTCATCCATCCTTTTGGTACTTTATTTAGCTTTCTTTATCATCTCATTATTTTGTTGTTGAATCTTCACTTCATTCTTCATTCTTCAGTCTTTCATTCTCTTCCCTTAATTCACCAATGTCTTCCAATTTCCTAGCAAACTCACTATTACTCGGTTCATTTCCTGACTTGTAACAACCATATGATTGGATATTTCAAAATAATTCTCGATAAGTCTTAGTATTTCAAATTCCTTTTCTTCCAAATTTTCAGTCATAGGTCTTTTATCTTCAATAGCCAAATTCCTTTCTTGTTCAGTATGTCTTTCATTGTTCAAGACATCAATCATTCTTACCATTTGAGTCTCTTGTCCAATTTGCAGTGCTTCACTTATTCAGTAAGGTGTTGATTCTTTTTAGATAGATTTGATATAGTTCCTTAAGATACAACAGATATGCTTCTAGATCCTTCGGACAATTATTCTATCTCTTCTTCCTAATAATTAGTCTTATTGTACCAAAATGCCAATTCCTTCCTTTTGATCAGTAAATCTCTCAATTTTTCTCTTACATCCTTAAGTTGATCCATGAGAATCTGTGTCTCCAATTTCTAATTTTCAATAGTCTTATAAAGCTTATACCTTTCCATCTCTAAGATATTTTTCTCTTCAATGATTAAACATCCTCAACAAGAGAACTAGCTCTAATACCAATTATTGGAATTACGAAAAGGTGAATTACTAGAGGGGAGGGGTGAATCAGTAACCCAAAAAAATTTTAACTCAATCCTTGAAACAAAGTAGTGCATTAACTGATTGTAGCATTTATTGTCTCCATACATTCAATGAAATAATTGAAATGTAAATACATATAATCTAATCACATAAGCAATCATGAGACTTCATACACATAACACTAGTATTTTTGTATCATAGAAACTCTTGTTAAAAGGTAAAAAATGTGGTCGGGATAGAACCCACAAAGCTTTAGTACTACAGTAAATAAATTTTTTGGCTTAGGCTACAAATATTGATCACTTCTGATGATCTTACCTTGTTAGGAGTAACAAAAGATCAACTAGATCTACCTGGTTATAGGATTTGAGCAACACAATTAAGTGTGCACTCGGTTAAGATATTTTAGATAAGACTGTTAAGTCTACTATGTTGGAAAGTTGTCTATACTAAATTATATGACTAGATATAGTGTTGTCATTATGGCAACAAAGTCATATAGAATTTTGGATTCAATGCACTTAGTGTAAAGATTAGAATTCAGTTAAGTGTTGAAGACTAGACAATATACAAAGTTCTAGTAGCTCAGAGCATCAACGCACGTGTGTATGGATGAATTATGGTATGCACCCTAGAAGTTAAGTTAGTTAGACTATACTCTTGCTTAGTCTATGAGTGCATAAGTAGATATGCAAAGATGTGAAATTTATAGTCAGTTGAAGTTGCACAACTAGTGTATGCCAACAAAGAACAGAACATGGAGCTGACAGTTAGCATTTTGGTTTGCAATTGTAATGTAATATTGTAAAGGCCATGCACCTATTATATTTAGGTTTCTAACATGTTTATAAGTATAATTGTAAGCATGCTTTAAGCCAATTAATTTGGAAGCGTTGTTTTCTAATTAGTTATAGGGCTGACCTAATTGTATAATTTGTATGAGTGCATAAATATAAGGTATGCCCATTGTATTCAGTATGGAAGTTGTGACAGAGTTGTGATAAGAAGAGAAGAGGTATGCGAAGATAGCATAAGATGTATTAGATCTTTGCTAGAGGTCAAACATCAACACACCAAAGGAACTGATCAGACAAGCAGTGTCAAAATAATAGCTCACTAGTAGATATAGTGTGTATCTGAATTCAGAAGGTTGTAGCCTTCACAATTTGAGTAGTGAGCTCTAGGACAGTGAGTCCACTCCCCTAACAGGGATCATTGTAAAAGATTCCTAATAGGGTCTGACCCTTAACAAGGTCTACTATACTTAAGCATTGTAAAGCTACTCCTAACAGGGTAAAGGATCTTCTAACAAGGATCACAAAACACTAGTGCAGAATATTAGTGGGTATCAAGTCCCAGTGGGGTTTTTACCTATTTGGGTTTCCCCGTAACCATATTGGTGTCATGTGTTGATTTCACATTTCATGTTTATGTGAATGTTTATTTCAGTACTTAAAAATTTAAGTTCAAAATAAAGATTAAAGGGAAAAGTTAAAATATAGTGAACACTGATTCACCCCCCCTCTCAATGTTCCCATTCCTAACAATTGGTATGAGAGCTCTGGTCCTTAGCAAAGAAGTTTAACTACTTGAGGAGAACATGGACAAAGAAGATATGAAACATCTAAAGAAAAAATTTGAAGCCACTCTTGAAGACCTGGACAATTTAGAAAGAGAAATTGAAGAACTAAAAGAAAAAGTTAGTGATGCTCAATTAGTTATCAAAAGACTAAGAAAGGATTTGAAAGGATGCTCTAACAGTGAACTTGAAGAAAAAGTCAAGAAGTTGAGTGAATAAAATGCATCCTTATTAAGTTAGCTTGAAGAATTTGATGACAAACTAATGAACAATCAAGATGTCTACAATGAACAAGTCAAGGAGAACCTTCAACTCAATGAAGAACTAAGGGAAGCTAACTTAGAAATCTTGGAGCTAAAGAATATCAAAGAAAGCTTGGAATCTGAATTGAAAAAGGTAAAGGATCATATTGACAAATTACACACCAGTGCTGATTTGGTAGAATCTTAGTTGTATGCAAGAAGAATCAAAGGAGATCTTAGGAATAAATGCAAAGTATTTTGGCAGTCATTCTGTAGCAGTTGTTGTTGCATTCATGACTTGGATTGTCATTGATGTCAACACAGTGATATTCTAGATATTAGTAGGAAAGCAGGTATAGTTTTGTTTTGTGCACATGTTGTATTGCATATTGGCTTTTGTGCAATTGATGGTATGTTCTTTGGTGTGTTATTAACCTATGGTTAACAGCACAAAAATAAATTCATTCATTTGTGAGAGTTATGAGCATTTTGGTGAAAGCAGTGTTTAGACAGTGTTTCTATGAAGCGACGTTCGGAAATCGGAGGATATCTCTTAGCTGGGATGGAATCTGATTTTGAAAATTTAAAGGGATGTTGGAGACTCATTAATGATGATGTGGTTCATAGCAAAAACTTTGAGGATATGTTTGGAGAAAGTTACAATATCTGGATGCCTACATTTTTATGTGAATTCTGTGTGTAGCGTGTAGAATTTATTATTTTGTAATTGAGGACCGACTCATTTGTAATTATTTTAGTTAGGTATATAAGAAGGAATTTTTTCCTTGTTGTAATGTGTAGTATGAATATTGAGATGTGAATATATGCATGAAGTGAAGAAAAGAGCTAATTCAGTGATGAAGGAAGACTTGTGAGTACAGAGATCTGGAATTGTGATCTTGTGTAGCAGAGAGTGCAGTTTTGGCATAGTGTGAAGGAGGTAATATATCTCATATTATTTTGTTGAATAATTCTAAGATCTTTTGGATAGTGGGTTCAGAGATCTTGCATTGAAGCTATTTGGGCAGTGGGTCCATCTGTCTTCCATAAACTCTTAACTAGGTTAGAATCTTTTAACAGGGATTCAAAATCTCCTAACAGGGATTTATATGTACTGAATGTATTTCATAAGACTCCTAAAAGGTTCCATCCTCTAACAAGGAACTTTCATATTAGTGCATCATTTTGTGGGCATCATTCCCACCAGGGTTTACTCTTTTCAAGAGGTTCCCTAGTCAACATATCTTGTGTTATTGTGCAATTGTGTATGATTATCTTTCTATGGTTGATCAGTACATTGATTACATTGTTTAAAGTAGTTGAATGGATAAATTATCAGATAACTAATTCACCCCCCCCCCCCTCTCAGTTATCTTGGGGATCTTTACTTTCTAACAGGAGACACTAGCTGTATTGGATACCATGAAGCACAAAATCAGATTGACAATATGCGAGCAAGAAAGGATTCACAAAAGAACTCTACTGATGATGAGAAAATTGAAGATCAAAGCAAAGACAATGGTAGTCCTCCTAAGAATGAGCACAAGCAAGAAGAACGCACTTGTTTTGCATGTAACAAGCATGGACACATTGGAAGGAACTGTACAGAGGTAAGACCTTTTAATGGTTATTGTTATTCTTACAATAGATTTGATCATAAAGCTATGAATTACAAGACTAGTAAGAAGAACAGGACTCAACATGATTAAAGGAATCAGAATCAGACAAATGTAAGAAGTTCACAAAATGTTACATGTCAGATATGTAACTATAATGGCCACTCAGCCAGAACATGCAAAATGGTGACTCATGTCAATGCACCAAGGAATAATAGACCTCCAGTCATTTGTCACTCTTGTAACAAGGCTAGACATATCTCAAGGTTTTGTAGATCAAGGATGCAAGGTCAGGAAAGCCCTAAAAAGGCCGAAGAACCAGTATTGGATCCTAAAGTAGAAGTTAAGTTTTTGAAAGCCTCAGATGATGCAAGCATGATTTGGTCAAAGAAAAAGAAGGACATAGTTGATGAGAATGTATTAGATGCATCCCCAGTGGATGCACCCTCTACATCTGCATGAATGGCCCTTAGGGTCATAAGGGGAGCTAATTTAGCTCTAGACCCCTGTGTGGTTGGTATACTCATCCTCAGAGTATGTCCCTTTGGGCTTAAGCTTTTGGATTGTATAGAAACCTTCGTGCAAGAGTGCACATGTTGATTGTTAGCGGAGCTCGAGTTTGAATTTTTGAAGTGATAGCCTAGTTTACGCAATGTGCATTAATGGTAGATTTTTCAATTTTAAAGTACACAGAAGTCATTTGATTGATCATTGCATTCAAATTTAGAGTGATAGGAGAGAAGAAAGAGCCTTGGAAGTTGTTGTGAAGTCTTGGAGATTGAATCTATCAAAGATTTGCTACATTTATGAGTGCATTTGATCGGTTGTAGTAACCCTAGCTCATTGTGCTGATTCGAAAGCCGTCAGATCATCTCTAAGTTTAGTTGGAAAGTGATTAACAAGTAAGTCATGGCCACTCCCATTGCTTATGATGTCACTGAGAAGAAAACATATGTTTTCAAGAGGCACCCATTTAAATCCACCCTAGATGATTTAGAGGGAGCTTTCTCCCGCATGCCTATGGGCGTCATGCATGTGGAAGACATAATGGATTACATCTATTGTAAGAAAGAACCTGTGGGACTAGATAGGTTAAGGATGCACATGGATACCATGTTGAAATAGGATAAAACATTCATGGATGAATATGCCAAATGGAATGATCACCCTATTGTTGAGTATGCTATGACATATGAATTCTATGAAATAGAATGGTTAAAGATCTTATTGAGTAGAATCCATGATGATCTATTTTGGATTGGAGATGTTCCAATTAGAATCACAAATGACTTAATACATGAGATGACAAGCCTTTCTAGGACAAGCATCATCCTTCCAGTGGGTAAGGATGTTAGGAAAATGGTAGAACAAGTATGTAAGTCAAGGAGCGATAGGCATGACATGACTATTGAGTTGATTGAGCAAGCAGACATCAAATTGATGTCAATGATACTGGGTTACAGGTTTCATCACACTAGTAGGGTGAATAGTGTATCTGCGGGCACTATTCTAGCTACCATCTGACTTGTGAAGGAAGATGGAGAATTCAACTTGTGTGATATCTTGCATGCATAATTGATAGATAACATCAAGGCCATCAAGCATGACAAAACAAAGATATTCATGTTTGCATCCTTAATCATCTATATGTACCTTCATATAGTTGGAAGAGTTTCAAATTTGTACTTGGACAAGTCCATTCCAATCATGCCTCAGATATCCAACAAAGCATCCACAAAAAGCACACTAAGAGATTACATCACTTTGGAATTGAAGACTTTTAGAGCTAAGATGTAGATGAGGTATAGGATTCCAAAAAGCATTGTAGAGAAATATAAGGATACAATATGTTTTATGGTGGAGACTGATACTACATGTATGGAATTTATTGAACCAAGAACTAAGTGGATTCATCCACTTGGCTATGAGGTAGAAGAATAGGTCCTTGAAGCATATGCATAGGTACTTTTGATAGCCCCCAAAGATCCTAATGAACCTAGGTGGGGAACCTATGAGGAAAAGACCAGAGAAGTCAATGCAAAGCTAAACAGTGCTACAACTAAAAGAAAAGTTGCTAAGGTCACATCTGAGATCTTGAGAATTCATGGTGTGTCTCAAGAAAACCTTGATAAAGTAAGGGATGAAAAGATTGCCCTAGAATTGAAAGGCATTGTAGCAGAAGAAGAACAAGAAGATCCTAAGTTGAAGAAAATGAAAACTAAATAAGATGATAGTTAGAAGGGTAAAGAAGATAATACTCCTTTTGTGCCCATAGATACTATTGATCTTACCACTCCTCCAGAGTATAAGCCTATAATCAAGAGGAAGAAAGAAGCTAGCACTAGTCATCCATCCTCGCGAGCACTAAGGAGCAAGAAAAACATTTAGGCACCTCCTAAGGTAGGATTCAGACCAAGCCTTAAAGTTTTGAATGCAAGAATTGTTGATGAGGGCAGAATTGATCAAGTAGAGAAGTATTATGACACATACAGAGAGATTGAAAAATATAAATACATAGTATGATTGTCAAACATATGATCAAGTTCAAGAAGACAGTTCTTGAGTTGAAAACCTCTATTCCAGATAAATTATGGGATATTTTAGAAAACCTAAAGAGACAAGAAAATGAAGAGGATCTAAGGATCAGAGAAAAAGTATTACAAGATACTCTGCTAGTATGTTCTAAAGAAGAAGTGGCACTGATATTAAATTTGGTGAAGCCACACTTAAGGACAAAGATGGTAACTGTTCACATTATGAAAAAAGACTATGAGCTGATAATGAAGGAAACAGAGAAGGCCTTTGAGAAGGTGTTATTAGAAAAATAGATAAAACCACCTATTGCGTCCATCACTCATGCACCTAGTAAGCAAGACAAAGAAGAAAAGACCTTCAATGTACCAGTAACAAGTCCTCAGGACTCAGCACCCATAGCAGAAACTCAAACAAAGGCAGACAAGTCTGTCCCCATCTCATAATCACATGAAGGTAGCACTATTATCATAGATAATGTGGAGATAGCCATGGAAGCTACTAATAAGGATTTGGAAAAGTTTGAGGAAGCATTTGTTAGTACTGAAGAAGCTGAAATCTTATGCAACAATACACCTCCAACTCAGCAAGAAGAAGCACTCATAGAAGATGTATCTAATAAGAAAGAAGAAGAAGAGGTAGAAAAGAAAGAAGATGAAACTTCTATTGATCTTGCAAAGGTAAAATAAGAAGTGATGGACATCACTCCCATCACTCCCTCCTTAGCATTTTTGTCAAGTTTGACACTTGACACAAGTAGTTTGGACTCCTAGAAAGAAGAAGACCTAATTAAGTTCAGCGTCCTAGCTATGGAGAAGGAAAAGGAGAAACAAGTTATCAGGAATCCTCTCCTGATAGAATCAATGAATATTTTGAATAGTTTGCTGCCAAAGGATAAGAAAGTGTTAAAAGTACATTCGGTTGATGATGTGAGTTCAGTCCTCTCACAGTTCAAAAGCAATTTTTCCAGCCTAGAAGAATTTGCATCCATAGTAGCAGAAGAGAAGTAATTAAAGAAGAGACTCAATGAACTAATGAGAAACTTTACACTAGACTTGAACTCTCTTAAGTCTGGTCAAGATTCCTTGAAATAATTTGTTGATGAAGGAAGAAGGATCATTGTAGCATGCATGGATCAAGACAAGCTCATCGATGCTCATTTCAAGAAGATAAAAGATGCAAAAGCATTGATTGAGCAGGTAAAGAATTCAATGATAGACACATCCACTGATGTGAACATGTGCAACAATGTCTACCAAGGATAGTTAGACAAGATTGAGAATGAAGAAATAGAGATAACAAGGATAAGGTCTAGATAGACTCAGTTGAGGAATGGTCTTGTGCCCTCTTTAGACATCCTCAGTTAGAAAATAAAGGAGATTGATGCCACCATGGTAACTTATGATCACGGTCCCATCAGTGACTTGGAGAAGATGGAGAAGCTTCAATATGCATCATGGGCCCATCTCCAAATAGTTAACTCTCTAATAACCTTTTGGAAGAAGGAGATCCAAAACCTTAAGATTGCATATCCAAATGTTTTCCCTCAGTGAGTATGTATAGATACAGTTTTTGATGCACCTTTGTAATTAATGTTAAAGGGGGAGTTGTGTATAGAATATGGAATATATATATATGTATAGGGAGATATAAGATTATGTATAAAAGACAAAATAAAAATAAAAATTGTAAAGGTACAGTTAGCCACTTGGCCATCTTCCTTTGTTGCCATCAATGAAAAAGGGGGATATTGTTGGAAAGTTGTCTATACTAAAGTATATGACTAGATATAGTGTTGTCATTATGGAAACAAAGTCATATAGCAGTTTGGAGTCAGCGCACTTAGTGTAAAGATCAGAATTCAATTAACTATTGAAGACTGGATAGTATATAGAGTTCCAACAGCTTAGAGCATCAGCGCACATGTGTATGGATGAATTATGGTATGTGCCCTAGAAGTTAAGTTATTTAGACTATACTCTTGCTTAGTCTATGAGCGCATAAGTAGATATGCAAAGATGTGAAAGTTACAGTCAGTTGAAGTTGCACAACCAGTGTATGCCAGTAGAGAACAGAGCATGGAGTAGACAGTTAGCATTTTGGTTTGTGATTGTAATGTAATATTGTAAAGGCCATGCGGCTATTGTATTTAGGTTGCCAACATGTGTATAATTATAATTGTAAGAACACTTAAGCCAATTCATTTGGAAGCATTGTTTTGTAATTAGTTATAGGGCTAACCTAATTGTATAATTTGTATGAGCACATAAATATAAGGTGCACCCATTGTATTTGGTATGGAAGTTGTAACAAAGTTGTGATAAGTAGAGTAGAGGTATGCAAAGACAGCATAAGATGTATTAGAGCTTTGCTAGAGGTCAAAGCATCAGCACACCAAAGGAATTGATCAAATAAGTAGTGTCAAAATAATAGTTCACCAACAGATATAGTGTGTATCTAAATTCAGAAGGTTGTAGCCTTCACCATTTGAGCAGTGAGCTCTAGGATAGTGAGTCCACTCCCCTAATAGGGATCATTGTAAAAGACTCCTAATAGGGTCTGACCCTTAACAAGGTCTACTATACTTAAGCATTGTAAAGCTACTCCTAATAGGGTAAACGATCTTCTAACAAGGATCACAAAACACTAGTGCAGAATATTAGTGGGTATCAAGTCCCACTAGGGTTTTTACCTATTTGGGTTTCCCCGTAACCATATTGGTGTCATGTGCTGATTTCATGTTTCATGTTTATGTGAATGTGTATTTCAGTACTTAAGCATTTAAGTTTAGAATAAATATTAAAGGGAAAAGTTAAAATATAGTGAACACTAATTCACCCCCCCCCTCTCAATGTTCCCATTCCTAACATACTGTGTTAAGATATTTTAGTATGTCACAGTAGCTAGAGAGTAACAGTAAAATTTGATCTATAGATAGAAACTAACTTTTCCTGATTTCAAATTTGATAAGTACTTAGTTGATATCACCTTGTTGTGATAGATCTCTTCTTTTAATTATGTTCGGTATCCTTCTTATCTAATATCTAATTCCATCCTTGAATACTCTGTCAATGCTTCAACTTCACAACCCTATCTAATCTTCATATTTCTATATGTGCGACTACTTCATGTGTGATACTTGTCAAAATGACATCTTTACAATCCTTATAACAAAGGATTTTGACCTAATTAGGATTATGAAAACATCTTAGAAAACCTAAGATCAATGATCCAAATTAATATCTTAAACATCATTACATAGGGATCATAAATCATTAAGTGATTACATCCACATTTAATCTTTACCTCAATTTTGGTAAAACATTTTCTAGATTGGTGTAAACCATTTACCTTGTAGTTTGTGTCATTACAAACTACTATGTCATTTTTTGGTTTACTCAGTATACACTTCATTCATCACTCAATAATTAACTGACGCTCGGTATATATGAATGCTCAGTTAACCTATGCTCGGTATGAGTGCTCGATCAAGACTATTTTTGGTTAATATAATACTCTATCTTGTGCTCTTCTCAGTATCTATTCTTGGCACATTGACCGACTAGCCAATTTTCTTTGTTTTACCAACTGTATGTGTGACACTACTGACAACATATAACTAACATTATCCTCCTTTGGCATTAGTGACAAAACCACATATGTATGCCTTAAGAAAATTTCAAAAATTATATAGCCAAAACTATAAACTCCCCCTTTGTATGTGCCTCAGTAAGTATAAAAACTATATATACATATATTTTCCCGTTGTCTTCTTTGTAAGTATTCATACATATATTTTTCCCTTGTGTTCTTTGAAAGTATACATACATATCTATTCCCCCTTTTTTTGGAATAATGCCAAAATTTGGATATACTTATAGCTTATCAAAAATGGCTTGATGGGTTTTCTTCAAGTTGGAAAAGAGGTTGTCCCATTCCTCTTTCAAACTGTCTAAGAAAATTTTCTCCAGACCAACTTTTGCATGCATATCAAATATATTATCTACAATAGATAGCTTGGGAGTAGCTACAAGATATTTGGATTTCTTTGCATTTCTTATCATCACCTCAATGTTTGGTGTCAACTCTTCTTGAAGCTTGGTTGTTTCATCCTATATTCAAACTACTTCTCTTCTTAGCTCATTCCTCAACCCATGTATATGATTTACTTTACCATAATGTGCTTTGAATGCATTCGGGTCTGTAAGTAAGCTTTATGTTCTCTTATGTGGATCTTCATCTAACTGCTTTAGCTTTTCATTTTTTTTTGCAGTGAAGGACTCGGTAGTTCAAATATTTTGCAAAGTGGTGATTAGCTATTGAATAATAGCTTCAATCTCATTAATAGTTTTAGATAATTTCACCTTATTTATTGCCACTGCTTGGTTGATTTTCTCTATAATCTTGAATTGGATTTTTGAATCAGCTCTCTTTTCTACATCTATATTCAAAGATTTGATGTAGCCAGTTAGAGTTGCAAGTTGATCAATGATGGGAGTTTCCTCATCAAAATTGACATCAAGTACTACCTACATTAAAATCTCTCTAACATCTGCTAAGACATGTTTGTGTTTTCTCTCTTGTCTCATATTTTCTTGTGATGCTTTCCTTGTGCACAATTCTCCATATCTCCTTAGTGCTTCTGGGTCTAGTGTTCTCGGGTCACATGTAGGAATTTCAATGATTTTGTCTAAGGTGACAAGACCTTTACCATGTTTCTTCTTCTTCTTCTTCTCCTATGTGCTAGATGTGGAGGATTTCCCATATGGAACTAGAGCTTTAGTCTCTGGATTTGACTTTTCTTTCTCAGTAGAGACACTTTCCTCCTTGTCTTTCCATTTTGTTGTACTCCTCATCTGAGGTCCTTGGGGTTCTAGCCTAGTACCTATTGTAGAAACATCTACATTTGTCTCAGTTTATACTCCTTTATTTTAGCCTCTTGTATCCCAAGCTCAATTATCTCCTTATTTTATTCTTCACCCTGTCCTTCAATAGTGTTTGTTTGTTTCTTGGGTGTATGCTCCTTGTGTTGCTCTTGATTATCTATTTCTATGGCTTGCACAAAAATAGGTAAGTTACCCGGTATATTGACTATAGCTTCCTCAATAGCTTTGTCTTCTTCTATGTTCTCAATGATTGTAACAGTAACATCCTCATAATCTTTGGCCTCATCATTAGGATATCCATCAGTGATATCTTCAATTGTCACTTGATCATTCCTAGTTATGACTAGTTGCTCAAGAGTATCTTGTTTTTATTCCTTGATATATCCATCTAAATAGAAGTCTTTTGCATAAGTTTCATCATCCGGTTTCTCAGTATCAAATATATGAATAGGATCTTCATTTGGTTTTGACGTAGTTAGATCAGAATCATCTAAGTGTAGCCCTTTGCCTTTTCCTTTTACATCTTTCTTGGGGATTATGGCTAGTGCAGTTTCATTTGCTTTAGCCTTTGACTTCAAAAATTTTATCCACAAATTTTTACTATCTTCATCCACTTCTTCAATTTTTCCATGTAATATATTCAATGCTCTACCTTTCATCAGAAATCTATTGGCATATTGTTTCATCAAATATTTAATTTTGGTAATAGATAAATTAAGCATTGCCAAAATTAATGAGCATTCTCTAATTTTATTTTTAGTATGCAAGGCATAATTCCATCTTGCTTATACCTTCTCATATAGCTCTTTAAGAATGTAACTTGAAAATTCAATTGGTAATCTTCTGAATTTAATCATCATGTTGATGATTTCTTCCTCAAGTTTTTCTTGATCCTCGATTGACATATGTACATACCAATTCATTTTAGGGTGACCTAGTCTACCCATTCATTTATGTTCTTTACAATGTCATCTATTGATTTTCCTTTATTCACAACTACTTTAAATTGACTATTATCATCCTCTTCATCAGAATCAATATCATCTTTACCTCTTATTAGCTTCCTCCTCTTCTTAGATGGCTCAGTAGAGGCTTGAGTACATCTCTTCTTCTTTTGATAGGTCTTTGTAGGTGTAGGCCTTGTGATTTTTGCAATTCCACATTTTAAAGGTGAAGGAACACTTGTAGAGGATCTTGTCCTCACTCATGTAGGGTTCTCATCCTGTTTCCTCTTTCCTTTTTCCTTCACCAGTCCAGCTTGAATTTCTTTATCCGACTTGGTCTCTTCTTCATGCTCACTATTACCAACCAATAGTTGTTCTTCAATTTCTTCTTCAAATGGCTTCTCTATTGCTTCTTCTTCATCATCATCAAATTTATTAGCTAGAGTATCCATCATTTTCTTAAATTTTCTACTTACTTTAACTCCAACTAAATCCATTTGTATTCTCAACTTAACTTCTTCATAGGTTCCAAACCTAGTTGCCTTTTTGTCTTTAGGCTCTACAAGTAGTGCTTTGATTTACCTAGAAGCTCGATGAATGTCAATTTCATAGTCCATGGGTGGAAACCATGTTTTCCTTGGCTCAACTGCTTTGATGAGAGTGGATTCGGTGTCCACTATAAAATAGATATCATCTTTGTATTGTTCCACCAGCTATGCACATATCCTTCTCCTCTTATGCATTCTCTCTTTGAATTTACCAAAGTAATCATCCATTACTACCTCTAAATTTGGTCCTAAGTTCTTGATGAATTCACTGATTTGTATGATGACTAGTTTGTTAACATGCCAATATACATTATCAACTGATGGAAATGAATTTTGCAGATAGGAAAATATACCTACAAGTAGTGAACCAAACTTACATGTGTCGGTCTTAGCAACACAAATAGTCCTCATATTTTCCTCCAGTTGTTTCAAGGTTATCTCGGTGAGGTCTAGTTGTAAACCCTTCTTTACAACCTTGTATACAATGTCTACTGCACCACATGGGACACTCTTGGGCATGCTTGATTGAGATATCTTGTAACTAATGACATAAGCTCCAAACCTAGTTTTTAGATCAGTTATTATATTTATCCTCATGCCTCTACCATCCCACTGGGCTCATGTTAGTTTCTCAGTCTCTTTTCTCAATGGGTGCCTTAGGGATTTTTTCTTATCACTTGTTGGATTATCAGTAACCATGTGAATAACATCTTTTTAAATTTTGACTAGTTCATCCAACCACATTTTTCCCTCATGTACTGGGCTAAGTACAACCCTAATCCACTATGTCTTGAACTCCTTTGGGAAATGAAGGGCATTAGTTAAAGCCTTGATCTCCAGGTGTGTGTGTTTATCCTTTAGCTTTTTGTTCTGGCATAGCTCCTGGTATGTGGATTGTAACTTGAAATCTCCAATTTCACTTATCTTTCAGTGAATGTATGATTGTATGTCTTGGACCAACAAAACCCTAGACGGTATGCTAAAAAATGTGCCTTTCTCATCAAATTGTGATGCAGCCTGAGGGTTTAGTTTGTACTTTAGTTTTTCATAGGTTGTAGACTTGATCAATGTGATCTTCTTCTCATTATTGGTCTTAGATTGTATGGTCTTAGATGAGGATTCAATCATTTCAACAAACTAGGGCTTCGCATAAACTTTATGAAAATAACTTAGTTTTCTAAGAACTTACTTGAAATAATTTCAAACTATTCATGATCTAATTGAATCTCTATGAATTTCTTGGAAATACTTTTCTCTAATCTCACTCAATTCGCTCTGGTTTTTCTCTAGTTCATTGTGTAAAGAAATGAGTTGCCTCGACACTTATTTGTACCTAAAAATCTTTTCCCACTCAAAGTTTTGCAATAAATGCTTCACCAAACACAACTTGGTTAACATTTAAATTAATCAGTTATCTCTTTTGAAACTTTAACTTGATTAACACTTAACATTGCTCGGTTAACTCTTCAACTTGGTTAACCTTAATACTTTCACTGACTAACAATTTTTCACTCGATCATCCTTTTACCGATTATACACATTTCATACTCATAACATATAACTACTTAGTGCATCTTATTTCATGTTGATTTGGTATTCATGCAATAGATATAAGGAATTTTTGTAAGATATAATTGATTAAAATTAAGTTCCCATACTTACTTGATTTTCTTAGGTGGAGGTTGTTTAATCACCTAACCCAAAGGATGAGGTGTCACTGACTTTTTTTCTTATTCCTATATGATCATTTTTTTCTCTTCTCTACATGTGGTTCCTTAACCTCATGATTCCTTCAATGGTGTTCTTGTTTGCATCAATACTCAATTCTAGTGCTTAGTCTCTGCAGTCTCTACTTAAATGACCGACCTTGTGACAGTGCAAATATGCCATTCCATAATTTTTCTAGTTTCGACATCTTCCTCTCTAGTGCATTCTCATGCAATTTTCTACCATATGACCATATCTACCACATGTTGTGCAATTAACCCAAGTGTTGTAATCTCAAGTGTAAGCATTATCTTCTCTTCTCAGTTGATATGTCTTGTTTTTTCCTTTCAGTTTCTAGAATTTCTTCATCTTTGTCTTGCATTCCTATGATATATGTCCATACATGTTGTAATTACAACAGTGCATTTCCATGTAGTGTCTCTTAGGTGACTTATTCAACTTTGATCTACACTCATGTGCTTGATGTCCATACTTGTTACAATTATAACAATAACAATCAAATTTAGGAGTAGGTTTAGGAATACCTTTTGCTTTTCTTTTGTGAACATTTGATGTGTGACCTAGTTTTCCAAAGTGATAGCATGAGAGTTTCTTTGGCATTGGATTTTCATAGGCATTCTTTTGTTCAACTTGTTTTGATGACTCTCCCTACTTGATATAACCTAATCCAGTAGTACTGTCAAGTCTTCTCTGACTATTTAGGAATTCATCCATCCTTTTGGAACTTCCTTTAGCCTTCTTTATCATATCATTATGTTTTTATTGAATCTTTACTTCATTATCTAGTATTCCATTCTCTTCCCTCAATTCACCAATGTATTCCAATTTCCTAGCAAGCTCAGTATTTACTCTTTTGATTTTTTGACTCATGACAACCATCTGATTGGATATTTCAAAATGATGCTCATTAAGTCTCAGTATTTCAGATTCCTTTTCTTCTAATTTTTTAGTCATTTGTCTTTTATCTTCAATAACCAAATTCCTTTCTTGTTCACCTTGTCTTGTATTGTTCATGACATCAATCATTCTTACCATTTGATTCTCTTGTCCAATTTGAAGTGCTTCACTTGATCACTAAGGTGTTGATTTTTTTCAGATAGATATGATATAGTTCCTTTAGATGCATCAGATATGCTTCCAGATCCTTCAAACAATTCTTCTATCTCTTCTTCCTGATAATCAATCTCATTGTGCCAAAATACCAATTCCTTCCTTTTGATCAGTAAATCTCTCAGTTTTTCTCTCGCATCCTTAACTTGTTCGATGAGAATCTACATCTCCAATCTCTAATTTTCAATAGTCTTATCAAGTTTATACCTTTCCATCTCTAAAATCTTTTTCTCTCTAGTGATTAAACTTCTTCAACAAGAGAACTAGCTCTGATACCAATTGTTGGGATTATGGAAAGGTGAGTTACTAAGAGGGGAGGGGTGAATCAATAACCCTTTTTTCTTTAACTCAATCCTTGAAATAAACTAGTGCATTAACCGACTATAGCATTTATTGTCTCCATACATTAAATAACATAACTAAAATGTAAATGCATCTAATCTAATCAAATAAGAAATCATGAAACTCCAAACACATAACACTTGTATTTTGGTATCACACAAACCCTTGTTAGAAGGTAAAAACTACGGTGGGGATGGAACCCATAAAGATTTACTACTATACTAAATAATGTTGTCGATTAAGGCTACACATATTGATCACTTCTATTGATCTTACCCTATTAGGAGTAAGAAAAGAACATCTAGATCTACCTAGTTAGAGGATTTTAGCAACACAATTAAGTGTGCACTTAGTTAAGATATTTTACATAAGACTGTTAAGTCTACTTTGTTAAGAGATTTAATTCTATCACATAGCTAGAGAGTAACAGTAAAATTTGATCTGTAGATAGCAACTAACTTTTCTTGATTTTGGATATGATAAGTAGTTAGCTGATATCAGCTTGTTGTGATAGATCTCTTCTCTGAATTCTACTCTGTAGCCTTCTAATCTAATATCTAATTCAGTCCTTGAATACTCTATCAATGCTTCAACTTCACAACCCTATTTTATCTTCATATGTTTGTATGTGTGGCTACTTCATGTGTGATACTTGTCAAAATGACATCTTTACAATTCTTATAATAAAGGATTTTGACCTAATTAGGGTTATGACAACATCTTAGAAAACCTAAGATCAATAATCCAAATTAATATCTTAAATATCATTACATAGGGATCATGAATCACTAAGTGATTACATCTACATTTAATCTTCACCTCAATCTTGGTAAAAAAAATTATAGATTGGTGTAAACTATTTACCTTGTAGTTTGTGCCATTACAAACTGCTATTTTGTTTCCTGGTTTACTCAGTATACATTATATTCTCAAGTGGTAATTAACTGATGCACAATATATATGAATGCTTGGTTAAACTATGCTTGGTATGCATGCTCATTCAAGACTGTGTTCGGTTAATATAATACTCCGCCTTGTGCTCTGCTTGGTATCTATTCTTGGCATATTGACTGACTAGCATGTTTGCTTCCTTTACCAATTGTACATGTGACACTAATGACAACATATAACTAACATTCTCCCCCTTTGGCATTAGTGACAAAAACACATATGTATGCCTTAAGCAAAATTTCAAAAACTATATACCCAAAACTGTAAACTACCTCTTTGTATGTACCTCAGTAAGTATACAAATGATATATACATATATTTTCCCCTTGTGTTCTTTGTAAGCATACATACATATCTTTTCTGCTTGTGTTCTTTGTAAGTATACATTTATATATTTTTACCCTTTTTTGGAATAATGCTAAAAGTTGGATATACTTACAGCTTATCAAAAATAGTTTGATGGGTTTTCTTCAAGTTGGCAAAGAGGTTGTGCCATTCCTCTTTCAAACTGTCTAAAGAAATTTCCTCCAGACCAACTTGTGCATGCATATCAAATATATGATCTACAATAGATAGCTTGGGAGTAGCTACAAGATCTTTGGCTCTCTTTTCATCTTTTATCATCAACTCGACGTGTGGTAACAAATCTTCTTGTAGATCAGTTGTTTCATCCTATATTCAGTCTACTTCTCTTCTCATCTCATTCCTCAACCCATGTATATGCTTGACTTTATCATAATGTGATATGAATGCATTCAGGTCTATAACTAAGCCTTTTGCACTCTTCTAGAGATCTCCATCTAATTGCAGCAATTTGTTAAAAGCTTGTTAGAATTTGCAGCAACAAGAGATAACATTGAAAGAAAAGAAATGTTACTTAAGAAGGAATATTCCAAGGTTTGTTTTGAATGTTTCTTAGTATTTTAAACAAAGCTGGTAATTTGAAGGATAGGAGGAGATGAATCAGAAAGATGGATAGTGAACTATATATAAGGATAATATTATAAACCTTGAGAGTACAATTCTATTTATTCAAACTATAAAATCAATTGAAAATTCTAAGTCTCATTTTGGGTTATTGGGAGAGGAGGTTGAGCATCTAAAGACAAAGTGGGCTGTTATGAACAAATAGAAGGATGAAATTGTTGTCTTTACTTGGCCAAATGATGAGGTATTCAAAGCATGGAAAAGAAGGTATCTCTCAGATGCATCCAATGAACAAGAAAACCCCACTGCGGTTATAACAAGTCGTATTTCTTTAACACCTTAAAGTAGTTGATGGTTTGCAAATAGATTTTGTTCATGAGAGAAGTAAAGAGGAAGGTGCCATCTATCAAGAGAAGAAAATTTTTGAAGTTGTTGCAGAAGCCCTGCGGTCTAGTTAGAAATTATCTTTTGAAAGCTTGTAACAACTCAATTACTCATACTATTATTTTTGTCTTTTGTGATGTGTCATCTTTTTTGTCTTTCTGATGTGTCATAACTGCCCCATATGAAAAGATGTGATTTGTTTAATGATCAAGGAATCACACCTTGATGACACATGTTCTTGGTGACATCACATATCCACAGGTTGAAAGGTAGTTAAAGTAAAGAAAGATCAACTTTGATCATAAGGTGAGCGTGTTCTCATGATCAAAACCTATAGGAAAGTTAGTGTTCAAGGCATCACGCTTGTGTGATGCATGTCAAGTTTGATTAAAAGATAAAAGGTTGGGTTGGGTGATATGTAATGATGTAATGTTACTTTCTCATTGGTCATCTTCACTGCCATGTGAAGTGATGTGGATGTCGTAGATTTGTTGACCATTTTTGTGAACCGCATGATCTACTAAGATGGATTATATCATTAGCTTTGTTTTGAATTTTGTCTTATCAAAAAAAATACTTTGTTTTTTCCCATTGAAGTTGTATTTTTAAAATGATATGAAGTAATTACAGAGCATGCGGTCATGCTATCAAGAATTAATGCAATTTTCTGGCATAGTTTATATCATAAAGAGTTCTTTTGAATTTTCAAAAGCAACGAGACTTTAGAGAGATTAAGAGGAGCTGATTTTCAAAGTGTCTAGTGCATTTTGTAACATGAATTGAGTAGGTAATTTATTATTCATCAGGTTTTCTTGAAAAATTTGTGAAAATTAAGTGTTGGCATTGTTAGAGTTTGAGGAAAGTAGAGAATTGTCTGAATCTAGCAGTTTTGTGATGAAACCCTAAGATATTGAGATGGCACAATGAAGAAAGTTTAAAGGAAAGATAGACTATCAAGAAAGGGTTGTATGTGATGATTTTCTTGAGCAATTAGATAGGTCTACCAATGATTCATCAAAGAGAAAAGAAATGGTGCTTAAAAACCCTCATTTGAAAATAGATGATGACTTGTATGACAAAGGAAACTGGATGAGAGAAGCTAAAATTGGCATATCTGGCCTAATTTTGTTTAGAGTGGGATTCAGCCAAAGAAATGCATTCATTTTTAGTAGCAATGTATGGCAATTTGATGTTGCAAAGCTGGTAGTCCCAAATGTTTTCATGGATGCTAATGTTTTACTCCATATCGCAAAAAATTATGACCCTATTACTAAAGTTGTAAGGGATATAAATTGAAAACCTTTGGTTAGCATCACTACAGATGAAATTTGAGAGGTGTTTTAGTTGAGTGAGCCCTCTGATGAGTTGGAGAAGATTGATTTTGAAGTACTTAGGAGGTCTACAAATCATAAAGAGATTATCTTAGGAGTGGACCTTTCAGAGAATTCTTTGATAGAGTCAGAGGATTGACAGTAGTAGGGCATACCACACCAAAGCCCATTAAACTAGACTACTTTAATTTAAAGGAAAAAGGTCTATATTAGTCTTTGTGCCAAATTTTTGGAGAGGATGCAGAAGAAGTAATACATATTCACTACATGTTTATGATGGCTCGGGTTCTTCATCCTTACCTTGTAATCACTTTTGATTTTGCACCTTTTGCGACTAATTTAATTCATGATGGATTAAATGGTATTCAAAATTCCAAGGTGGACAGGCCATTTAGATGGTACTCCATGTTAATGCATATGTTTTTATACAAGGGCTCTAATTATTTTGCAAAAGACATAAATTTGATGAAAGATAAAGATGGTGAGAAAATGCTAGTGCAATTATGGAGTTTGGACTTGTCTTGGGATAGGAATGATGCTAGTTTTATAAATTTTGATAGATTTTTTGCATCTAAATTCGGGGCCCTGTTGTTTCTAGAAAATCCAAGGATTATGAAGACCTTGTTGGCATTTATTAGGCCAAAGAAGTATGCTAATGATATCAAGGTAGTGCACAATTAGGAGGATATTCTTTTGTACCCTATTTCAACTATTTTTAGAGTTTATGGTTTTAGAGGCACTCCCTTTGTACTCCCTTATCAGGTTCCATTAAAAGTAGGCATTGCAAAAATCCTTAGACAAATTTGTGGTTTACAGGATGTGCCATTGTCAGGGAAGAATAGCAAATCCATATTTCCTACTATCACCATTGCACATTAGTTTATCATCACAAAGGGAGGATGGTTGCACATGAATAAGGTATTGGAACCTTACAGATTGGCCACATCAATTGCAATATGTGTTGACCCAGAGGATTTCTATGGTGATATGTTCAAGAAGAGGACTAGATGTGCCACTATGGATCACTGTTTCTATTTTCTTGAGGACATCATTAGAAATGCATTTGATTTACAAGAACAAGAGGTCAAGAAGGAAAAATGTCTTGTATGCAAGAAGACTCTTGATTTTTTTCAACATTTTGGTAAAGATTATGATCCATTAAGGGATTTCATGCCCTTTGAAAATAAAATAGATTCTCTGATGAATCATTTTGAAGTTACAATGGATGCTTTAAATAAAAAGAACAATATTGTTATTAAATCAAATCCAAAGAGAGCCAAGCTTATCCTAAGAAAATCAGCATTTGTTAGGCTTGTTCCTCTAGGAGAATATGTGTTGCATAAAAGATTAGGATATAGTTTGGTAATGCCCAAAGGTAAGGAAACAAAGAGTATGCCTTCATCCTCTCAAGGGGCTAGAGAGTGGATACATACTGAGGAGCCTTCCACTTCAAAAGATAATATGTCAATTGATATTGATCCTAAGTCTCCATCTTCCCCAAAAAGGAAAAGATTGGATGAAGAAACACAACAAGGTGAAGGTATGTATTCACCCTCTCAATATCCTTTGTACATGGGTGATGAATAGATAGCAGAGAAATTTCTACAAATGAGAAGCCTAGGGAAAATCTGTGTTACATACCAAGAAGTCCAAGAGGGAATACCACAAGCACCTAGAGAGGTTGAAATGGATTTAAAATATTGAGGAATTTTCTAGGAAAGAATTGGATCCTATCACCAAGTAGGCTTGTAATGAGTTCTTGTTTGATGATAATTTTTTTAAAGCTAGGGCCTTTGTGAAATTCCTTTGGAGAACACATATCAGCCAGTTCAAGGAGATGTGTGAGAAGAAATATGAGGAACATCTAGATAATGATCCCAATTCTATTGAGGTTGAATTTAAGTTGGAGATGCTTAAGAGACTTGAAGCTATTACCCCAGAGGAGGGAAGATAAATGATTAGAAATGTAGGGGTTCTCATTCTTCCGGAATGGGATATTGTTGATGCCATTATTTTTATGTTGTGAGGAAATAGACCAAGCATGTATATACAACTAAGGAGGCAACTGATGAATCAGTAAAAGGGGTTGTCTTTAGTGAATACCATGCTTCCCTAGTCATGTGGTCCCTAAAAAGGGAGGAAAATAGAAAAAGGAATGAGGCTTCCAAGACTGATTACTCTGGAAGCCTAATGGTGAGAAGGGTTGGTGAGACCTTAGGTGTTGAAGCACGTGGTAAGATTCTTGAGTCTGCAAAATTTAGCATGAAGGTTGTAGAAAAGGAAGAAAAGGAAAAAGAAGAACTCACAGTCAAATTAGAAATAGTCCTTAAAGCATATGGTGAAATAAAGAGGGAGACTAGTGATAAGGACAAGATCATTTCAGATCTAAGGAGATAATTGGTAGGAAAACAACAAGTTAGAGAGCCTTCTCATAAGGTGATTTCTTTTTCTCCTACCAAAACCTCATCATTCAGTCCAATTATTGAATTGCCTTTTTCCCCCTTACCTTCTAGCTCTTAGATGGAAGAAGATCTTAGTTGGGAAAGAGAGAAAGTATAAGAGGAAAGAAAAATATTAAAAGAGGATACAAATGAATTAAAAAACAAAATGGAAGAATTTAGAAGAGAAAAATTGGCAATGGTAAATAACTATGAGGAAAAGATCAAGGACACAATTTTGCAATTTGTTGAGAATATTGAGTCAAAAATTGTTTATATGAGCAGAAAAAGATTAGTCAACATTTTGAATTCTTTTAAGGACAAGGCTACTTTAGAGCCAATTTTGGATACATGGTTAAGAAGATAATCTGATTTAAAATTCTTGTATTCATTGTCTAAGGATGAAGAGAATCTTGATGTTGCAATTAAGACTACTCATAAGTTTGTTAAAATCTTGTTAGAATTTGTAGCAACAAGAGATAACATTGAAAGGAAAGAAATGTTACTTAAGAAGGAATATTCCAAGGTTTGTTTTGAAATTTTTCCTAGTGTTTTAAAAAAATTTGGTAAATTGAAGGATAGGAGGATATGGATCAGAAAGATGGATAGTGAACTATCTATAAGGATAAATAATATTATAAACATTGAGAGTACAATTATGTTTGTTCAAACTATAGAATCAATTGAAAATTCTAAGTCTCATTTTGGGTTATTGGGAAAGGAGGTTGAATAGCTAAAGATAAAGTGGGTTGTTATGAACAAATAGAAGGATGAGATTGTTGGCTTTCCTTGGCCAAATGATGGGGCATTCAGAGCATGGAAAATAATGTATCTCAGATGCATCTAGTGAATAAGAAAACCCCACTACGGTTATAAAAAAGTGGCAGTTCTCTAGCACCTTAAAGCAGTTGATGGTTTGCAAATAGACTTTTTACATGTAGAAGTAAAGAGGAAGGCGTCATTTTTCAAAAGTAGAGCAATTTTGAAGTTGTTGCAAAATCCCTACGATCCAGTTAGAAATTATCTTTTGAAAGATTGTAACAACCTAGTTATCGATCCTATTATTTTTGTCTTTTGTGTTGTGTCATATTTTTTGTCTTTGCCTAAATGATCCAAAGCTTATTGCAATCCTTACTATAAAAAAGGATTCCCAAGATCATTTAGAAGGGTTGGAAAACTAAGATAGCATTATTTTATACAAGTTTTGAGTCTGGAGTACAGTAGATAGAAATAGACAATTTCATATCTTTATATTGGAAACTACAATTGAAACAATTGTTGTATTGTCATTGATGGCAAACCTTAACTAGTAAGACAGTTGTTATCTATGAGAGTACCATATCTATTGATTGATGAAGAGGACTAGGGAAAGGAGATAATAAGAGAGCCTAAGGAAAGGCTGAGTTATTTTATACTTCAATGGGTGCTTGATTATTTGGGACATTGAAAAGATAATGTATTGTTTATCTAAGTAAGAAGAAAGACTGAAGAAGTAGGCTTAACTGATAAAAAGTGTAGAAATATAGTTTAAGCCAAGTGATGTTAGTGTCAACCAAGCACTAGTATATACCGAGTAAATTTAGTGTTGACTGAACATCAATTTATGTCGAGTGATAGGAAATTACCGAGCAAAGAAAGTGTTAGCCGAGGAAGATAGTTTATAGAGATGACCGAGATATACAGTGATGACCGAGGAGAAGAACACGGTATTGATAGAGTGTTAGTAATTTACATTTGGAGAAAGAATTGAGATTCCTCACTGACTTAGTTGAATTCTTGGGATATGTAAAATGTGTTGACTTTATTAATGAATTGTATGGAGTATTTAATGCATGGTAAATCATTTTATTGTGGATTCAAAGAGAAGTTTGAAGATGTATCTATAAGGAAGGATGAAGAACATAAATGATGGAAGGATTCAATGAATTTGATCTAAACCTAAGATCTACGGAGGAGATTAGGTGACAAAAGATGGATCTACCTAATTGAAAAGGTATAAATGAAAACCTAATTGTGAGGTTATAACATGGGTTGAAGTTGTTGATGTTATTGACTGATCAGTCTAAGCAAAAGGTTGAAGGTATAATTGTGAAGGAGTTTAAAAGAGTTATTATTGCTTGAAGTGAATTTTGAGCAGATCAGTGATGGAGATGGAAATGAAGCTCAGTCAGTCAATCAGCATATATGTGTGAAGTGGATCTATATTTGCAAAGTGATTTGTATGTTTTTCAGATCAGAAACTATTGTTACTTTCTAACCATTGTATCAGTCTAAATCCTTTAATCAAGGTTGACCTAACAATCATTGTATAAATCCTTTAATCAAGGTGGCATTCTAATGGAATGTACTTAAATCCTTTAACCAATTCACTTTTGACAGAGTGTTTAAATCCTTTAATAGGGTCACACCTAGCAATGTGTTTATAAACCTTTAACAGGGTTGGCTTTTCACAGAGCTCACTGCAGAAGAGTGAAATATCAGTAGTTGTTGGAAAGTTGACTATACTATTGTATATGACTATGATTTAGTGTTTTCATTGTGGAAACAAATTCATATGAAGTTTTGGAATCAGCACATAACTTAGAAGATCATAAAATGACTAAGTATGGAAGACTAGACATACAGTGAAGCACCTAAGGTACAAAGCATCAGCCCACATACGTATGACCAAGTTTTGGTATACACCCTTAAAGATAATCTTTTGATTATGTTATTAAGCTATGGTTAAGAGTGCAAGATTAGATGAGTTAGTATGATGAAGATACAACAAGTTGAAGTAACACAAATAGTGAGCAACAGAACATAATAGAGCATGGAGCTGACTGTTAGTATTTTGGTTAGCGATTATAATATTTTTTTGTAAAGGCTATGTGCCTATTGTATTTGTGTTATAGACATGTAAATATCATTGTATGTAAACATGCTTGAGCCAATTCACTAGGAAGCATTGTATGTAATTAGTTATAGGCAGACTTGGTGAATAGTTTTGTTTGTGCATATAAATAAGACATGCGCTTTTGTATTTGAGTATGGCATGAGAGATAGAGTTGATAGAAGTAGAGAAGAAGTATGTGAAGAGAAGTTAGTATGAGATAGAGCTTTACAAGAGGCAAAATCATCAACACACATAAGGAACTGATCAGATAATAAGTGTCACATCAATAGTTCACCTTGCAGATATAGTGTGTATCTGATACTCAGAAGGTTGTAGCCTTCACCACTTGAGCAGTGAGCTCTAGGATAGTGTATCCTCACCCCTAATAGGGTTAATTGTAAAAGACTCCTAACAGGTTCTAACCCTTGACAAGGTCCATGTACTTAATGCATTGTAATGATAGCTCCTAACAGGGCTAAGGAACATTAATAGGTTCATAATACACAGGTACATTTATTAGTGGGTATTAATTCCCACCGGGGTTTTTCCTTTGGCCAAGGTTTCCCCGTAACCATATCTGGTGTTTTGTGTTGATTAATTTACATGCTTTGATATTCAGTTTAGCAATTAAGATATTGATTTTAGTTTCAATTATAAGAAAGTAATTGTATAGAACATTGATTCACCCCCCCCCCCCTCAGTATTCCCATTCCTAACAATTGGTATCAAAGATTTGGTCCTTTGAAGAAAATTTTAACCACTTGAGGAGATCATGGGTTTGGAAGAAGTGAAACATCTGAAGAAGAATCTTGAAGTAGCTCTTGAAGACCTTGATAGATCTAAGAAAGAAATTGAAGAACTGAAACTAAAGGTTAGTGGTTCTCAAGTATTCATCAAGAAACTGAGAAAATATTTAAAAGATTGTTCTACAAGTGATTTAGGGAAAATGGTCAAAAATTTGAATGAGGAAAACACTTCTCTGAAGGATCAAATTGAAGAGTTGGATGAAAATCTATTTAACAATCAGGAAGCCTATGAAGAATAGGTCAAAGAAAACAAGAAGTTGGATGAAGAACTTAGACAAGAAAACATGAAAATCTTGGAGTTAGAAAACATCAAGAAGTAGATGGAATCTGAATTAACTAAAGCAAAGAATCATATTGACAAGTTGCAAACAAGAAAAGATCAAATAGAGTCACAGTTGTATGCTTGGAAGCTAAAAGGAGATACCACTGGTATTAGATTCAATGAAGCCCAAGTTCAAATTAATGCTATGTAAGATAGAATGAAAGCTCCTAAAGAACATATAGAAGCTAAGAAGACTGAAGATCATACTGAAGCTAAAGCAGAACCATCTAAAGATGAGCACAAGCCAGTAAACAAAACTTGTTATGCCTGTAACAATAATGGACACATAGCAAGAGATTGTAAGGAGGTAAGACATTTCAATGGTTACTGTTATTCATGTAATAAGTTTGGTCATAGAGCTATGAATTGTAGATTAAATCAAATAAATCAGAATCAATAAAGTCAAAGAAATCATCCTCAGTAAAATGTTAGAAGTCCTCAGAACATTACATGTCAGATATGTAATTATAATGGTCATACAGCTAGACAATGCAAATTGGTAACTAACATCAATGCACTGAGGAATATAAGGCCTCCAATTATTTGTCACTCTTGTAACAAGGTTGGACACATCTCAAAGTTTTGCAGATCAAAAGCGCAAAGACATGAAAGCCCTAATAAGTCTCAAGGATCAATTCTAGATGAATCAGGAGAAGTCAATTTTGTGAAAGCTACAGAAGATGCGAGCTTGATTTGGATAGAAGAAAAGAAGGATAAGGTTGATGAGTATGTATTGGATGCATCTACAATAGATGCACCCTCTACATCTGGATGAATGACCCTCATGGTCATAGGGGGAGCTAGATTATCTCTAGACCCCTACGTGGCTGGTATACTCACCCTCAGAGTATGCACCTTTGGTTATAACTATTTGGAGACTAGTAGATGTAGTATGCAAGAGCACACTACCTAATTGATAGCAGAAAGGAAGATTGGAATTCTCTATGGGATTATGTGTTTACACAACAAGTATTAATGGTGGAAAGTTGTTTTTATAGTCACCGAAGATCCTTTATTCAAAAATCTACATTCAAGTTCAAACCTTTGGAGAGCATAGGAGATCAAAGAATATTGTGTTGAGTGATTGCAATTGGTCTATCAGTGAAGAAGCTTGAAATTTTGTTACAGAACCCTAGTTCAGTCACAATAGTTTAGAATTCATTTGGAAACCTATATAAGCATAATCAAGTAAGTAATGGCCACTTTTATTGTATTTGATGCTACAAAGAGGAAAAGATATGTATTTAAAAGGCATCCATTTTAGTCAATCCTAGATGATTTGGAAGGAGCATTCTCTAGGACTCTAATGGGAGTTATGAATGTAGAGGACATACACACATATATTTATTGCAAGAAGGAACCTGTTGGATTAGATAGAATCAGGTCACACATAGAAACCATGATGAATCCAAACAAAACATTCATCGATGAGTTCGTGCACTTAGAGAATAACCCTATCATTGAGTATGCGACTGCATATGATTTTTATGAATCTGAATGGATTAAGATTCTATTAAGCATAATTCATGATGACCTATTCTGGATAGGTGAAATCCTTGTTAGAATAACTATTGATCTCATTTATGAGATGACTAGACTTCCTAAGACCGGTGCCATTCTTCCCACTAGCAAGGATGTAAGGAAACTGGTAGAACAAGCTTGTAATTCATGCAGTGATAAGCACAGCATGACCATTGAGCTGATTGAGGATAAAGACATCAAGCTCATGTCTATGATACTTGGATATAAGTTTCAACATATAAATGGAGTAAATAGTGTGTCCGTAGCCACTATTCTAGCAACCATAAGGATTGTAAAAGAAAATGGAGAAGTTGTAGAGCGTTCCCACAATTTCCATATTGTTGGTAAAGTGTCAAATCTTTACCTAGGTAAGACTTTTCCCACAATGCCTCAAATATCATTCAAGGCATCATCAGAGAGTACCTTGAAGGACTACATGGAATTGGAAATCAAGACATTTAGAATAAAGATGCAGAGAAGGTATAGGATACCTAAGAGCATAGTTGAAAAGTATAAGGATAACATTTGTTTCATGGTGGAGATAGACATAGCATGCATGGAAGATGTAGAGCCTAGGAATAAGTGGATCCATCCACTTGTTTATGAAGTAGAAGAACACATTTTGGAAGCTTATGCACAAGTCCTCCTATCAGTGCCCAAAGATCCCAATGAACAAAGATGGGGTACTTATGAAGAAAAGACAAGACAAGTAGATGCAGTCTTGAACAGTGTTGTGACCAAGAGAAAGGCATCAAGGATCACCTCTAAGATACTAAAAATTCATGGTGTCACTCAAGATGACCTAGATAAGGTAAGGGAAGCCAAAATTGCAATTCAACTTGAGAGTGTACCCTCTTCATAAGTAAAAATAAAGAACTCTGATGACCCTAAGGAGAAGAAGATAAAATTGGAAGAAAACACTCTTTCTCCCATTCCTATTATTGATTTAGATTCCACTCAAGCATCTCCTGAGTCAAGTAAGATGTCTAAGAGAAAGAATAATATAGTCACAATTCATCCATCCTCAAGATCCACTAGAAGCCAAGGCAGAAAATCTCAAGCACCTCCTGAGGTAGGATTCATTCTGAATCTTGAAATATTAAGAACTAGAATTGTAGATGAAGGAAGGTTGGATCATATTGCAAAGTTATATGATAAGTACCATGAGATTGATAAGTCTGAGATCCATGGTATGATCATAAATCATATGATTAAGTTCAAGAATATTGTCTTGGAACTTAAGATAGTTATTCAAGATAGTGTATGGAACATCTTAGAATTTATGAAGAGATGGGCTATAGAAGAATACTATAAAATAAGGGAAAAGATACTGGATGAAAGCCTCCCTATATGTTCAATTGAAGAGAAAACACTCTTGTTGGATTTGGTGAAGTCACACCTTAGAACCAAGCTAAGAACTCTGCAAATCATGAACAAAGACTATAAATTAGCTGCAAAGAAAATAGAAAAGGCATTTGAGAAGGTATTCTTAGATAGACACATGTATCCATCTACTGCACCTACAAACCAAGCTCCATCCAAGGAAGAAAAAGAATCTGAGATCCCTAATGCACTTATAATAGGTCTAAAAGATTCTGCACCTATGTCTGAAACAAAAGATGACACAATTATGATTGATAATGTAGAGATATCAATGGCAGCCACATATAAAGTCTTAGTTAAGTTTGAGGAAGCCTTTGTAAATACAAAAGAGGATGAAATACTATGTGGAGATAATTCATCTATGTAGCAAGAAGAAGTTAAGATTGGGGATCTAACAGGACAAGAAGAAGAAGAGGAGAAAGAAGAAGAAAAATAAAAAGAAGAAGAAGAAGGAGAAGGAGAAAAGGAAAATGAACCTACAGATGAGCCCTCTATTAAAGTTCTAGTGATTGTAAAGATTGAGGTAATGGATCTTAGTCAAATTTCACTCCTTACCCCTAAGCCCTCAATGTCATTGTTGTCAAGTTTGATCCCTGACACAACAAGTCTAGATTCTTGGGGAGAAGAAGACCTGATTCAGATCAGTGTGCTAGCAATGGAAAACAAAAAAAGGAAATAGGTAATGAGGAACCCTCTATTTGTGGAATTAGTAAGCATACTGAACAATCTATTGCCTAAGTACAAGAAAGTGTTAAATATTCATTCAGTTGAAGATGTAAGAAGCATTTTGACAAGCTTTAAAGGAAACTTCTCTACTCTAGAAGAATTAGCATCGAAGATGGCAAAAAAAAAATATCTTAAGAAGAGGCTAAGTGAATTGATAGGTAACTTCACACTTGACCTTAGTTATTTAAAGGTTGGTTAAGCTATGTTAAAAGAGATAGCAGCTAAATGAAGAAAAATAATAGCTGATTGTATGAACCAAGAAAAACTGACTGCAGACCTTTACAGGAAAATTCAGGAAGTAGAAGCTATGATAGATGTAGTAAGGAAATTAGTGCAAGATCCCTCCATAGATGTAAATATGTGTAATAATATCTACCAAGGATAAGTAGACAAAATAGAGAAAATAGAAAAAGAAATGGCTAAGATAAGGGAAAGGCAAACTCAGCTAAGAAATGCTCTTGCACCCACATTGGATGTGCTAAATCAGAACATCAAGGAGATAGCTACCACTATTGTGACATATGACCAAGGCCCATGTACATATTTGGAGAAGATGGATAATTTGACTTATGCTTTGTGCACCCATCTTCAAACTGTAGATGCACTAAAGGCATTTTGGTAGTAAGAAATTGCAAACCTTCAAATTGCATATTCGGATGTATTCTTAGTGTAAGTACTTGGAGTTGTAAATTTTTTAGCACCTTTGTCATTAATGCCAAAGGGGGAGTAGATTATATAGTACAGGGAAGAATATGGATTTGTGTATATGATGTAAAGGGGAGTATATTATATAGTACAAGGGAGATATAAGATAGAGTATATGATAGAAGTTTTTGTGTAAGATACAGTTTAGTAACTTCACCATATTCCTTTGTTGACATTAATGACAAAGGGGGAGATTGTTGGAAAGTTGACTATACTATTTTATATGACTATGATTTAGTGTTTTCATTATGGAAACAAATTCATATGTGTATGCACCCTAAAATGGTTGCCTAGACTTGAGGCCCCATTCTTGCAATTTATCAAATCT
Source organism: Chamaecyparis obtusa (assembly GCA_027943335.1). Classification (NCBI taxonomy): domain Eukaryota; kingdom Viridiplantae; phylum Streptophyta; class Pinopsida; order Cupressales; family Cupressaceae; genus Chamaecyparis; species Chamaecyparis obtusa. The sequence goes on along the minus strand of BSBK01001831.1, from coordinate 178,279 downwards.
CTGAATCAATATTTTCAAAAATCAACATTTTCAATTATATCAATTTCCTTAATCAAATCCTATTTTATCATTTTCAATTATTTGCCTTGGGCTAACCATTTTATCCTAAAGTCTTTATTTATTTAAAAGAATATTTCCTCCCCTTTTAATAAATAAAAAGCCCCCACCTTTTCCTCTTATCCTAAGTTGCACAAATAAAGCATTATTCTTATTTTATAAAAAGAAGAAAAGCACTTTTTGTCCTGTATGGACACAAAAGTCAACTCTTATTTTCTCATTGGAGGATATTTGTGCACATGGATTGCTCCTCTTTTATGTTCCACCCTTGATTAAGTCTTTTGTCTCTTAATCTCCATGGTCCATTCCTTTTCATTTCTTATAAAAGGAGAGCTTTCTTCCTCATTTAGGATCCATCTCTTTTATGCTAATGTTATGTTGTAGGTTTTCTAGGTCATTTGGAGCTCTTTGAAGACATTCTTGCATTCAAGCTTTGAAGACATTGTTGTTGCATTTCATTTAGCTTACTTTCTTTCTTTCATAGTTGCATAATCATGGCATTCTTATTATATACTTTCTTTATGCTATAGATTAATCTCACATAGTTTAATTAGGAGGGATTGTAAGACTTGTACTTTCCTTTCATAGCCTAGTTTGCACTTTCATTTTCATAGACTAGCTTGCATCCTCATTCTTAGCTTACTTGCATTGAATTTCCATTTGATTCTTTGGGGATATTGGCACTCTTTCCCTTGTCTTCAATTTTGGAATCTCTCATTGTGTGGTTGACTAGCAAGGTCATAAGTTTATTAGCTCTAGCCAAGAGCAATTTTACAATCTTGCAACTCCATACATAGAGAGCTCTAGGTCGCTATTGAAGGTTTCCCTTTCATGGATTTCCTTTGATGTAATGACTTAGAGAAGTGCACTACTTTTGTGTGTACAATATGAAGTTTTGGAGTCAGCGCATAACTTAGAAGATCAGAAAATGACTAAGTATGGAAGACTGATAGACAGTGAAGCACCTAAGGTACAAAGCATCAGCGCACGTACGTATGACCAAGTTTTGGTATGTTCCCTTGAAGATAATATTTTGATTATGTTATTGAGTTATTTTTATAAGCGCAAGATTAGATGAGTCAGTATGATGAAGATACAGTGCGTTGAAGTAAGACAGATAGTGTGCGGCAGAACAGAATAGCGCATGGAGCCAACTATTAGTATTTTGGTTAGTGATTATAATATTGTTTTGTAAAGGCTATGTGCCTATTTTATTTGTGTTATAGACATATAAATCTCATTGTATGTAAACACACTTGAGCCAATTCACTTGAAAGTGTTGTATGTAATTAGTTATAGGCCGACTTGGTGAATAGTTTTGTTTGCGCATATAAATAAGACATGCGCTTTTGTATTTGAGTATGGCATGAGAGATAGAGTTGATAGAAGTAGAGAAGAAGTATGTGAAGAGAAATTAGTATGAGATAGAGCTTTACAAGAGGCAAAAGTATTAACACGCATAAGGAACTGATCAGATAAGCAATGTCACAGCAGTATTTCACCTTGTAGATATAGTGTGTATCTGATACATAGAAGGTTGTAGCCTTCACCACTTGATCAGTGAGCTCTAGGATAGTGTGTCCTCACCCCTAATAGGGTTAATTGTAAAAGACTCTTAACAGGGTCTGACCCTTGACAAGGTCCATGTACTTAATGCATTGTAATGATAGCTCCTAAAGGGCTAAGGAACATTAATAGATTCATAATACATAAGTACATTTATTAGTGGGTATTAATTCCCACTGGGGTTTTTCCTTTGGCCAAGGTTTCCCTGTAACCATATCTGGTGTTATGTGTTGATTACTTAACATGCTTTGATATTCAATTCAGCAATTAAGATATTGATTTTAGTTTCAAGTATAAGAAAGTAAGTGTACAAAACACTAATTCACCCCCCCTTTCAGTGTTCCCATTCCTAACAGTAGCATGTTACAAAGTGGTTTCTCCCAAGTTGGGTTTCCACTATAAATCCTGGTGTTATACTTGTGTGAATCTTTTGATGTGAATTTTGTTATATTCTGCAAGTTAATTACTTTTGGATAGTGGACTGCATGTTATATGTTTCTGATATATACTTTAGAGACCGAGTTGTGTTGGTGATTAGATATGAGATTGTTGAAGTGCTAGAAAGTTCAATTGGTACATCTAGACTTGAAAACAACTGATTCACCCCCCTCTTTGTTGTTCTAAATAATTCTAAAAATTGGTATCAGAGTTGTTGGTGCTCGCAAAAGAAAATTTTTAAAAGTACTTGAAGCAAATGATCAAGATGTATAAAAATGAAGTACCAAATTTGAACAAAGATAACTTCCCTACATGTCAAAGTCTGATGAAACTGCATCTAGCTAGTATTGGTGATTTGGTGAAGCACTATGTGGAACATGACTATGTTATACCTACTACACCTTTGACTATCAAGGAGATGAAAGAAAAAAAAGAGCACAATCAAGAAATATTGGAGATTCCATCTACCTTAAGCTATCCTAAATTTGAAGATATCAAAGATTTCACTATTGCAAAGCAAATGTGGGATACTCATGCAACTATCTATGGTGGTGATACAAATGTACTAAGCACAAAATTTGAAAGCTTGAGAGATAAGTTTGATGAAATGAAAATGCAAGAAGGTTGAAATGTTGTTCAATACTGTGGTAGAATTAAGGAGATAGTGAATGCTATTAGAGGAGCTAATGGAATCATTGATGATGAGACTATTATTGGTAATGTATTGAGAAATTTTCTTCCTATCTATGCTATTAGAATTTCTATAATTCAAGAATCAAGATGTAACCCTGGTAATGTTCTAACTCTGGAAAGTCTTGTTGGTAGGCTTACTTCTTTTGAGCTTTCTAACTATAATAACTACATTGTTACTAATGTTGAATATGCATTCAAGTCACAAATGGTTTTACATAAGTCTAAAAAGGATAAAGAAAAATGTGTGAAAAGTGATAGTGACAGTAACAGTGATAGTGACACTTCTGATGAGGAACTAGATGATCTTGAGGCACTCATGGCTAGAAGACTAAAAGGAGGAAAAGCTAAATATAAAGGTAAACTGCCTATAATCTATTTTTCATGTAACAAAGTTGGCCATATTGCAGCAAGATGTCCTAAGAGGTTTGACAAGGATGAGAGAAGCGAAAGAAAGTACAAGGATAGGAGCAATGATAGAGATCACAGAAGGTATAGAGACTACAAGGACAAAGGTAAGAAATCATGCTATATTGTTGAAGAGGAAATTGACAGTGACACTAGTGAATCTAATGGATGTGATATTGGAGTAGTTTATGTTGCTATAAAAGATGATTATGATATAGATGAGAAAACTACACTTATTTCTTATGTGAGTAAATAAATGGTTTATTGATAGATGTTTCTCACATCACATGACTGGTGACAAAAGTAAATTTGAAACCCTAGATCATTCCAAAGGTAGAAGTGTTAATTTTGGTAATGATGCACCATGTCCTATGAGAGGTAAAGGATCAATTAAGCTAACTGATAAGATCACATGTGAGAATTCTTATTGGCTTGAAGATCTTAACTATAATTTGTTGAGTGTTACACAATTGAATAGTACTATTTACTGAGTGGAGTTTCATCATAGAAAGACAAAAATATTTTATGCCACTGGTGAACTAATTTGAAGTGGAGAACACACAAGACATAACTTGTTCTATTTAGACCTATATGAAGAAAAATGTTTGTTTGCACAATTTGATGATGTATGGTTATGGCATAAGAGGTTGTGTCATGTAAATTTTTATAATTTGGTAAATATTAGTAAAAAGAAGAAAGTTAGAGGTTTATCGAGATTGAAGAAACCTGATAATGTGATGTGTAAACAGTGTCAATTGGGAAAAATGACAAAGTCTAGTTTTAAGAGCAAGACATATACTTCTGAAAATATTTTTGAATTGGTTCATACTAACCTTTGTGGACCTATGGATGTACAAAATTATTGTGGTGATAAGTATTTTATTCTATTAGTTGATGACTATACTAGGATGATGACTATAATGATTTTGAAAGAAAATTTTGATGCATTTTACTTGTTTAAGTGGTATTTGGAAAAAGTTGAAAAAAAAATAGGTAGAAGCCTAAAATGTTTGAGATCTAACTGAGGTGGAGAGTTTATATCAAATGAGTTCAATATCTTCTGCAATGATAGAGGAATCAAGAGACAAATGTATGCCCCGAGAACACCTCCGTAGAATGTTATAGTAGAGAGAAGAAACAACAATTATGGATTGTGCAAGAATACTAATGATTGAGAAGAAATTTGCACAAAAATATTGGAGAGAATCTATAAGTATAGCTATTTATACCTTAAACTGAGTACAAATCAAGAAAGGTACAAATGCTACACCTTATGAGTTACGACATGGATATGTGATGCAGAGGGTTTAGGACTCTAGTGTTTCCTCTAATACTTCTAACCCCTTCTAACCATACAATGGTTAGTCTTTGTGCATTCTTCCTCCAATTTGGATCTCCAAGATCCTCTCAATCAACTTCTCCTCCAAGGTATAGTTGATTTATAGAAGAATCACAACTCCTAAGTTCAATTAGCCCTTCAATCCCTTAGGCTTCTTCACTAGATCTTCCCCCTAGAATCATATAACCTTTATTAGGATCTTCACACACATCACATATATTCTTAATTAAGTCCTTGGAACTTCAAAAGTCATTTGGAACCCTTTCCCACACTTCTGGATACTTTACTAAGCTTTTTGCTATCAAATTCACTAGGAGGCCTAATTGGCTCATTTCCTAGTAGGTCTATTTTCACTATGGTCTAGTACTTCCAACTCCTCCAAAAAACCTCACAAAATACCTTGAACATATTCAAGTTATATATCAACTCTAATCAAATCCAAAGTTTTAGCCTCTGGTTGCACCCACAACCTCAATGTCTATTAGGCCCTAGTTTCTAGCCTATTAATTAGGCCTCTGGACTAGTATGAACCAATTGTTACCAAATTGGTCTTCAAGCTTTGTTAAACCTTCTCTCACCTTTATATTCTTCAAGGAAACTCCTTAGGGCTTCCACACATTCCACTAAGCTCCTTCTCCAACATCATGGGTGCTCGAACCAATGCCTTCTTTAGCCTATCCTGGCTCACCTATTCCTAATAGTCAGCCATAGGGCTTCCTTCCTGGCCTAGAAATTTTAGTGCCACAACAAAAATGACAAAATAAAGGATATTTAAATACTCTAACCTTCCATCTTGTATGGTTTTAGTCATTTCCACTGGTGGATGCTCAGGTTAGTGCCATTTCAAACACTGAGACTATGTAAATGGATTTTACAGACCAGTGCCTTGGAATCTCTTTCAAACTTAACTACACTAACCTAGAAAAAATATAATCAATGAAAAAATAAGGTAACACAACACTCTAAACTACCATAGGTCCCTATTACCCCAACCAATCCATACAGGTTGTACAAGAAATAAGAAAAACCCTACAATTAATGAGAACTACAATATATCATCTGTACAAGAAGTTCTTAATTATGGAAATCAGTCCAAAACTTCATTAGCCTTCCAAATTCATTGATTACATGATCATATACCAATCATGAGTGGTTACAATTTCTATAACCTCATTTTGGCAACTTTTACAAGAAGTTGCAAAAGTTGCTTGAGCAACTTTTCTCATTGAGTGTTATTTGGCTCTTTAGGTCACCTCAAAGAGTGTGACTGACTTCGAGGACCCCAATTAGGAAACTTAGGGTCCTAAGACATATTCTAAACCCTTTCTTCATAAAAATAGAACATTTGGTCTTTATAGGCCATGTAGGCCAAATGGACCACAATAGCTTTCATGAGCTCATTTGGCTCTTACAATCATTTAGGTTGCCACCCTTGGATCCAACCTATTGGATCTTATTATAAACCACACAAGATATCTATCTTCACCCAAAACACTCACTAACCTATAAAAATGGGAGGTGCACTACACCATACTCCCCTAGGACAAAGAACTCAAGTCCCTTGAGTTAGCAGGTCTTCAATGGTGACTCCATGCTTTAGTATATCTAGCTCTATTCATCCATATGGCTTTAGCATCAGGTAACCCCTACCATTTAACTAGATACTCCTTATAATTACCCTTCCTTATCTTTTTTATCACCTTAGAATCCAATATACTATCCAATTTTAGTGGGATTGGGGTTGGCAAATCTTTGACCCAATCTTCATCTCCTAAGTCTGAAAGAGCAGTTGGACCTATGTTTAGAGATGGTCCCTTATAGGGATATAGGTGACACACATTTAAGATGGGTGAAATACCTAAATCAGGAGGCAATTCCACTTCATAAGCATTCTTTCCATATTTGTGCAATATCTTCAAGGGTCCTATCTTCTTCATAAGTAATTTGGTAGGCTGGCCCTTGGATAGTCTCTCCTTCTTGAGATAAGTAAGGACCAAATACCCCACCTTGAATTGCAAGTCCTTCCTTGATTGGTCTTCCTTGGCTTTATACTTCTCTCCCTATTTTTGTAAGGTCCTTTTAACCTGCTCATGCAGCTCTTTCATATGTTCTACAAATGTCTCCCCTTGAGCACTTCTCTTGTCTTGCAAAATGAGATCTCTCAACTCTAGGATCCCTCTAGGATGAGTCTCATAGACTATCTCAAAGGGGATTTTACAAGTACTCCTATTAATGGATTCATTATAGGAAAATTTTTCCTTCCCTATGATGTGATCCCATGACTGTCCATGTTGTTTGGTTAAGCATCTTAGCAAGTTCTCTAGTGACCTATTCACTACCTCCATTTATCCATCTGATTGTGGATGGTAGGCTGAAGAGAAAGAAAAGTGTGTACCTAGAATCTTCCATAGGGTCCTCCAAAAGTGTCCCACAAACTTTTTGTCTCTGTCACTTACTATATTTAGTGGAAATCCATGGATCCTAACAACATCTTTAAAGAATAGACCTCCAATATGTGAAGCATCATTTGTTTTCTTCCATGGTATGAAGTGTGCCATCTTGGTAAAATGGTCCACCACAAAAAACACACTATCATGTCCCCTAGGTGTCTTTGGTAACCCCAAAATGAACTCCATACTCAAGCACTCCCAAGGCCTTTGAGGTATGGATAGAGATTGGTACAACCCATTATTACTGCTTTGTCCTTTAGCCCTCTAACAAATATGACACTGCTCCACAAACTTCCTAACATCTAATTGCAACTTAGGCCAATAGTAATGCCTATTCACCTACTCAAGTGTCTTATCCACTCCAAAGTGGCCTCCCAAGCTTCCTTGGTGTTTCTCCTTTACTATGTTCTCCCTCATTTTGCACTGAGGTATACACATTACATTCCCCTTGAACAACAGTCCCTCTTGTAACATGTATTCAATGAAGTCCACCTTGAATCTCTATCTGAATTTTTCACATGCCTCATAGGCATCCTTGAAATTTTTGTCTTCTTTGTAGAGATCTTTCAAGTCTTCCATACTGACACTTTGCAATTTTATTTCATGTATAGATAGAAATCTTCTACTAAGAGCATCAGCAACCTTATTTCTAACTCCTTTCTTACTCTTGATAACAAATGTGTAGGCTTGCAAAGATTCAACCCACTTAAGATGTCTTTGATTCAATTTCTCTTGCCCATTCAAGAAACTAAGAGCATGGTTATCTATATAGACCACAAATTCCCTTGGTAGGAGATAATGTCTCCACTTTTTAAGTGCTTGCACCATTGCATATGACTCCAAATCATAGGTGGAGTACTTTTGTTTAGCCTCATTTAACTTCTCTGAGAAGAATTCCACAGGGTGTCCCTCTTGGCTTAACACTGCTCCAATCGCTAGCTTGGTAGCATCACACTCCACCATAAATAACTGATTGAAGCTAGGGAACCTTAAGGTTGGTATTTCTACAATCCTTTTATTCAACATTTCAAACCCCTTATCAGCTACCTTTGTCCATTTGAATTGACATTTGACTCCACCTTTAATGGTGTTGAGGATAGGTGCACATACATGACTTAAGTTCCTCACAAATTTCCTATAATAGGATGTCGATCCATCAAAACTCCTAACATCCTATGGACTTAGGTGTAGGCCAATCCAAGATTTACTTGACCTTATCAGGGTCCATCTTCATGCAACCATTAGCAACCACAAAACCAAGATAAACTAGTTCATTTTTCAAGAACTCACACTTGTCTTCATTGACCATCAACTTCTCTTGATGTAGTCTCCTCAAGACCTACTCCAAACGCTCCATGTGCTCCTCCTTAGACCTGCTAAAAATTAGAATGTCATCAAGATAAACTATTACAAACTTACCTATAAAGTCTGCCAGCACTTCATTCATGAGCCTCATGAATGTGCTAGGTGCATTAGTTAGTCCAAAGGGCATCACAAGCCACTCATACAGCCCTTCATTTTTATTGAAGGTTGTCTTCCATTCATCACTAGGCCTAACCCTAATTTGATGATATCCTAACTTCAAATCCACCTTGGAGAAATAACAAGAGCCTCCCAAATTGTCTAACAAATCCTCAATTCTTGGCATTGGAAATTTGTACCTAATTGTAATCTTATTGATGGCCCTAGAATCAGTGCACATCCTCCATGTACCTCCCTTCTTTGGTGCAAGGCTAGTGGGTATAGCACAAGGGCTAAAACTCTTCCTTTCTTATATGCTTCCTTGTTTGGAAAATTTTCTCCAAGAATGAGGTCTATCTTATGGCTTCTTTCCCTCATAGGTGGAAATGCACTTGGAAACCCATTGTCTACTATCTCATGGTACTTTTCCAATAATGTTTATACCTCTGGTGGTATGCTGATTTTCTCCTTAGCCTCCTCCTTTGGCTTCACTACCACTACACAACAAACCTCTCTCTCCTTCTTCATAACCTTTAGAAACTCCTTCCCACTCAAGAGCATCACACTAGTTCCCACATTATTTTATTCATTAGGTTCTTGTTATGGATCCATCTTAAACTTATTTCCTAGCTTGGTGATTACATAACTATTCCTCTCACCATCATGTATGGCCTTCACATCAATCTACCATGGGCATCCTAGAAGAAGGTGACATGCATCCATGCACAATATGTCACATAGGACCTTGTCCTTGTATTCTCCTATTTCAAACTCCACCATAGTTTTTTCATCAACTACTATTTGTTGTCCTTTATTTAGCCATGATACCTTGTAGGGAGTGGTATGAGGTATCCTTCTAAGCTTTAGTTTGTCCACCATCTCTGTGGATACTATATTCTTAGTGGATCTAGATTCCACTATCACTTTGCATATATTTCCATGAGACCTACAAGTAGTCTTGAATAAGCTCTTCCTCTGAGGTGGCTCTAAGGTGTTGGGAACTTTCAACAAAGTCCTTCTCAACATAAGGTTCTCTCCATCCAATACTAACCCTGCCTTGGAGATAGGTGAAGTGAGACTTTGGGTGTCCTCTTCTTGCACTAACTAATTCCTCCTTTCACCCATTAATGATGAAGAATCCTTTTCAAGACATCTACCCATTGTATGCCCCACTTGATTTCAATTATAACATTTTTTGATGAAGACTGAATTAGATCTTCCTTGTGACTAAAACCTACCTCTTGGTGGCCCTCTTCCTCTGTATCCTCCTCTCTAAAATGAACCCCTATGTTGATTTCCTCCATTGTTGTCAATAGGTGGTGTCTCTTCTATCCTATTTAGGCTTTTTCCTCTTCCAAAGGTACTCCTACCTCTAAATCCTCTTTTATTGCTATTACCCTTGCCTCTTTGTTGTAAATCATTCTCATTCCTCCTCCTAGCCTTCTCCTATTTTCTCAAGGCTAATTGAAAACACTTGTGCATATTGTCAAGAGACATCATGCTGATTTCATTTTGGATTCCTTACCTCAATCCATTGAGGTAGCTTGCTACCTTCCGTACCTCTTCTTCATTTTTTCTTTCTCTTAGACTCAACTTGTTAAACTCTTCAGTATAGGTCCTGATTGATAACTCCCTTTGCCTCAAATTCTATAACTTTTGATACATTTGTATCTCATAATAAGTGGGCAAGAATTGTGCCCTCAACCTAATTTTCATCCTCTCCCATGAGACTATCTTCTTTTTCCCATTAGTGATCATGTCTTCCTACATCATGTTCCACCACACCAACATAGATCCTTTGAGTCTAGCCTTAGCATAGTTGACTCTCTTCTCTTCTGACACTTCTTTGTAATCAAACTGCTTGTCTATGGCCTCTAGCCAATCCAACAACTCTTCACCATTCAAAATTCCACTATAGTAAGGAATGTGCTCCATACTATCCTTTTTTATGGATTTGAAAGCATCCAAGTACACCTTGTCTTTATCATCCACCTCTTTTCCTTTGTTAGATGTCTCTCATGTCTGGCTTTTATTTTCATCATCACTCTCATCACCCCATTCAGTGACTCTCTTACCTTTTGGTTCTAACAAGTTGGACTTTGCCAATAATTATTGGACCAAGTCCACTATGGCACCCCTACTCATTTCCTTGGGTGGCATATTTTAAACCTCTTGACTCTCCTCCCCTTTAGACATACACAACCTTCAAGAAAGTTTGGCTCTGATACCACTCTGATGTAGAGGGTTTAGGACTCTAGTGTTTCCTCCAATACTTCTAACCCCTTATAACCATCCAATGGTTACTCTTTGTCCATTCTTCTCCAATGTGGATCTCTAATATCTTATCAATAAACTTCTCCTCCAAGGCATAGTTGATTTATAGAAGAATCACAACTCCTAAGTTCAATTAGTCCTTCAATCCCTTAGGCTTCTTCACTAGATCTTCCCCCTAGAATCCTATACCCTTTCTTAGAATCTTCACACACATCATATCTACTCTTAATTAATTCCTTCACACTTCAAAATTCATTTGGAACCCTTTCCCACACTTCTGAATACTTTACTAAGCTTTTTTCTATCAAATTCACTAGGATGCCTAATTGGCTCATTCCCTAGTAGGTCTATTTTCACTATTTTTGGTCTAGTACTTCCAATTCCTCCAAAAAACCTCATAGAAGACCTTGAAAATATTCAATTTATCTATCAACTCTAACCAAATCCAAATTTTTAGCCTTTGGTCACACCCACAACCCCAATTTCTATCAGGCCCTAGTTTTTAGCCTATTAATTAGGCCTCTGGACCAGTCTGAACCAATTGTTACCAAATTGGTCTTAAAGCTTTGTTACCCCTTCACCAACCTTTTGATTATTAAAGGAGACTCATTAGGGATTCCACACATGCCACTAATTTCCTTCTCCAAGATCATGGGTGCTCAAACTAGTGCCTTCTATACCATGTCCTGGCTCACCTGTTCCTAACAGTCAGCCATAGGGCTTCCTTCCTAGCCTTGAAATTTTAGTGCCACAAAAAAAATGAAAACATAAATTCTATTTACAGAATATAACCTTCCATCCCCTATGGTTTCAGCCATTTCCACTGGTGGATGCTCAAGTTAGAGCCATTTCAAACATTGAGACTCTGTAAATGGATTTTATAGACCAGTGCCTTGGAATCTCTTTCAAACTTCACTACACTAAACTAGAAATAATATAATCAATGTAGAAAGAAGGTAAAAAAACACTCTACACTTCCATAGGTCCTAATTACCCTAACCAATCCGTACAAGTCATACAAGAAACAAGAAAAAACCCTGCAATTAATGAGAACTACAGTATATCATCTGTACAGGACGTTCTTAATTATGGAAATCAGTCTAAAACTACATTATCCTTCCAAATTAATTGATTCCATGCTCATATACCAATAATAAGTGGTTACAACCACTATAACCTCCTTTTGGAAACTTTTACAAGAAGTTGCAAAAGTTGCTCAAGCAACTTTTCAAAGTTGCTAGCAACTTTTCTCATTGAGTGTTATTTGGCTCTTTGGGTCACCTCAAAGAGTGTGACTGACTTCTAGGACCCTAGTTAGGACACTTAGGGTCCTAAGACATATTCTAAACCCTTTCTTCACAAAAATAGCACATTTGGTCTTTATAGGCCATGTAGGCCAAATGGGCCACAATAGCTTTCATGAGCTCATTTGGCTCTTACAATCATTTAGGTTGCCACCCTTGTATCCAACCTATTGGATATTATTCCAAACCACACAAGACATCTATCTTCACCCAAAAAACTCACTAACCTAGCAAAATGGGAGGTGCTCTACACCAATATGCACCTAATGTGAAGTATTTTAGAATTTTTGGGAGTAAATGCTATATACTGAAAGACAATAGGAATGCAAAAATTTGATACAAAAAGTGATGAAGGCATATTCCTAGGTTATTCCACTAAGAGAAAATATTATAAGTGTTTGAATTCTAACAATAACAAAGTTGTGGAAAGTACAAATGTGAGAGTTGATGAATATGCAGAGAATAATGAACTAGAGGGAAAACAAGAACCTGAAGATTACAGAGCTTTTGTGTACATGGAAGAAGGAGAGGAAAATAACACACTTACACTAGATGTAGAGTCATGAATAAGCAATATCAAGCATCAGAAGGATACTACTAAGAATCAAGAGGATATTTTTCAGAATCAGGAGGGTGTTGTCGAGCAATCAAAAGAAGAAACTGATAATTTGCATGATAAACCTGGAAATCAAGAAGAAAAGAAATTTGAACCTACATTGGCAGTGTATGTAAGAAGACATCATAAGCCTAAGAAAATCATTGGAGATAAAGAATATGGAGTCTTGACAAGAAGTAAGTTGAAAGACCCTACATGTTTACTATGTGAGTTTGAGCCTAAAACTGTAAAAGATGCTTTAGAGAATGATGACTGGATTCAAGCTATGAATGAAGAGATTCATCAGATAGAAAAGAATGATACTTGGACTTTGGTGTCAAGACCAAAAGATAAGAATGTTATTGGAACAAAATGGATATTCAGAAATAAGCTAAATGAACATGGACAAGTCACAAGAAATAAGGAAAGATTGGTATGAAAGGGTTATGCACAAGAAGAAGGAATAGACTATGGGGAAACATTTGCCCCTATAGATATTAGAAGGAGTACGGACTCTACTTGCATATGTTGCATATAAATATTTCAAATTATATCAGATGGATGTCAAATCTACATTTCTGAACGGTATATTAGAAGAAGTATACATTAAACAACCTGAAGGATTTTTTGACCCAAGCAAGAAAACTATGGTTTGAAAATTGAATGAGGCACTGTATGGATTGAAACAAGCTCCAAGAGCATGGTATGAAAGACTAAACAATTATTTGATAAAGATTGGATTTGCAAGAACAAATAACAACAATAATCTATATATGAAAATTGAAGAAGGTAAAGGGATTTTGTTAGCTGAAACTTTTGTTGATGATATCATATTTGGAGGACAAGATTCCCTATGTCAGAAATTTTAAAATGAGATGCAAACTGAGTTTGAAATGTCTATGCTTGGTGAAATTAAATTATTTTTTGGATTACAAGTTTATCAGATGGAGAAAGGTATCTTTATCACTCAATCTAAATATGTCAAATAGATCTATAAAGTGAATCAAACCCTATAAAGATTTATGATTGGAAAGCTACAATATATTATCCAGAGAAGACCAGATATAGCCCTAGCATTTGGGATTGTGGCAAGATTCTTTTCCAATCCTAAGGAAAATCATATGATGGTAATGAAGATAATAATGATATATCTAAAAGGGACAGAGGATTATGGATTATACTACAATAAGAATGAGAAATTTGAACTAAGAGTCTACACTGATGTAGATTGGGTTGGAAATGTTGATGATAGGAAATGTACAAGTGGTGGAGCATTCTTTCTAGGAAAGAGATTAGTCTCCTGGACAAGAAAGAAACAAAACTACATTTACCAATCTACAACAGAGGCTGAGTATGTAGCAGTTGTAGTGAATTGTTGAAATTTGGTATGGATCAAGAAATTGTTGAAAGGATTGAAAGAGGAAATCACTAATCCGATTTTTATTTTCTAGGATAACATAAGTTCTATCAATATATCTAAGAATCTAGTGATGCACACAAAGACCAAGCATATTGCTATCAAGTATCATTACTTGAGAGAGCTAGTACAAGATAAAGAAGTGAGAATGGAATATGTGAATACAAAAGAAGAACTAGTAGAAATATTCACAAAAGATTTTCCTAAGGATGCTCATGAATATCTTCAAGGTAAAATAGGGGTGATTCCCCTAACTGAAGCAGCCTAGTCAACTAGGAGCACTACATCAAACATGCTACATAGAATATCTGACAAATTGATGTAGAAAAGGTCACACTTTAGGAGTTGCCTAGAGTTGTGAGTAGTGCAAAAATGATGATAAATAGTCATAAGCCAAATGACAAAGGGAGAAATACAACATAATAAATTGAAAAGAAGACATCTACATGTGGAAGATGTAAGCATTAGATTCTGCTTTGGCATTGTTGTCAAACAGGGAGAGATTCTGAAGATAACATAGAGGATTCATTGAACATGAGAGAGAGATTCAAAGACAGTTGGTGGACTAGAAAGATTTAGTGGGAGTAATTGTATGTACGGTCAGGAAAGGAAAAGATGTTGTGAATCAGAATGAAGCTAAGGATATTACACAAATCTGATGCACAGATAAAGTTTTTGGATTGTTTGGTAAATCATGTGTTATTCATATGGTGTTTCCATCAATGCTAAAGAGGGAGATTGTTGGAAACTGCAATTGAAACAATTGTTGCATTATCATTGATGTCAAACCTTAACTGGTAAGATATTTGTTATCTAGGAGAGTACCATATCTATTGATTGATGAAGAGGATTAGGGAAAGGAGATAACAAGAGAACCTAAGGAAAGGTTGAGTTATTTGATACTTCAATGGGTACATGATTAGTCAACATATTGATAAGATAATGTTTTGTTAATCTAAGTAAGAAGAAAGACTGAAGAAGTAGGTTTAAATGAAAAAAGGTATAGAAATATAATTCAAGTTGAGTGATGTTAGTGTTGACCGAGTGCATGTATATGCTGAGTAAATTTAGTATTGATAGAACATCATTTTATGTCGAGTGATAGAAAATTATCGAGCAAAGACTGTGTTAGCTGAGGAAGACAGTTTGTAGAGATGACCAAGCTATACAATGATGACCGAGGAGAAGAACACGGTATTGACCGAGTGTTAGTTATTTGCATTTGGAGAAAGAATTGACATTCCTAGCTAACTTAGTTGAATTCTTGGGATATGTAAAATGTGTTGACTTTATTAATGAATTGTATGGAGTATTTAATGCATGGTAAATCATTTTATTGTGGAATTAAAGAGAAGTTTGAAGATGTATCTAGAAGGAAGGATGAAGAACATAAATGATGGAAGGATTTGACAAATCTAACCTAAACCTAAGATCTACGGAGGAGATCAAGTAGAAAAAGATGGATCTACCTAATTGTGAGGTTACAACATGGGCTGAAGTTGTTGATGTTATTGACTAAGAAGTCTAAGTAGAAGGCTAAACATGATATTATGAAGGAGCTAAACAGAGTTGTGATTGCTTGAAGCAAATTCTGAGCATATTAGTGATGGAGATATTTTTGTCGTCAAAATATCAACATATTGTTGTAGTCGTAGAATGATCCACACCAATCTTGGTTGAAAAATATGCCAATATTGGTCGAAAATGACATTAGAAAATGGTAATATATTAGTCAAACATTTGACCATAGTGGGTCACATTTTAGACCAACATTGGTTGAAATATTTGGCTGCTTTGACCAAGATGCTAAACTCATGATGATCATATTTTGACCAAATTTCATTGCACAGTAGACCAACATTTATCAAAATATTTGGCCACTCTGACTAGGATGCCAAACCCATGACGCCACATTTTGACATAGAATGGTCAATTTTTAGACCAAACTAGGTTAGAGTTTCAACGTAGGATAGTCGAAACACCACCTACAGTTAGTCAAAATTTTGATGAAATATGGAATGTTTAAAATAAAAAAATGAAGATAAATATCCAAATTAATCACCAATGTCATCCTGATCAGTGATTAGTCTAGATATTTATCTTCAGGTGTCCACACTCGTTCTGCTACTTGTTGCCAACGGGTCCCTTCTCATTCTATTTTCCAGACTGCTTTGGGCTCTAGTAATCCATTTGCTCTACTCTGCATGAAACTATGGGTTTTTTCATTTTGTTTGAACTATTTGAGAGATAGGATCTAACTGGTGATGCATAATTGGTTTGCATGTTTGTAGCATGGAAGTAATGTTGGGGATGTTGGTGGTGCTGTGGACAGAGTCTTTAACTAGTTGTTGATAGAGATGGATGGTATAATAGCCAAGAAAATAGTTTTCATTATTGATGCTACAAATAGACCCAATATCATCGATCCTACATTGCTAAGGCCTGGCTGACTTGACCAGTTGATTTATATTCCCTTACCTGATGAGTCTTCACATTATCAAATTTTTAGTTCTTTCTTGAGAAAATCACCCATCTCAAAGGATGTGGACCTTATAATGGCACTAGCCCATTATACCCAAGGATTTGGTGGAGCTGATATTATAGAGATTTATCAGCAGGCTTGCTAGTATGCTATTAGAGAAAATATTGAGAAGGTGAGTTTCAATTTTGGCGGCTTTTGCAAACTAGAGATGGTTATGAATTTTCTAATGGTTTTTTTTTAACTGGTGTGTTAGAATTTTACATTTTTTGATTCAATTTTCCTCAACTTGTATCTTATTATTTTAATTTGTCATGTTCTCTTTCCTTTTCACTTTTACAAGATATTGAATGTGAAAGAAAAAGAAGTGAGAACCCCGAGGCAATGGATGAGGATGATAGTGATGAGGTAGCTGAAATAAAGGCTACTAATTTTGAGGATTCAATGAAATATGCCCAAAGAAGTGTTAGTGACGAGGATATTCAGAAGTATCAAGCCTTTGCACAAACACTACAGCAATCTTGAGGCTTTGGTTCTAAATTTTGATTTCTAGATAGAACTGTTGGTGCTTCAGATGTATTTGCTACATCAGATAATAAAGATGATGATGACTTATATAGTTAAGAAAATTAGTACACAATTGTCATCTTAATGAAGTGACAAATGTGTATGTTCTAGCAGGGACCTTCCACTGACAAATAGCCAATGCTATTTAATTTGGCTCCAACTTTTTCTTGTATGAGTTTTATCTATTCATATGTTTGAAACTTTATTTAGTTTATTAGCCCTTTAGCTAAGGACTTACTAACTTGTAAGTATTTAGAGCAATATTAATTTTTTGGCAATGAAATTTAGCTATGGAAACTTTTTCTCAAGTGGTAGATAATGCTACGAAAACCTTGCTTTTAAAAAAAAAATCCTGCTGGAAAATATTCTATACTAAATCAATTCTACAACAAAGAAAGTCTTGTTCAACTGATAGGTATGGTGTGCATCCATTTTATGGACATCTACCAAGATGATTCCCCCCGCCAAGATGATGTGCATCCATTTTATGGAGATCTGCTAAATATTTTATATGATAAAGATCACTACAAGTTGGCCCTTGGCCAGATCAATATTGCTCACAATCTCATTGCCAAAGTGGCCAAAGACTATGTTAGGCTGATAAAATATGGGGATTCTCTTTACCACTGCAAATCTTTGAAGGTTTTTGCACTTGGATGGATATGTACCATTGTTAAGAGAATTGAACTGAGTTTGGCTTACCTCAAATAGGTGAGGTAGCATATGGCTAATCTAAGTCAATTTTTTAGAGGGAAATGACAAGTGGGCATGTGGAGTGGACATACAATCAATGTGTTTCATTTTGGTATTTAACTCATGAGAAAGTTGTTAGTTTTTAGTGTTAAGATTATGGCCTTGACAGCAAATATAATGGCACCAAACAATATACTTACCTTGTTGAGAGTGTAGATATATTGATATATAAATAATGATATTAAATATGTAATATATTTAATATCTATTGTTTATGAAATTTGAGTTATGCTTTGGTTTATTTGTTTGGGCCCAAGTCAACCTGCTTGGAATTCTAAATCACATTGGCCCCTTTGGAAAATCACCTCTTGGCTCCTACATATAGGAGGTTGATTCTTGAGAGAAGACCATCGAAGACATAATATGTTTCTTCTCCCAAGAATTACTAATAGAGAAAGTAGTAGTAGCGAATTATTAAAGAAGTAGAAAAATTTATATAAGGATAAACACAAAAAATTCCTCCATTAAATGCATCAAAATCTTCCATAGTGGAGCAGAGATTTCACCATAAGAAGGACTATGAAACTCAGTCTTAAGTGCAGCATTCATAGGAGTAGAATTATGGAGCAGAATTTTGGAGTAGAAATTGAGACATAATTTCATTGGCATTTATCCGATATTAGGCCAAAGTAAACATCAGATTAAAGACATCAGGAAAGCAGGATGATGATCTAGCTGGATTAGATCTAAGGGTGATATCAAATATGGGTACTATATTTCCTTCCTCTTAATCATTTCTCTTATTCTGTGCTTAGTTCAGAAGTCTTCTATAGTTTTTTCATTCCTAGGTAAAATATAAAATATACTAACATTTAGACCAAAGTGAATTGTCATAAATATTAGGAGCTTAAAACAAAAAATTCCAACCAAAATAGAAAATCTGATATGCTAATAGACAAACTCATTTTTCTAAAAATAAGAACAAGAAACAATCACATATCTGAAATCTCATGACTACATATATTGTCTATTAACAATGAAACAAAATTCATTGCACTAGATTAAAACTATAATAAAGACACTTTATATGGATCAATTGTTTTGCATTATAACCTGAGACAGACACTCAAGAACTGCACAAAATGGCATTAAGCATGGAATTTGGTTTACATGTGGTACATCAATTCCTTGATCGAAGACATTATCTATTACATTTATAATTATTTATTTAGGTTCCATAGCACTAGAATATACACAAAAACAATCTATATTAAAAAAAAATGTGGACACTACATATATATAAAAATAACCTGTTAAACAAAAAAGAGGCCACTAAGGACAATTACATAGGTCTCCAGAAACAACATTACCCAACTCTTTCTCTCAAGCCAAAGACTCAGTGTGTTCAATTGCCCAGACTAGAAGTCAATTCTATGTTGAGTATATCTGTCAGGCCCTCCTACAGTTTGAATGAATTAAGAATAGAAGATAGGACCTGATTTAACACTTCACCTACTCAAAAACACAAACCAATGAAATAATCCACATTAGGCCAAGAGAGGTTGATGCATTCAATACGAGAATAATTACACAAAATGAAGTCAAATCATGCCAGACAATGAAAATGAGAAGTTGACTATTGGCCCTTCTAGTTTTTTATTTGATAGTTTCCTAACAAGGACACATTCAAAATGCACTTATGAGAAAAGACCTAGAATGAATTAAATTGATTAAATAGTGAAGGTATGTTAGTTTGAGCTTCACTTGGTTTCGAGAATACTTTATTATTCTCTACTTAACAAGGCCAACCATGTGAAGGTGGAAGCTCATCTGGCCTCACCCCCCCTCCCCCTAACATCAATCTAAATTCCCCATTAACATCTAATTACACACTTCATTCATCCATTTATGAATTATAACATTCAATCAATACAATCACATAACATTCATTAATATGATATAACATTCATTAATACGCAACACTAATCAAGAATTCATTAACACATAATAATATTCATTAACATGACATATAATTCAATATTAATACAAAAAATTCATAGATAATTACTTAAAATAACGTTCTTTCATTATCCAACAAAGTTAATCAAACAAGTTTTATCAAAGAGCATTTTTAACAAATCATTTCTTTTTTGGGTTTTTCTTAGATTTCTTATTTAGGTAAAGGCTGAGAGGAGAATCAATATTATCTTCCTCCTCTTGTGGTTTTGAACTCAAATTATGATGCTTCCTCATGTCTCGAGGAGGATGAGGCTACTGCACTAAAGGGGGGTCTGTTGCAATAACAAGTAAATGGGTTAAATTTGTATAATTTTTTTTACTGTTACATATATTTCATTAACCAGTAGAACATAATGTTAGGAATAGTACCAAGAGATAACTGAGAGGGGGGGTGAATCAGTTATCTACAAGATTCAATTCTTTATCCAATTAAATATACTTAAACATAAAGCATAAACACAATGAAAGAACACATCAACACAACACCAATATTTTGGTTATGGGGAAACCCAAATAGGTAAAAACCCCAGTGGGACTTGATACCCACTAATATTCTATACTAGTGTATAATGATCCTTGTTAGAAGATCTTTTACCCTATTAGGAGTAGCTTTACAATATATTAAGTATAGTAGACCTGGTCAAGGGTTGGACCCTATTAGGATTCTTTTACAATTGTCCCTGTTAGGGGAGAGGATGCACTATCTGAGAGCTCACTACTCAAATGGGCGAAGGCTGCAACCTTCTGAATAACAAATACATACTATATCTAGATCTTGGTGAACTGCACTTTGACCTACTATCTAGATCAGTTCCAATGAATAGCATAAGTACTTTACTTGGTCAGATAGACCTTCTTCTGATGGCTCAACACTTTGCACACTCTGCTCTGCTCTACTTAATCAACCATGAACCACACTTCAACAATCACAAATGACTGCCTATAAATATCTTCCCTCCAAATGATATAATCAAGTCAGCCTATTAGAACAACCTTGAAATCATATTAGAGAAACCATAATAAACTCCAACAAACATTCTGTCAGCTCTACTATGCACGCAACTCATTCTGGGACCTGTCTAATAAAATAATCGTAGATGCACGCTACACACTGTTGGCTCTACAAAAACAACTGGAACTTTCTCTATAAGCTAAATTAACTCATGCACTCTTAACCAAACATCAATAACACTTCTCCAAGCTTAACTCCAAGGGTGCATACCCTCAAGATAGGTCCAACTCAAGAACCAATAAAATCTATGTCAGCTCTTCTGAACAAACATAGGAAACTGCTACTGTTGAATAGCGACTGCATAACTTCACTTGCATTCATCATCAGACTATGCATCCATAACTAAAACATCACTAACATGTCTTCAACATATATCCAAGCACGCAAGGCTCCATGATAACTGTACGGACAACCATACACAGAACACTATCTGTTGCTCTGCCAGGAACACTGCTAACACCAACTGTGATATAACTGTCCGTACTAATAGTTAACCTCTATGCCCATGATATCATGTAGATATCATTTCCATGCTACATATACTAAAATCTTACTATATAAGACTTCCACACATGCTAATTTCCATATGTTGTCATCAATGACAAACATACAGTCAGTAGTGGCCTGCTGGAAAATCTCCAACAATCTCCCCCTTTGGCATTGATGGCAACATGTGGAATGAAAAACCACCACCAACCCAAATGAAAATTTCTTTTAGAACATTCTCCATTTCCTCTTCAAAAATCCCCCAAAGATGAATCCTCCATCTATTGCAATATTTTCTGATATTCTCCATTTCCTCAACTGTGTTGCTGTCATAACTAAATGTTGCTCCCCCTTAGTATATTACTCCTCTTTTTACTTCTATTTTTCATGACTCTATATATACTCTCCCTTTGACATCAATGGAAAAGGGTGCTATTCATTTTAGGCACTGGTACTACTCCTGAGGTAGAGTATTCAACCTTCCACCAATCCCTGAGGACTGATACCTTTCCTTCTTTCTTCTAAGTAGAAACAGGGAAGGGAATGACTCCCAACTTCTCCCTGAGATACTCAAAAGTATCCTTAGTCAAGGGCTTTTTGAATATATCTACCAACTATTCTTTAGTACTCACATAGTCCTCTCTCTTAGGAAGTGATACTTGATCTCAATGTGCTTTGTCTTTGCATGCATCACAGGGTTCTTTGACATATTGATAGTGCTAGTGTTATTACAATGAATAACAATAGGATAATCAATCTAAATTCCAAAATCCTTTATCATCTATTTGATCCAAACAATTGTAGAACAATTCAAGGCTGCTGCAACATACTCCACTTCTATTGTTGACTAAGAAATACAATTTTTTTTCTTGCTTATCCAAGAGACAAGTCTATCACCAAGAAACACTGCTCCACCTAAAGTACTCTTTCTGTCATCAACACATCCTATCCAATCTACATCAGTGTACACATAAAGCTCAACATTTTCTAAATTAGGATACCATAGACCATAATCTATAGTGCCCTACAAGTATCTAAATATTCTCTTTACTACCATGAGGTGGCTTTGTTTAGGTTCTCCTGCAAATCTTCCAACTATGTCAACTGCATTGGAAATATCAGGTCTAGTCTGAGTAAGATATATGAGTTTACCAATCATAGACTTATATAATGTTATATCTACTACTGGTGAGTCATCTTCTTTTGTAAGCTTGCACCTAGTGATCATAGGAGTTCCTACTGGCTTACAATCATCCATCTTGAATTTCTTTAGTATCTCTTTCACATACTTTGATTGATTAATGAAAATTCCTTTTTCTGTCTGCTGCACATCTAGTCCCAAAAAGTACTTGACAGGACCAATCATACTCATCTCAAACTCATTCTACATTTCTTTGGAAAATTTAGCACTGAGTTTGTCATTACCTCCAAAGATAATGTCATCAAAAAATATAGCTATAAGAAGTAAACCTTTAGATGTCTCTCTAATGAATAGATTACAATCTTCTGCTCCTTTCTTGAATCCAATCTTTGTTAAGTATCCATCTAGTCTTTCATACCATGCTCTAGGGGCTTGCTTAAGTCCATAGAGGGCTTTCTTCAATCTACATACCATATCAAGTCTGTCTGATAAAGTGAATCCTTCTATCTGCTCAATGTATACTTCTTTCAAGTCTCAATTCAAGAATGTTGATTTGACATCCATCTGATAAACTTTGAAGTTTTTTACTGTAGCATAAGCTAAAAACAACTTAATAGCTTCTAATCTACTCACAAGTGCAAATGTGTCTGAATAATCAATGCCTTCCCTTTGCGCATATCCTTTACATACTAATCTTTCTTTGTTTCTTACTACTGTACCATCTTCATTCATCTTGTTTCTGAATATCCATTTTATTCTAATCACATTATTATCACTAGATCTTGGGACCAGTTCCCAAGTGTCATTCTTAACGATCTGATCAAGTTCTTCTTTCTTAGCATCATGCTAATCTGAATCATTACAAGCATCTTCAACACTTGAAGGTTCAATCTGAGATAGTAAACATACCGCTTCATTTCCAACTAAGTTCTTTGCTTGTGATCTTGTTAAGACTTTGCCACTCTAATCTCCAATGATGTCTACCTTGGAATGATTTCTTGATCTAAACTTTGGAACTTTAGGTGATGCTAATTGATTAGCCTTAGGATTATTTTCTTCACTTATCTTAGGGTCATTGAATAACACAACAATACTATCAAATATTTCTTCAATAACTATCTCACTGTTAGAGGGTCTAGGTTCTTCTTCAATCATGGGTGAGTAATCATGATATCTTTCTTGAATCATAAACTTTTCATCAATCTTTTCATGAGCACTTTCAATGATCTTTTTCAATCTTAAATTGAAACATCTATAAGCTTTACTTGTAGTAGAGTAACCAAGAAAAATACCTTCATCACTTCTTGCATCAAACTTGACTACTGCTTCATCCCTCTTGATGTAGCACTTGATTCCAAAGATTCTAAAGTATTTTACTGTGGGAACATTACCAAACCATAGCTCATAAGGTATTTTGTCAGTGTCAAGCCTTAATTGAATTCTATTGATGGTATAGACTGTTGTATTGACCGCATCTCTCCAATAGGTATGTGCAACTTTTCCTTCTATCATTATGTTATGCGATGTATCAAGGATGATCCTATTCCTTCTTTCTACATTTCCATTCTATTGAGGGGTTCTAGGTGCACTTAACTATCTCTTTATGCCATGTTCTTCGTATTACTCATAGAATCTGTCATAGGTGAATTCTCCTCCTCTATCCGACCTCAAACATTTTATCTTTAGTCCAGATTCATTCTCAACCTTAGCTTTGAATATTTTGAACTTCTCAAAAGCTTCTGACTTATATTTTAAGAATGCAACCCACATCATCCTAGTATAATCACCAACAAACAAAATGAAATACCTTTCACCATAGTATGATCTTGTTTGAGTTGGACCACATAGGTCTGTATGAATCAGATCCAACTTGTTCTCTTCTAAATTCTACTTGCTCCTGGATGAATTTCTCACATGCTTCCCCATCACACATTCCCTGCATATAGTATCAATTGACTTTTCTATGCTAGGTAGATCTCTTACTGCCTTTACATTTCTTATCTTTACTATGTTATCAAAATTGATATGACATAGTCTTTTATGCCATAACCAACTGTTGTCAACTTTAGCAACAAAACAACTTGCTTCTGAATTGAGTTAAAAAACATTACCTCTTGTCTTTGTGCTTGATGCAATCGTAACACCATCTTTGTTGTTAATGATTCATTTTTCATCTTTGAACTCCAACTGATAGCCTTTTCCAAGTAACTATCCAACACTGAGAAGGTTATGTCTCAAACCATCAATATAAAGAACATCATCAGTACTGTTCTTTCCATCCAAAGTGATGGCTCCTCTACTAACTATAGGTTTAGGAGTGTTGTCTACAAATCTGACCACACCACCATTGTATTTGTCCAAATGAACAAACCTTCCTTTATCACCTGTCATGTGATGTGAACAACCACTATCTATAATCCAGTCTGTCCTTATGTCAGCTTGTGAAATCAATGCTAGCTCTTGATTCTCTTTCTTGTCTACATGAACTCTCTTGTTATTCATTTTGTCTATAATAGCAATGAATCCAATTTCTTCTTCACTAGATTCTTCATCTAAAACTCCATCTCTAGCATAGTAGCATTCCTTAGAATACTTAGGCTTGTAATCATTTTTGAACTTTCTAGCTCTAGTGGGACACTTAGATGCAAAGTGACCAATCTTATTACATGAGAAGCACTTAAATGGTAATTGACCTTCGTATTTTTCTTTTCCTTTCTTTTCTCTTTTGGCAATCATAGAAATAAAATCATCTAGTATTTTATCTTCATCATCATCATCAAAATTACTAGAATTGTTTGCAGATTTCTTACCATGAACTGTTGCTTTGAAAGATGTTTCACTCTTTGGTTTTGTCTTCAATCTTGAAATCTCAAAAGCTGAGATCTTTTTGATCAAGGTCTCTCTCTTGAAATTTGATGTAAGCTGCATGGTCTCATCAAGGACATTGATCTTGCTTTCATATTTGAGAGTAAGAGTAGTCATCAACTTATCCATGATGTCCTCTTTTGAAATCTCTCCAGCATTATTCCTGATTCCAATAACTGCTTCATTAATCCTCTGATTGTAAGCTCTGGTATTTTCTTCAAGAAGCATCTCTAATGCATTATATCTTTTCTTCCATGTCTTTCTACGTGCATTCTTTGCTTGTTTGCCTCCTTCAAATGTGTCTTCTAGGTGCTTCCATATTTTGTGGGTTGTATCTACCTTTTTTACTTCTAAAAATTCACCATCAAATAGGGCGTTGATAAGGGTTTCTTTAGAAATAGCATTATGATGAAACAATTCCTTTTGTATGTCAGTAGCATCATCTTTTCCAAGGTCTTCTAAGGTAGGAATCTTGTCTTCTTTGATGGTTACATTAAAAACTTCAAAATAAATGCACTACAAATGAGTTACCATCTTGTTCTTCCAATAAAGATAATTCTCTCCATCAAACTTAGGACTTTCTTTCCTAAAGTACACCATCTGATCAACCTCAAGATGTTAAACTTTCTCCTAATTGTTAGGAATAGTCCTAAGAGATAACTGAGAGGGGGGGGTGAATCAGTTATCTACAAGATTCAATTATTTATCCAATTAAGTATACTTAAACATAAAGCATAAACACAATGAAATAGCACAACACAACACCAATATTTTGGTTACAGGGAAACCCAAATAGGTGAAAACCCCAGTGGGACTTGATACCCACTAATATTCTGTACTAGTGTATAATGATCCTTGTTAGAAGATATTTTACCCTGTTAGGAGTAGCTTTACAATATATTAAGTACAGTAGACCTGGTCAAGGGTCAGACCCTATTAGGAGTCTTTTACAATTGTCCCTGTTAGGGGAGAGGATACATTGTCTGAGAGCTCACTGCTCAAATGGGCAAAGGCTACAACCTTCTGAATAATAGATACACACTATATCTGGATCTAGGTGAACTGCACTTTGACCTACTTTCTAGATTAGTTCCAATGAATAGAACAAGTACTCTACTTGGTCACATAGACCTTCTTCTGATGGCTCAACACTTCGCACACTTAGCTCTGCTCTACTTAATCAACCATGAACCACACTTCAGCAATCACAAATGACTACCTATAAATATCTTTCCTCCAAATGATATAATCAAGTCAGCCTATTAGAACCACCTTGAAATCATATTAGAGAAACCATAATAAACTCCAACAAACATTCTGTCAGCTCTACTATGCACGCAACTCATTCTGGGACCTATCTAATAAAATAATTGTAGACACACGCTACACACTATCAGCTCTACCAAAACAACTGGAAATTTCTCTATAAGCTGAATTAACTCATGTGCTCTTAACCAAACATCAATAATAATTCTCCAAGCTTAACTCCAAGGGTGCATACCCTCAAGATAGGTGCAACTCAAGAACCAATAAAATCTCTATCGGCTCTTCTGAACAAACACAGGAAACTGCTACTGGTGAATAGCAACTGCATAACTTCACTTGCATTCATCATCAGACTATGAGTCCATAATTGAAACATCACTAACATGTCTTCAACATATATCCAAGCATGCAAGGCTCCATGATAACTGTACGGACAACCATACACAGAACATTTTTTGTTACTTTGTTAGGAACAATATTGACACCAACTACTATATAACTGTCTGTACTAACAGTTAACCTTTATGCCCATGATATCATGTTGATATCATGTCCATGCTACATATATTGAAAGCTTACTATATAAGACTTCCACGCATGCTACTTTCCATATGTTTTCATCAATGACAAACATACAGTCAGTATTGGCCTACTGGCAAATCTCCAACACATAACTTGCATTTTTCTTTACCTAACAATGCCACATCATCATGTACAATAACATTTTGATCTTCTACCACCTCAAAATGCTCAACATGCTCTAAAATATTCAAAAAAAGGTTACACGGCCAATTGCAATTAAAGATGTTAAATTCTATCAATAATTATGTAATTTATTTCCAATAGCAGATTAATACCTCCACCACTGTGATGCACATCATGGCCTTCATCATGCCTAGGTTCTGTGGTAGGATTTGAAGGCTGTAGTGAAATGTCATGCGCATTGTTATCATGAAATAGTCAATTTATGTTCAAAATTAGCTATTCAATTTGATTTACTTTTCATTTGACCAATTTACCTGTGTCTCATTTGGTGCAGCAGATTCTTCATTATGGCTTTGGGATTCTTGGTGTAGGCATGTAGCCATGACTTTATAGCCTTCCTTCAAGGCTATTCTTTTGTCTTCATTCATGGGATCTACATTGAATTTTGTGCCCTATATTTTTTGTTTAATATCATCACTTTTACATGTATGATTTGATTAAACAGAATTGTTTGCAACCTTATATATAAAAATTTGATATGAAATTCCAGTGCTGCTACTTACAAGTCAAGAGTGAAGTTTCATATAGCTACCAGAGACAAGTTTGTGTTGGCCAACCTTTGTTAATCTTGCTTGTGTGGCTTTTGATGTGTCTTGCAGTCTATGAAAAGTTTGAAACATGTTAGATTATATATTTACAAAGATCACTAATTAGTGCATGATTACATTCTACTTAATACTATCATGACATACCTTATTTTTCCATCTTCTCATTGAATTCCACTACCCTTTAGCCTTTTCTCTTTTGCATCTTCCATTATTTCATTCCACTCCATCGATGGAATCATAGGAGGACACTCGTACTTTGAGTTATCCTTTAGAGCCCTTCTATATTGGTCCCTCATAGTCTTTTTAATTTATATGTTTGGATGATCTTTTAAGAATCATGACTCTGTCAAAAGTTTTATTTCCAAAGAGGTCTTCTAAATATTTAATGAGCTGATTTTTTAAGTCAGCATCCTATTCATTCCACCTTTTTTGAAAAAACAAAATTGTTAGATATCATAACTTTAATATAGTACAATAAATGGAAGATAAGAAAAATATTGTACCAATATTATGAAGCTACATACCTTTTACATATGATGGGCCCAAATAGCTTCAATGTCATTTCAAAAAGATGATCATAAAAAACATCATTTCCTACAAAAATATCATGGGATTATCAATCCAAAATGAGTTATGTATAAGTAAACTACAATTACACTATAAATAATAACAATTTTAAAGCACCTGGAAGCTTTGGTACTTTTACTAGAAACATATTGTTCTTGTTCAACAACAATGTCCCCGCAAATGAACCAGTACTAGTAACATGGGTTGATCCAGGAAATGGTTGATCTTCACTAGTACTGGTTTGGTATGTTCTTGTACCAGGTGTAGGTGTATCTATTAGTACAAAAAATAGGTCCATGCAGTGTATAAAATTCACACAAGAAAAATAATCAATGCATGATTAGCACATAACAAAATATAGAAAAATAAGGTTTTACCAGTTGTAGCTGGTATAGAGGAAGATGTCTGCAAGCACCTTGTTACGGACAATGCAGTATTTGATAGTGGAATGTTGATCGAAGGAGGCATCTGCACTTCATCATGATTTGAAGAATACATTGTTAGCAAAGACATTTGAAATGGATAAAGATTAAATGGGGTACTAGAAGCATCCCAAACATAAGTTGAGTCAAAAATGCATACAAAGGTTAAATCAATGGTTAAAGGTTTAAGGATTATTTACATGAAGGCTGTGCGGCACTACAACCCTCACCATATTGACCAAGATTCATAGGTGTCAAAAAATCCTATAAGAAGAACACATCATATTTTAGATCATGATCCATAAGATAGTATAAAATATAAACATCTATTGAAATTTAATTATTGCTTAAGATTAATTACTACTTACATTAATACAATTGACTCTACGTATCAATTCTTCTTTGAGTTCATCTGTCTCCTTAGTTTTGTTTGCTTCCATTATAAGGTTAAGAATTTCTTTACCATATTTAGTTTTTATTTGAGTAGCCATGAATACATGGTTAGAGTTAGATGCGATGTCATCTATAAATGCCACCTCAACTTCATATCGCAATTGATCTGTTGCCATTTTTGCTTTTCTCTATCAATAAGTATCAAGTTGTGACATCAATATCAGTAAAATTCTATCAAAATAACTCCAAAGCCATAAAGAAAAGAACATAATAATATGACATTTATTTCCATATAATTTGTAGAATTACACTAATTAAGGTTTACCTTTGATGAAGAATTTGTATTGTAAGGAACATCCCCACCTGTATCTTGAGGTGGATCCATGTCACCCTGTGACAAAGATTAGTAATTCTTAGCAATCAGAAGTGAAATGAAAGTAATAAAATTACCAAAAAAATTTATTAATAAAATAGTAGATTGTACATTGGAGTCAATATTAATTGGAGGAAATTGGTTAAAATGTTATACTTACCAGTCCCATGATAGGGAATTTTTTTGTATCTACACGATTCAAATCGTAATCTATCAGAAGCTCTTCCCCTACGCTTATTGATTTTATCGCACATACAAATACACGATTTCCCTCACGTGCCTCAAATATACAATTTGGCCGCTTATTAGTTGACACAGGTCAAGAACTATTTATAAATCCTACAATATTCCCTATTTCTTTTGGCCTTCCATCAATATACATAGCGAGCCTTTTAGTTTGATCATTTTCTTTGCATTGTATATAATTTGCTGAAAATGCATACCTATGCATACTTTTTTTATATTGCACAATCCGCATCCAATTCTTGTAATTATAACAAGGTCCTACACACTCCATCAATTCAACAACTTGATTATAACTGACCTTTATGCCATCCATGGAAAATAATCCCAAACCATGTAATGAAGATGGAGCTATGTGATATATCCTTTCGTTAACAGAAAAATCAGTGTTAACTGGAGGTAGTTCCTTGGGTACCCATTTATCGATTATTTAAGCCCTTGCACTTTTTGCAAGGACAATTACATTTATCAACATCTTTTCTTTGGAACTGAGACCACAATCTAGCAATTGTCTTGTTATTTTTTTCTAGGTTCATATTTCCAGGTGTGGACTTTCTTCACAGGCTATAAATATACAAAATATAAACATACAAATGTTAGTAGTATCTTGTATATAATTAAA
The DNA here is from genome assembly GCA_027943335.1 of Chamaecyparis obtusa. NCBI lineage: Eukaryota > Viridiplantae > Streptophyta > Pinopsida > Cupressales > Cupressaceae > Chamaecyparis > Chamaecyparis obtusa. Next base: position 147,819 of record BSBK01001831.1, on the reverse strand, counting down.
AAAAATAAAAATTATAAGATTGTACAAGATTTACAAATACACACACAAATCATGCTCACTAGACCATGAAATATTCAAAAGGATAAGTATTTTGGGAGTTATTATTATTTTGGGAGTTACACAAATCATCTCACTAGACTACTGAATCTATGGATATTATTCTTGATGCTAAAGTAAATCAAGAATGTGAAGTTGAAGCAATTACATCTAATTCATTGCTGCCTATATATAGTCCGCTACTGTTTGGATATAATTCATAGATGTTTGTGTTGAATTTTGTTTTTTTCATTGGATGAAGAGTTTCATCTTTCAATTATAAGAGTCTTTACCTCCCAAAAGACATGTCTCCTAGTTGGCTGCCTAGGCATAGTTGGCCAACTAGCATATAACAAATTTATTTTAGTTCTAAAAGATCCCTAGGGAAGTCACATGAACTATAAAGGTAAGTATTGTAATTAGTAGACAAGGGTTGGAATTTTATCCAAGGAAGACTTTACTTCAATTTACACTTCAGTTTGTAATTAGAGATTATAGAGAATATATTCTGGAGTTGTATAGTCACATTGTCTAGTCTGTAAAGATATACAATATATTTTTGCAAAAGAAACTTTCAATTGAAGATAATAACACATCATAATTTTGCATTGTAGTGGAGGTGATTTCATACCTAGTACAAATTATTTCCTCTAAAGATTCCAGATGGCCTTTCTCTGGGAGCTGCAACCTACATAGGGAAAATGATTGCATAAGTATCTATTACACCAATCATAAAAGTGAATCCATACTCCCTTGTATTTATAAAATTTCTCTATACAAGTAAACACCCATAAGCATAATGTGCTACATTATAATTACATTAACCCTGGCTACAATAGTCGGATTAAAAACTATAGAATTCCAATTTATCACATGCCTAGGAAAGTAGACTGGTTTGTACACTCTTTTCTAAAGTGTTACATGGGATCAACAAAAAAAAAATATGAGAGAGAATTGTTAAAAATTGAACAAATGATGGTGGACATAACTGACCTTCATGAGAATGTACTTAGTAATATAGATATACATATCTTTACCCCTATGACAGATTTCATATATGGAAGATAAGCTCAAGTATGACTTCATCTTTTTAACCACTCTAAATTTCTCTAGGATATAATCAAATACATGTAAGAGACAACTCCATAGAAAGCCTAAAATTACACTTTCATTTTCCCTACAAGTTGTCAAACATCATGGGAACCATTGGAAATTTCTCATAATCTTATGAAAATCAAAATAAGAAACTACTCATTTCACCTGATGAGTAATAGTTGAGGAGATAGTGTTGTTGGTTCCTGGATAGGATTTTATACTCCATGAGATACCAATATGGCTATGACTGATATTAAGGATGGGTTAGTTCCAAATGTGAGAAATCTATAGGCAATTGGACCAACTATAGGGACAAGACTGTCCTCTTCACTTCTTGCTCTGCAAAACCAAGGTAGGTACACCTGATCCAATAGTTTTAACTCAGTTTCTTATCTAATACTAGATCTTACAATAGATAGCAGTGAGAAAGTACTAAGTAACAACCTATTACTCATTGACTCTCCATCACTGGATAGAACAACATATAAAGTAAATAAAATTGAAATAACTAGTAATGATTTAATGTTTTCTGGATTACAAGATTTCAATCATTCCATACAAAGATAAGATAGGAAAACATAGACCAGTGCCATATTCATTGGGTAGAATATTAGGAGACATAATGAGTATAATGGTGTTTGAATAATAATTGGTCTTGAAACATAAATACAAAATACTCCAAGTCTTTCCTACTTACAGGAAAAATCCCTAAATAGATTCAGTAAACATGCATCCAACTCAAAGCAGTTTTTAATCCAATCCTAGATCAAAACTTAGAGCTTAAACACATACATATAAACCTCAAAGAGACTTAAAAATTTACTGAATAAACTCACAGGAGAGACAAAGACTTGAGATCTATATTAAGTATAACCTTAAACGTTGCACACATCATATTTTGAATGAAAAGCTTGCAGAATAGTAGCAACCTGTACTTCTCTATTTCTTTGATAAAATAATACAAGATTTTACAATCCCTAACTGAGGGTTAGAGTTTTGGAGTTTCTATCTTTTTTCTCCTAGACTCTCAATACCTAGAATGATCCTAAAAAATCCTTTATATACAAGGAAATGCAACAAGCTACCGATCATTCTAGGGTTACAAAATTTTGACCTAAAACCTTTACAACAACCTCCAAAGATTTACAATAAATACATTGATGGAGCAGATGAGATATTTTGTAGAAGAGCCACCATACTTTATGTCTTCAATATTGTCCTCGGCTTCTTTCAAAAAATTTGATTTTCACTCCTCGATGTCCATCCTGTAATAAATGTCTTCATATATCCTACCAACTTTTATATGACTCAAAAATATCTGCCTTTATTTGCTCTAGGAGGCTGGTGGAGTATTAACCTTTTGAACATGAGGTATGTACTGATACCTCCACCTATCATATACCTCTTCACTTGGGAAGTCGAAACTAGCAAATTTGGCCTTTTTCTTTGATAATTGTTCCCACTCATTTTCAATCTGAGTAACCTTATGCTGAATATTGTCAAACATTGATTTAGCATTTATTAATAACTTGATAACACTGCTAATAGAAAAAGTGTCATTTAGGACACCAGTCACCCTTTCTGATAGAAATGCATCCATCTCTTGTCTCCATATATATGCTTCTTTAAATTTTCCCTTATCTGTAAAAATGGTGGGCACCAGCTCATAGTTTGAAAGCATCAATTCAGCTTTCAACATGCTCAATTTTCTGATGAAATTATCCAAAATGATGCCATACTGTACCATTTTCTTAACAATCTAATGTACTAGCTTAATCAATGGATCGGGATCTTCTTGGCCTTTTGAAAACATCTAGAATAACTTTACATTAGAAGACCTATCAATCCACTTCATCAAAATTGGGGACATCTCCATTTTCTCCTTATTCAAAGTTTTAAATAAAGAATATAATTTACTGGCATGACTATGAAAAATAGATGGCTTCAAATCATATGCAAACTGCATGATTGCATCTATTATTTTCTCTTCATACTTTTGGTTTGCAAAAGTTGTGGCCTTTATGCTCTCATCTTTTTCTTTCTCAAGTTGCACTCTTATCTCCCTCAACTTATTTGTTTCTTCTATCAATCTTTGCTTCTCCCAGCTAACCCTTGCATCTATATTTTTATCTGGGAGTGGTGAAGGTGGAAACTCAACAATTGGGCTTGAATATGAAGCCACTATAGGCTTATCATAAATCACCAACTAAGGAGACCTATGATCTAATGGCCCTAACAACTGTGCAATCAGTTTGTCCTTTTGAATTAGCTCAACCTTGAGCTCATTGTAAGATTTGAGGACTATTTCAAACTTGAGCCTAAGCTCTTCTTTCTCTCTGGCATCTTTCTCTGCCATGCTAACATTGAATTTGGCAGTTTCCAAAATCAAATTTGATGCCTCTACACCTGATGTTTCTCCTACTCTCTAAACCATTAAACTTCCTACGTACCCTGTAGAGAGATCTTTCCTCTTTCCTTTATCTTCATCTCTATTCAAGGACCACATTACCAGGGCTGCATGATCTTCTGAAAAGGCAATTCCTCTAGTAGCTTGTTTGGCTTGCTCTATTGTGGCAAGAGTTTTCACTTTGCTCTTTCTGACCTGGTCAAAGACAATTGCATCAGCAATGTCCCATTCTAGTAGAATTAAGACCCCTGTAGTATGAATCATGGCCCTCCCTTCCTCTGGAGTAATTTTCTCAAATTGTTTGACCATTTCAGCTTTGGTCTCATTTTCTATTTCTATGATATCCCTAGCAGGGGACTCTTCTTTCTTCTTTTCACATATCTTCTTAAATTGACTTATTTTCATTCTCCAAATAAATTGGGAGAATGCTTTGGTCTTTACAAATTTGTCATCAGCAAGGAAGGAATCAATAGCTTGTTTCAAAATAGGGTCCATTTGTTTACCCTCAAAATCTTCAACTAAAAGATCCATGGCCACCTCCTTAGGTGCCTCCGGCATCCCTTCCTGCAAATCATCATTGGAAACGAAAATATTTCCCTCATTTCTTAACTGTGCAAGTTGTTCTTCCACCCCATGCTCATCTAATTGGATAGGGGATTAAGAAGGAGAATAAGCCTCCTATCTTGGTCTTTCTTCTTCTTGTGTTTCCCTTTTTGGAGAGGGTCCATGCACTGCTAGATCATCAATGGGTCTTTTCCCTCTTGAAGTGGAGGGGATATCCTCACTTCTTTGTTATGGTGGTAGGAGAATAGTGTAACCACTTCTCCTCTACATTGTATAAACTCCCCTTGGGTTCAATTTCATATACTTGGGCTAGCTCAAAATCTGCATAGCCCTCTCGGGGTCTGTCTTGCTCACAGTTGCCCTTTTTTCATTAACTGCATGCATGATGCCTTCAAAATGTTCCATAAGGGCATCCACTTTCCTTGCCCATGGTTCAAACCCCTTCAATGGGTCATAAGCTCTATCAAAATTATGAATGAAATCTAGAGTCTTTTTGTAAATGACCCATTTCTCTTTCTTGATCTCCTAAGTTTGAAGATCAAACTCATTCCTGATTACATCCTCAGGAAAATTAAACTAATGCTCAATAAGAGCACATCTCACCGTATCCCTAAAAACTCCTGAGAGGAAACCTTTTGCATCTACACATCTAATAACAGTTGTCATTCTGTAGGGTTGCAAAACTTTGTTCAAATGTACCCACCCTCCCTTTGTGATCACATACTGATGTGTTATAGTTATATCAAGGAAGAAAGTTCCCCTTCCCTTTCTAGTGAGAGTGGTCTCCTGTAGGTCCCCAATCTACCTCAAGATTTTGGCATATCCTAACTTCAATGGGACCTAATAGGGTAGAATATATGGTGCCACTTTGCAACCATATACTCTAAAAACTGTAGAAACTGGATATAAAACTATATCCCCAAAATTATGGACAATGGTGATGTCTTGAAAATACACTTTTGGCCTGATTAATCTTAGCAACTCTCTTGGGATCCTTGGGTTGTCAAAAAACAAAAGAGTTCTAAGCCTAGAAGCAAAATCCCTATCAAATGCAATATAACTAGAATCAATTTTGTCCCATGACAGGGTTGTAGTCCATAGTTGCACTAGAAGGGTTTCTCCATTCCTCCCTTTGACAATATTTATTGTTGAGCTAAAGAAATACTCACCTTTGTATAGGAACATGTGCATAAGCATTGATTACCACCCAAAAGGCCTACTAACCTTCATGTCCTTGATTCCCATCAACCCTTCATGAATTAAATCAGCTAAATGAGATGCAAAATCAAAAATCAATGCTGATTGGGGGTGCAATGATTGTACCATCATGAACATGTATGGGACTGGCATATGAGTTGCTTCATCATGCCCTAGAATTAAGGTCAATGATTTATAGACCTCCTGTGCTCTTCTACTAAATAAATCTAGCCTAAAGGGCTCTAGTGTGCTTGAACTAACAACACACATGGATCCAATCTCTTCTAAAAACTACCTCAGAGGCCCTGCCCTTAAATAATCTCTTTGTGCCTCATAAATTTCTATAAACTCTATGAAATCAATCTTCTCTAACCCCACAGAAGGGTCATTCAGTGAAAAAACTTCCCTAATCTCATCCTCTATGATGTTGATTAGGTCTTTCCCATTTATGTCCTTGACACACTTTGTCACAAGATCGTAGCACTTAGCAATTTGAATCAATAGCTCAGCATCCATGAAAACTCCAAGGGCTATCAATCTCCCAATGTCAAATTACCATATATTACTCAAGGGGGCATAAGCATTTCTCTGTGAATAAGCTGATTTAAACAAAGTAAGATCGTTATGCTTGTCACCCACCTTGGCAGCTCTCATCCAATTCCCTCTATCATGGAGACCATCTGCAATAGAATCCCTAGGGTTTCTTGGAACCAGCTCCTTTAACCTAGCTGCCCCATTATTTGAATGTGGGAGTAACTACATCAAATCTTCAAAAATCCCTCTTTTGGTATACTCTGTCTGACCAGACAAATTTATCTTTGGTGGCATTTTGAAACTAGGGCTTTATAAAACAATATATGAATTCTCAAGAAAACCCTAAAATTATCAACACAAAATCCCTCACAAATTTTTCACAGACCTCAAGCAATTCTTTAAATTCAAAAAATTAGACCTACCAGGCACCTACAAATTCTTCGCTTGAAATCACTTTTGGAGAGAAATCTTAATTCACTAGAGAGCTTATGAAAATGGTAAAGAGAAACAATGGTTGAATTGTGATGTATAGTGTTGCCAACTGCTTACAATTCATCCACACATAACACATTAAATCCACCATTACTGCAAAATTGGCAGTCTTAGTATTCACAGGACGTGAAAAATGTCATTGAGAAAAATTTGAATTTTGACCATTGATATATCTCCATTTTGGCACATCAGATGGTTGGCAAGTCAAACAGCAAAGCCCTCTTTACTTTTCCCTAAGCTAGTTCTCAACCAATGAGAACATTTCAAAAATGCCATGTGAAGAAATAAATAACTTAACCTTACTCTGCTCGGAGCAGACAGGTGTCACCTCATCGCTAAAGTGCTAACCAAAAACTATCAGAAAAACCATCTCAAGATATAATGACAACCGTCGATGCACTTTTATTGAATGATCACTACATTTTAATAAAACTTTGGCCCCACTATTTTCCTTAAAAAATCCTCCATGAATCAGGAAACACCAAGTCAAACATGTCAGCAGGCGAAAAACCCCACCTCATCCTTGGTGTCAAACATACTGGCAATACTGACACATCACCAATACCCTCAGCCAATTAGAAATGACCACATCATACAAAAGTCTGATGCAAAGGACCCACCGAATGATCCTCCTCTTTAAACAAGATCAACGGTTGTTGCTATACCGTCGACCTTAAAGAGTGTGCATCTTATCTCAACGATATAACAACAACTGCAAGATCTTATTGTACTTTAACCATCTAAAAATATAGGCCCCACTGTGACACATCAACAATCTGCCACTGAATCACAAATTGCCACATCACAAAGAGTTGATAAGTGGGACTTCTGACATCTTCATTCCCAATTCAGAAAATCCTGATAACTGCCACATCATAGCTTACTGCACCAATAGAAAGTGAACATGTCAGAGTGAGTTGGCATTTTAGGGCCCACTTCACACTTCAATCTTTAAAGAGAATCGGATGGTCATCGCTATACCGTAAGCTTAAAATCCTTACATCTTTCATCAGCAATATAATGACAACCATCAAATCAATCTATTGTTTAACCCTTTGAAAAGTCCGACCCCATAGCTTGATACATCACTTGTCTGTATGTCGAATCATAACACACCATGTTTACAAATGAGCGGGCCCCTTCCTGAATTCTTCTTTAATAGAAAAAGGCTTAGTCAACCACTACGTCACCTTTGCTTCAACTAATCAGAAACATACATGTCATAATGACCTGGAAGTTCAAGGTCCCACCTACCATCTCATCCACCTTAAGGCATTAGACGGTTGTCGCTATACCACGATGCTTAAAAGGTTATTATTGGTCTAATGGTATAGCGATAGTCATTGATGCAATTTTTTCTTTAAATGCCAACACATCTTGTTATCAGTTGGGCCCGCTTGGATAGATGGTGCTTTGTCACTAAAGCACATGTCAGAGATTCTGACAATAGAAAATCTTGTGGTGCAATGACAACCACATATTTGAAAAGGTTAATACTATTGAAAAATTAATCGAAAACTTACGCTTTGAAAGGTATAATTAATTAAAAGGGGATCCTGATTCAAAACCTAACCGCACAACTGATAAAGCGATGAATAAAGAGGATCAACAAAATAACACATGCTTTATTAGGGAAACTAGTGAGCCAAAAAGGTAATGTGAAAACAAAACAAGACCTAGGACTAAATCAGGGCTTGGTTTAAACTTAGGGTTTTCAACATGAAGCGTTACCATTAGGTCAAAAACTTAGATAATTTTCAAGAATACTAGCATGAAGCTGAAAATTTTTTGTTTAGTGATAGCAAGTGCCTTGTAGAGAGTACATGATTATGGGACAGATTGTCAAAGTTCTTGAAAATGTATTGGTTTTTAGAAGCCTTACATATGTATAAACTTCCCTTTTCTCTGTACAATTTCTACATCAAATGTATAATCTAAGATCCAAGAGCATGCCCAGTGGGTTGACAAGCTCAATAGATCAAATGTGCTTGGAAAAAAAATAAAATGTGAATGGTATAGGCTAAGAGCTATATCAAAGTGCAAATGGGCCAAGAAAGAATAAAAAAGGAAAAATTATGACTCTTCAATGAAAACCATATAAAGTTTTATTATGCAAAATCACTACACATAATTTCAAAGGTGACATGTATTGAATGCCTAAGCTATCACCATATTTTATACTAAGATAGTTTAATCCTTGATTTTTCGATTCCTTACTTCTCATTTAAAAGAATGGCATAATGGTTGTGGTATATAGCATTATATAAGAGAAGTATGAAATAGCATTTGGGCAATTACAAGAGTTCCTGCAACTGTAATGAATTCTATCATCATTGATGATATATTCTAGTGTCCCTTAAACTGGGCTATCCAAGCAATCTGAGAATGTTCTTCCACTTCACTGTCTACCCTACATTCAAGAACATTTGAAACACATAACATAATGACAATCCATCCTTCACAACTCCGTTCCATTCATGGAAAACATTAATTAATATCTCATTACCCTGTCCTCATGGTATTTCATTGGTGCACTATGCAGGAACAGTCACTATTGGTTGTGTTTCAACACACCAACTTCCTCTAGAATCTTAGACACTCATGAATGGATTCAAATTGATAAAAAACAACCATTCTAACATACTCATTATGCATGAAAAGGAAACAATCTTAAATCCAATCTTTGCATCTATCTAATCTGACTGGTATATACCTTGACTGTACAGGGACAGTCACATCCAGAGGACCCAAAAATGCTTTCAAACCTACAAAAAACTATTCATAACTCCAATGACATGCAACACCACACCCTAGCAATCATTTCGATCCATATCAACCATAAAAATAAAATTTTTTCAATAGAATAGTCAGACTGTACCCTCACGGGAAGTGACTAGCAAATTACCAATGAATTTACATTTTCATTACTTTAAAATAGTTTACATTCATTGTTATTCTAGAATCGATCATTAACTTGGTCCTCTATCTTCTCTACCTCTAACATAGGCATCCAACCACAAATAAGCCTCTTCAAGGCCAGTTTTAATCACCAACTAACTGGAAGAGTCTATTGACAGTTAGTTACTTGTTAAGTTTGGTTGTCTTGTTGACAACAAGTTGTCAACTTCGACAACATTCTTCCTCTAAGGCATTTATATTATTACCTTGAACCTTCAAAACATCATATCCCTCTTAAAAACCTCATATAAGCCCTTATTTTACCAACTTGGGCATTTTACAACTTTAGCACTCTAAGTGCTTTTAACATCAAACTTAAGGCTTTATTGGCCATTTACAATATCAAATGACCTTGGATGGTCATGTTGTTCTCATCTTCACCCAAGGATCTATTAGTGACCCTGGTATGCCACCTTGGTACATGTTTCCTAATTAACATTACTTTAAGGTATATGTGTCCCAAATCCTTCTTACATTTACGATTCTCACATTAATTTCCTAACTTACTCTTAGGTGGTCTTCCCATAGCTTGCTTTAATGGAGTACAAAATGCAACTAAAAGCTTCAACAATTTTGAAGCAATCACAAATGGTGAGGTGAATGCTTGGCATTCAAAAAAGTATGTTAAACTAATTTTTTGGATTAGCTAGAGTAGGAAGATTGGTTAGAACAGATAGATTAGGAAGTGAAGAGACACAAGCAAGTAACGGTGTTAGGAGAATTGTAGTTTTAGGGAGCTCTTACAAAGTATATATATGTTCACCTATGTGAATAGATCTATATCAAGACTGAGAGACTAAAAAATGTATGAAGGATTGATTCAGTGAGATTTCAAAAGGAACATTATTGAATATCATATTGAAAATAGTGTTGAAATTGTGAGGAATAGAATATATTACTTGTAAAGATTTACATGATAGATTTGGCTCTATGAGAGAAGTATTTTGTATTCTCATTCACTGATTATAATTTCCACAAAAAGGAACATACATATTGTCACAATGAAATACTGAATTTATCATTTTCAATCTCCAATAATCTTGTGATAGAAGTTATTATAAACAATCATAAGATTTTTAGTTTTTTTTCAGTATTATTGAGCTATTGCGATAGTGGGGTTGGTACTCCTTGAAGTTGGTGCTTCTAAACATTGAGGTACAGAGTTTGTGATCTTTGCATTAATAGGAAAGATACGAGTGGTTTTTCTACTCTTAGAGATTTTTCACTCATCAAAATCATGTTGTCATGTGTCTAACATTTGTCTCTCAGTTTGATGCATTATTTGCCTATCTTTGTTTCAATCCATATGTCCATTCAGTTCCAGTTTATGATGTGATACTTTATGTTCAAGTTATCTTTACATATTGTCTCAAGTAGTTTGATTTCATTTAGGGCATGTTTATGTTATCTTTACATACTTGTCATTGTATTGATCTTTTTTGGTTTTTTTATATGGGGTGGGGTTATTTTGATAGGTTGTTGCATACCCTAACTGTACAAGGACAATCATGTTTTGAGGGATTAAACACTTCCAAACTTTAATAGAAACTATCCAAGACTTCAATTTAAATGCATCATAATACCATAGCAATCCATTTAGATCCCTAACAACCAGTAACAATGGTGCCTTGGATGAACAATAAATCACTCACGGGTTGTTCATGAGTAGAAAAATTAGGATAAACACAAAATAATGATGCCCTAGCTTCATGTAATGTGAAGAACATAGTAATTGCCTCATGAATGTAATAGACATAAACAAAGATCAAAATCTCAAACACTTATACAGTGATCAAAAATGTGCTAGCAAATACACAATACATGATGCCCTGGCACATTTCTCACGAGCCCTAAGTAGGTAACCAACAAGTAACAATGGCGTCTTGGATGAACAATAAATCACTCACACGTTGTTCATGAGTAGAAAATTTTGGATAAACACAAAATAATGATGCCCTAGCTTCATGTAATGTGAAGAACATAATAAGTACCTCATGAATGTAATAGCAGCAATGTATATAAACAGAGATCAAAATCTCAAACACTTATACTATGATAAAAAATGTGCCAGCAAATACACAATACATGATGCCCTGGCACATTTCTCACGGGCCCTAAGTAGGTAACCAACAAGTACCAATAGCATAGAAGCATAAAAAAATGTCAGAAAAATGCAGAGTAAGGAAATCCTTATAGGCAATCCTCCTTTTATAACAAATAACAGTGGCAACCATCACAGGTGGTCCTCCTTTTACACCAAAATAGCATTCCTCCTTTTACACCAAAATAATAGTGGCAAACCTCACAGGTGGTCCTCCTTTTAAACCAAATAATAGTTAAAACCCTCATAGGTGCTCCTCCTTTTACACCAAATAATATTTAAAACCCTCACAGGCACTCCTCCTTTGCGCGCTCCAAGTTAAAACCAAATAATGAAATGAGACATGAAATTTTGTTTCTTTTTAAAGTTATGCCTGTTTTGGTTGAACTTTTGACCTACATGGTATTGGTCAAAATTTTGACCAACACGAGTGATGAGGCATATTAATGTCTTAATTTTGATATAGTTTTCATAGTTTGGATGCACTCTTTGTGCTTTGTCAAAAAATTTCTAAACACTTGTAGTAAATATCTTGTGAACTTATGCCAGAGACAGCTAGAACCTACTAAACCTATGGGTAGTGTGTATGACATATTTTGCTTAATATTATACATAGAATGCAGTATTTCATATAATTATTTTAAGCTATGTTCTAATATCTAAGTAAAAGTAGGAATGTTATCTTGCATATGTGTTCCGGATGTTGCTAACTTTTTAGGAGAATGAGGAGCGACACAAAAAGTGGTGATTACTGCATTAAAGGAGGATAATGGAGACCATTCATGGCAAAGAAAGCACAGTTTAGTTCCATTGGATAAGTTGTGCTTGAAAAGGAGTTGTTGTTCCAAAGAATATAGGGGATCCAACTTGCTATATTTCTTGCAAGTTGTTATTCTATTGCTTGGTAGTAAATGTACTATGTCATGGTTGATCTTCCGCCTTATTTTCTGGCGATGTTTGTTCAAGACTTTTTATGTTATGTTTTTAATAAGCATCCAATCCTCTATATAATGGATTTGGATCATCTTAGTAAGCTAATGAGAAAATAGATAATGATAATTTAGGTTTAGAAGTTACTCTTTTCTATTCTTCATGAATTATTCAGTTTTTATGTAATCAAAGAAGGATTTTAATGGAAGAAAGATTTTGAAGTACTTGTTGTGTTCGTAGTTAATTGAAGCCAACCAAGGGGGCCCACTTGGGAGGTGGAATAGATTTAGGTAGAATAGATTCATTCCTTGCAGTTTCCTATTTTCAGATAGATTTACTGTATTAATCCTTTAGCATTATTACTGTGAAAGTTCCTGCAGCACTTGCAGAAAATGATCATAGTGGATGTTCTAAGTCGTTAATTAGTTTAGATTCATTTTTAAGCCTTCTGCAATTATCTGTTGTTAGCCAAGGTATGTTTACTATTTTGTAGCAGTAGTATAGATTCTTTCAATGCATTTTACTTTCCTACAGCATAGGTGTTATGACTCCTAAAGGAACTTAGTGCACAAACTGTGCTGACCCATTTCAAGTCCTACATCCCTAGGTTGACAATTCAAGTGTATTTCATGATGGAATAAGTAATCCTTAGAATAGATATATTACCCTTGAGAGAGAGACAATGGTGTGATTTTCTTCATCTATTGTGAAACTGTACATTTTTGGCACCACTGTTGGGGATGGTGTCAAGCTAGGAACCTTCATGAGTAATTTATTTTCATATTAATTTGTTAGCTAGGAACTGCAAAGTTGTGGGCTTGACTAACAAGTCACCAATTTCCTGCATGCATCGAAGAAGGAGAGATGTCCATGGTAGATTCCTTCCTAAGGAGCCTGTAAAACCAAAAGAAGAATTTGAAGAACCAGAACTACCATTTCTTGACGCAAGCCTAGAATTTACTACATCATCATCTTCAGTAGAAGAAGACATCCAGAAAACATTTGACCTCCATCCATTTGAGGAAATATTGGCCAACTTCCATACTAACCCCACTTCAAGACCACCTACTATCCATAATTCCCCAACAATTACCAACTTCTAGCCATAGTTTCAATATCTCATACCTCTAGCTATGGCAGCTCCCACATTTCCATTTCCAATACCAAGTCTCATCAATAATCCCAATCTCAAAAATATACCTGCATCAGCATTACCAAAGTTTTATGGTCTCGTCACAGAGCATCCTGATACTTTTTTGTTCAAATTTGATATCCTATGTCAGATCTTTGACTATAATAATGATAGTCACAAGCTAAAATTATTCGCAGCCACACTAAAAGAGTCAGCTTTAAAATGGTTTATGGGCTTGGGGGCAAATGTGGTAGCAAATTGGGATGATATGAGACACCTGTTTCTTAGCAAGTATAAGGAATATTGTAGGGGAAATGATTCAAAAGGTGATGACATTTTTAGAATTTCACAATGGGCTGATGAAACATTAGAAGATTATATATCTCACTTCCTGTTCAACTTACAAAAGAACCCACAACATACCCTGCAGGAGGAGTCCTAGAAGCTGATTTTTCTCAAAGGAGTAAATGAGAACTATCTTGAAGTATTGGATCTGATGGTAGGAGGAGATATATCTCAATCTTCATGGGATGACCTTCAAAAGATTTTTCAGAACTACTCTAGGTCAGCAATAAAGAAAGGAAGGGGATTTCGCTCAGCAATAGCCAAGGGAAGTGGCTCTGGTATTTCAAAGATGGAAATTTCAAATTTGTTGTCTGATTTCACGAAAGACATCATCAATGATGTCGACACACATTTGGATACAATGGCTACTAAGAAGAAACATGCAAAAGCTGAGGAGCAGTTAACTAAGTATTGTCCACACTGCCAGAAATAGAAGAAAGATTGTCACTGTAAATTGGTCGCTAATGTGGAAAACTAGCATCTTCCAATGGATTACTTAAAGATAAAAGGAGAAGATGAGAAATTATTCTTCATTGCTCAACATCAACCATGGGCCCCACATCAAGGTATGCCTCAAGACCCTATACAAAATTCAAATCTATATAATAATCAATGACAAAATCATAGTGTCCAAGGTCCTCCATAATATAATCAACCTAATTGGAACAATGCTTGCCAAAATAATCCACAAAGTCAATGGTATCCTCGACAATAGCTTCAATGGCCACAGTTCCCAAACCAATGGCAACCACCCCAAGGAAATTGGTAGCCTACAAACCAATGGAGAGGACCTCAGTAATGGTCTAACAACACTGGATACCCACCTTTACAACCTCCAGCAAATATACCTACACTAATGCCACCACCTGCAAGTTCTGGACCTCAAAAATAGACTCAATTGCCTACACAACCTCAACCAAATCCAAATAACTAGTAGCCACAACAACCAATGTATGTTGTTGATGCTCAACAGTATCTTGCTTATGCTCTAAATGTCACAGACATACATTTGAGATATGGTACAACCCTACCAACACCTGAACCACCTCTTATAACTGAAATACCAGATCCTCCTAAAGCATCAGCACCAACAACTTCTCTGTCGCAAACAGTTGACCTAGCCAATGTAACTAGTTCAGCTCAAACTCAAACAGCAGTTGAACCTCCTTTTCCACAAAAGCTCATACAAAGTAACCCTGCACAAAGAGAGGAACAATCCTTTCACATCATTGACCAGCTGAAGAACATGCATGTCTAGATTCCTTTGTTCCAAGCTATTAAGGATGTTCTTGTTTATGGCAAAGCTATCAGAGAAGCCTGTCTTAAAAAGCCTGGGAGGAAGAAAAAGGACCCAACCATAGTCCATGTTATAGGACAATTGGCTGACATCATGTTAGGTAAATTGGTTATTCCTAAATATTCTGATCTGGGAAGTCCAGTTGTGAATGTGATTATAAATAGTCAGTCAGTTAAAAATGCCTTGATTGATCTTGGTGCTGCTATAAATGTAATGACCAAGGATACTATGAAAAAGCTAAACATAGAAGGATTACAAGCTACCCCAATAATTCTACAACTCACTGATAGTTCTACTGTCACTCTTGATGGGATGATAGAGGACATAGTAGTAGCCATAGATTCTCTAGAGTACCCTACAGATTTTATGATTCTATCCCAAAAAGTCAACTTAGTTGGTTACCCTATCATTTTAGGATGACCATGGTTAGCTATAGCTGATGCAAATATAATTTGTAGGTCAGGGAGTATGACCATATCAGATAGACAGGCAACAAAGAAATTTGTCCTGTATCCTCTAGCACAACCCCAACCAGATTTAAGCACACCTGTAGGGCCAGATTTAGGGGATGGAGAGGAAGAGTTAAACTCTATAGTACAGCTTATGATGTTACATAGACAATCTTTTCTAAAGTTGCAAGAGGAGGATTCAGTAATTCAGAGTATTCTTAATAATACTTGTGTGGTAGAAAAGGATACATCTGACAACTCTGTGTTGGAACTAACTACATATGATGAATATACTGAGAATTATTTTCTACCTAAGGAGCCAGACATTACCCATCAGCTTTTTCCATGTGAACTAGGTACAAGTCCCATCTCTGAAGCTGCTATGGTTAATCTCACAACTACTGTTGAGTTGTCAAAAGGTCATAATCTCCATGTCAATAACAAATTGCCTCCCAAATAGTTGAAATAGTTAACAGAGCTTCTTCAAAAACATGAAAATGATTTTGCATGGGACTATGGAGATATGAAAGGTTTAAGCCCCACATTATGCACTCATAGAATATATATCAATGAAGGGTGCCTGCCACTCCATCAACCCCAAAGGCGGATTAATCCAGCACTCAGGGAAATAGTTAAAACTGAACTACAAAAATTGCTTGATGTTGGTTTTATATACCCTATATTTGATAGTCGATGGGTCTCACCTCTAGTTATAGTACCTAAAAAGGGAGGGAAATGGAGGATTTTTGTAGATTACAGAGAATTGAATAAGGCAACAAAGAAGGATAATTTTTCTTTACCATTTATTGATCAAGTTTTGGATACTCTGGCTGGTAAGAAATATTTTTCTTTTCTTGACAAATACAGTGGTTATAATCAGATAAGTATAGCTCCAGAGGATTAGGATAAGACTACATTTACATGCCCATGGGGTACTTTTGCATACTTTGTATTGCCATTTGGCCTAGGTAATGCTTTAGCAACATTTCAAAGAGCTGTAATTAGTATTTTTGCTGACATATCACATGACTGTATGGAAATATATATGGATGATTTTACAGTATTTGGAGTGACCTTTGAGGAGGTGTTGATGAATCTTGAAAAGGTTCTTGTCCGATGCAAAGAACATAATCTATCACTTAATAGTGAGAAATGTTCCATGTTTATGCATGAAGCGGTGGTGCTTGGTCATTTTATATCAGTCGTAGGGATACAAGTGGACCCAGCCAAGATAGAGGTAATTCTAACATTGCCCACGCCTACTAAAAAAAAGGATGTAAGATCTTTTTTAGGTCATGCTGGCTATTATAGGTGTTTCATTTAAAATTTCAGTCAAATAGCTAGTCCTTTGTATACACTGCTGACTAAAGAATTTGAATTCATTTGGACACCAACATGTAATGAATCCTTCCTGCTGCTTAAGAAACTCCTCACCACAGCACCAGTTCTTAAGGGACTAGATTGGTCTATTCCATTTCATATCCATACTGATGCATCAGACTATGTTGTAGGTGTTGTATTAGGACAAAAGCCTACTGACCTCGAAAATGCAATCTATTATATTAGTAAAAGCCTCCATGGCCCTGAACTAAACTACATAGTAACTGAGAAGGAACTTTTAGTTGTAGTTTATGCATTGAACAAATTCCAACACTATGTAACTAGCTATCCTATTTTTGTTCATACTGACCACTCAGCCATAAAGTACTTGATGAACAAACTTGTTGTAACTGGCAGATTGGCAAGATGGCTCTTGTTATTGCAGGAGTTTGATATAACCATTGTTGATAAGCCAGGCAAGGCCAATGTAGTTGTTGACTATTTGTCTAGACTTCAACTTGTTGATGAAGATCCTGTTGGCACCTAAAATTTCAGCTCCAAAAGAGATCAAATGTCAGGGAAGTATAATGTGTACTGGGTATATTTTGTAAATCTTTTATTAAAATTTTGAAATAGATA
Source organism: Chamaecyparis obtusa (assembly GCA_027943335.1). NCBI lineage: Eukaryota > Viridiplantae > Streptophyta > Pinopsida > Cupressales > Cupressaceae > Chamaecyparis > Chamaecyparis obtusa. Next base: position 130,323 of record BSBK01001831.1, on the reverse strand, counting down.
AAGGATGTATTCATTTATTGTCTCTTACTCCCATATATTAGGTTGTAAATGTTTCATCTTATGCATTTTTTTTATTTAATATTGATAATTTTGAAAAATAAGAAATATGTATATATAATTAGGCCAAAAAGACGGCGAGAGGGAGTTGAACACTCAACCTCTCGAGCTGACCTTTTTACATACATACCTAATCCCTCACCCCTAACCAATTAGTCTACATTATTCTTCAAAAGGAATAGGGGAAACGTATTTACTTATTTTAATTATGTGTATAGGTGAAAGATCAAATTACTCTTGATGCAAGGAGTTACTTCTTCCTTAACTTTCTTTTTAATAATTTAATGATATGCTTATTATGATGATTATATTTATATATTTTATAATTTTTAGGAAAAAGAACGGGGAGAGGGAGTTGAACACTCGACCTTTCGACCCGTTCCTCTTCCTACCTATCTACCCAATCTACCCCTAACCAACTACTCTACATTATTCTTTGAGAGTATGTGTAGAAATAAATATATAAATATAAGATAATTGTATTTCTTTTTTAAAATAAATTATTAAAATTAATATTATTTGTTAGGGGGAACTTCAATATTTTAATTAATTATTTTAAGTTATATGATTCGGTTAGTTTGTTATTTAATTAATTTATTTACCAAATAACCTAACCTCTTTTCATTTTCACATTTTCACCTATAGCTAATATGAAATACTTTTAGGGTGAAGTAATTTTATTATTATTAATCTTTAATAATACATATTTTGTAGATTAAATTTTATATTATTAGGGTTTGAATGATGATTAATTATTTCCCTAAATGTGTTTTCTCACTTTTGTGTCAATTTAATTTTAGGGTTTTATTTTTTCATTCTACTTACTTTTATGAGTAAGTTTATTCTTTTGATGTACATTAGGGTTGTTTAAGAAGGTAAAAATTTATATTCCCTAATCATGTATATTTTAACAATTAATAAATTTTCCATATTTTAAATATCTTTAAAGAATTATTTTGTGAGCTTAATAAATTAACCTTTGAGTAAATGAATTTTATTTTAGGGTTAATATCATTTAAGGGATTCTATTTTAGAATGAATGCAATATGCTTTATTTTTAAAATAAAATATGAGAATATTGTTTTTATGTATGTTTCACAATTTAATAAATTTTGTGTGTGAAGGATTTCATTTTATGATACTCGTTTTTCAAACAAGTATTAATAAATAATAAATATTTTATAAAATTAACACATTATATAATGTTTTTATTATAAACTAATATCAGTTATTTTGTGTGTGTAGGAAATTAAAGAACAAATTATTATGCACAAGATACCGGAATGAAATTAATTTAGGGAAGATTTTCCCGAACAATCATTGTAATAGTTTGTTAGGCTTATTTTAGGGTTAGTTGCCAAGATTAAGTTTTGTGAAAGGTTATGTCTTTTCACATAAAACCTTTGGTAATTACATTTATAGGGAAACATTTGATATGAGGGACATGATCATTTTTATCAACATTAAAAATTTTAAAACAATTTTGTGATGGCATAGACACATATTATGGACTAAAGTTTTTATGGGCGAATCTGGAGGGCTGGTACATGAAATGTGATCAGTACTATAACACTGCTGGATTGAGATAAGTTTAAATTTCTTTAATGTTATAATTCAGAGTTTTTGATGATATTTATGTGTGGATGAATTATTTTGAGTTCCTTTAATGTGATCAATTTGAATTCAATTATCAGTATATTTGATGAAACTATTGGTCTCCCAGGACATGTTTTTAGTTAAACTCTTCCAAATTGCGCAATTGGTTGGTCTATAAACATCGGAGTTAAATTCAATAAAGTTGTATATATTGATGATTTGGAATTCATTTCTGTCTCTTATCACATTTCAATTATTAGGACTCTGATGCCCAATGTTATAGGCACTGATCTCGTATACAATACTGCATTTTACATTTCTGATTGTTTCATTTACTAGTTTCTAGGTTTTGCCTTCATTTCAATTTAAAGCATTTCAATCAATCTTTAGGACTTAGTTTGTAAATTTCCAATTCGCATTTCATTTGATTATTCATTACATTAATATTCTAAATTTCTAACCATAACTAGCATTAGTGCATAGATTTCAGTTTTGTTAGTGTAGTTGTAATTCAATTATTTCAATTTTCAATTTAGAATCCTAACCTAGACTCATTAGTTGTTAGAATCTTTAGTCCTTAAGCTATCTTAAGTTTTCTATTATAGGGTACACCCGCCCTGGTTTCTAACCAAAAGTCCAGGGATTCAAGTTAAAGAAAGAGATTTGAATCCGTCAATTGGCATCTCAAAACCACTAGGATCGAATCCAATGATTTCAGGAGCCAACAGATCCAACTCCAATTGAAGATACATTTCCAGATGAGCATTTGTTCCACATAGCAACCCATACACCATGGTATGCAGATATAGCAAACTATCTTGCTGCAAATAAAATGCCCCCACACTTCTCCCAAAAAGACAGGAAGAAGCTTGCAAAGAAAAGTTTTCATTATTCATGGATAGATAACAATCTCTTCTATACTGGACCAGATCAAATCATGAGGAGATGTGTTAGGGAAGATGAAATATATGACATACTACATGCCTATCATGACAAACCATGTGGAGGCCATTTTGTAGGAAAATGAACAGCATTAATGATGTAGGAGCATCCTGGGTGTAAGAGCAATCTTGCATCACCCAAAAATATTTCTGTTTGCTTTTCAATAAGGGCTATCTTGTGCAGAGCTGCTATTTATGAAAACTTACTATTTTTAGTAAGTTGGTCATATGATCTCAGAATGTTTTGATTTCATAGTTGGAGGTTCATCCTAGTCATTTCAGCCTACCAGTTGAGTTTCATTGCCACATCATCAGTATTGGTGAAGTTATTGAGGTTTTTGGGTATGAAATCTTTCAAGTCAATTTTGAAGGCCTTAGAGGCTTCGAATCACGATTGACCTCGGGTTGACTAGCGCTAGAGCATGTTAGGTGTTGTAGATCTCATCATGGCATTTCTGAAAAGTGGTTACAATAGAAAAATGGAGCTACGATTAGAAAGTTATGGCCTCCAGAAGTTGGGTTACCTAAAATCATATTTTGCATTTCTTTTGAGCCGACCCTATTGTAAAAAAATTGTGAAAATAAATTAATTCTATGTATAGTCAGCCTTAAGGGCTAAATTTTTGGAACCTTCTTGGGCGGTGGAAATTGCCTATATAAAGAAGGTCCATATTGTTGTCTAGACAGTTCTAGATGGTAGATCTGGGTAATAATTCAAAGCTTTGTCTTACAGAATATTGTAAGGGAATGCCCATGTGGCTTTGCATATTGTAATTCTAAAAGTTTGTAATTCCACATTTGTGGAGATAATAAGAAGCCAATTTTCCATTCTTGCATATTGTTGTTGTTTCTCTGTTTCTATTATGTGTTTGTGGTATTAAGGGGAGCACCCTTCATCAAGTGGTATCAGAGCAGGAGTTCCTGAGTGTGTAAATAGATTATCGACTGTGAGGCAGTTTGCACCAGGACCGTGGTTAGGGTTTTAGCATGCATCATGAAAATGCCTCCACGAAGGGAACATGGTGGAAGAGCTGGTGTTGTAACACTTGAGGTTAGAGTGCTCTAGAGACAAGTGTGAGCATTGCAAGAAGAGATTCGTAGAGGAATGAATCTTAATGTTAGAAATGAAAGTGAGGATGAAGCCGAAGAAGGAAATGATGATCAAGAAGGTGAAATTTTGAATCAAGAAGAAGAAAAGCTTTTTCGGGCCATTTCCAAGATCGGAAAAAGACCTAAGATCAAGGTTCCTGCATTTTCAAGAAATCTTAACCCAGAAGAATTGATCGACTGGATCAATGAATGTGAAGAATATTTTGAGTATGAAGATATTAAGGATCTTGATAGGGTCAAATTCATGAATGCCAGACTGAAAGGTCATGCGAAGATCTGGTGGCAAGAGATTCAATTGGAGTGAAATAGAAGAGGGAAAGATAAAATCACAAGATGGGATCAGATGGTGGATAAATTGAAGCGACAGTTCATTCCTATTGATTATGAGCTTGACCTACTGAAGAAAATGTAAAGTTTGAAACAAGCGGGATGATCTGTTCAGGAGTATACAGAGCAGTTCTATCGAATCCTCATCAGAACAGGCCATGCAGAAGTTGATAAGGAGAAAGTTGCTCGTTACCTTAATGGGTTGAGGCCAAGCATTCAAGAGGAGTTGAATCTGGTTTGAATGAATAATATTGAAGAGGCATACCAGTTTGCCCTAAAAGTAGAGGAAAAGTTGAACAAGAAGTTCAAGAGCAGACAAAATGGAAGAGGTCACGGTGGATGATCTGGTGGATGGTCATATGGAGGCTGAAATGAAGATCTGAAAAAGAAGGATGAGGCCAGTAGTAGTCAAAATTAGAGAGGAAACAATTCCAATCATTTTTAAGATCAGAACAATAGAGATCAGAGAGGAAGAGGAAGAGGACAAGGTCCAGGAAGAGGAGGCTTCTGTGGAACATGTTTTCACTATGGAGAAGAAGGTCATAGGGCATTTGAATGTCCTCAACACCAAGGAAGGACTGATAGGAGGAATGAAGGCCAAGCTAGAGTTGCACATGTAGATGAAGATGTTAGATCATCAAATTTTGAATATGCTAAAAAAGGAGAAATGATGATTAACAGAAGAGTCCTGCTGAGTAGTGAGAATGAACCTGAACAAAGGAGGAGCATGTTTCACACTAGATGCAAGTGTGAGGGTAAATGTTATGATGTGGTTATTGATAGTGGAAGCATTGACAATCTGGTGTTAGAAGAGATGGTGAAAAAGTTGAAGCTCAAGAGATAGAAACACCCACATCCATATCGGATTGTCTGGGTGTAGGATGACCACAAGGTTATGGTCAATGAACAGTGCCTAGTAAAGTTCAAGATTGGTCGGTACCATGATGAGGTACTATGTGATATCATACATATGGATGCATGTCACATGTTGTTGGGTAGATCATGGCAGTTTGACAGATGTGTTGTACATGATGGTCGTGCGAATACCTATTCCCTGACAAAGGATGGAGTGTGATATAAGCTAAAGCCATTGAAGGAGACCGAAGAAAAGGTATGTGGTAATGCAAGAATAACTTTTGTTGATAGAAGAAAATTCTTAGATGGTATGAGGCATGAGCATGTGTGTTTTTCTTTAATTCCAAAAGCTGGTAAAAAAGAAGTAGAGGATGTACTTGTAGAGGTTGCAAATTTGTTGAATGAGTTTCAAGATATTGTATCTGATAATGTACTTGATGGATTACCACCGGTAAGGAAGATCAGTCATTAGATGGATTTGATTTCAGGAGCCAGTTTGCCAAACAAGGCAGCACATAGAATGACACCAGTAGAAAGTGAAGAGTTGAACAGACAAGTACATGAGTTGTTACAGAAGAGATTGATTCGAGAGAGCCTGAGTCCATCTACTATACTAGCAGTATTAGCACCAAAGAAGAATGGAGAATGGAGGATGTGTACAGATTCTAGAGCAATAAACAAAATCACAATCAAGTATAGGTTTCCATTGCCACGAATGGATGATATTATGGATTGTTTGAGTGGAGCTATGTATTTCTCAAAGATAGATCTGAAGATTGGATATCACCAGATTCAGATCAGAGAAGGAGATGAATGGAAGACTACCTTCAAGACAAAGGAAGGACTGTATGAGTGGTTAGTCATGCCTTTTGGGCTAACCAATGCACCGAGCACTTTCATGCGGCTCATGAATGAGGTTCTAAAAGAATTTTTAGGTAAGTTTTTAATTGTGTACCTAGATGATATTTTGATTTTTAGTAAGACATTGAAAGAGCATATGATGCATATTCGTATGGTGTTTGAGAAGTTAAGAGATGAGAAATTGTTGATTAATTTGAAGAAGTGCAGTTTTGTGAAGAAAGAGTTAGTGTATTTGGGATTTTTAGTTTCAGCAGAAAGTCTAAAAATAGACCTAGAGAAGGTACGGGCTATCCTTGAATGGCCAACTCCAAGGAGTGCTACTGAGGTAAGGTCTTTTCATGGTTTGGCTAGCTTTTATAGAAAGTTTATCAGAAATTTTAGCAGTATTTGTGGACCCTTGACTGAAACAATGAGAGGGGATAGAAAAGAGTTCAAGTGGACTAAAGGGGTAGATAAGAGTTTTAAACTGTTGAAACAAAAAGTTACAGAACAACCTATTTTAGCACTTCCTAATTTTAATAAGGTGTTTCAAGTAGATTGTGATGCTAGTGGCACTGCAATAGGAGTTGTTATGAGCCAAGAAGGTAAACCTATTGCTTATTTCAATGAGAAGTTAAATGATGCCAAGAGAAAATATTATGTTTATGATTAAAAATTTTATGCTATAGTTCAGGCATTGAAGAAGTGGAGACACTATCTACTTCCTAAAAAGTTTGTTTTGTATACTGATCATCAAGCTTTGCAATATTTGAATAGTCAAGGAAAGTTGAATCAAAGGTATTTGAAATGGGTTGAATTTTTGCAGAGTTATACATTTGTTTTGAAACATAGAAGTGGAAAGTCTAACAGGGTTGTAGATGCGCTTAGCAGAAGGCAACTATTGCTGACAAAGATGCAGATTGAGGTGGTTGGGTTCAAGGAACTCAATAATTTATATCCAGAGGATCCTAATTTTGGTGAAGCTTGGAAAGCTTGTAAAGAACCTGTTACTCTAGACAGAACGAAGTGGTTGAATTTCATCATTCAGGATAATATGTTATTCAAAGGGAGTCAGTTGTGCATTCCAAGAAGTTTTATGAGGGAGAATCTCATCAAGCAGAAGCATAGCAGAGAATTGGCTGGACATTTTGGTCATGATAAAACCCTTGTTTTGGTTAGTGAGAATTATTATTGGCCACAGTTGTAGCAAGATGTCAAGAAGTTTGTACAAAGTTACAGAGTATGTCAGATGGCAAAACGAGTGAAGTAGAATACAAGGTTGTATCAGCCATTAGCTGTACTAGAGAAGCCTTGGGAGGATATCAGTATGGACTTTGTTCTTGGTTTACCAAGGACACAGTGGGGACATGATTCAATTTTTGTGGTAGTTGACAGATTTTCAAAGATGGCACATTTTGTTCCCTGCAAGAAGACCAATGATGCTATTCATGTAGCAAAATTATTTTTCAGAGAAGTGGTGAGACTACATGGTTTGCCAAAGAGTATAGTTTTAGATAGGGACACTAAGTTCGTTGGATATTTATGGCATACATTGTGGAAGAAGTTGAAGACATATTTGAAGTTTAGTTCATCACATCATCCATATATTGATGGATAGATAGAGGTGGTGAATAGGGGTTTGGAAAATTTGCTAAGAAGTTTGGTTGGAGATAAGAAAACTGCATGGGATTTGATTTTACCACAGGCAGAATTTGGGTACAATAATTATGTCAACAGGAGCACTAGTAAATCATCATTCCAGATTGTATATGGGAGTAGTCCAAGAAATGCATTTGAATTGAGAAAGATAGATAAAGGAGAAATAAGTAGTGTTGAAGTTGAGGATTTTGCAGAACATTTGAAGAACATCCATGAGGAGGTAAGGAAGCACATTACCAAGATGAATGCGTAGTATAAGGCTAAGGTAGATGAGAAAAGGAGACATAAGGAATTTTAGGTTAGAGATGAAGTCATGGTTCATTTGTGGAAGGAAAGATTTCCAGTTGGTACATATAACAAGTTGAAAATGAAGAAGTTTGGGCCATGTAAGATACTGAAGAAGCATGATTCAAGAAATACATATGAGGTTGAGTTGCCTACTAAGCTGAACATTTCACTAGTATTTAATGTTTTAAATCTGACAGAGTATCATGAAGGAGGTGTTGAAGATGAGGTTACAGTAGCATAGTGGAGTATTCCAGCAACCAGTTCAGATATCAAGGAGATTGAAGACATATTGGATAGTCGTGTTGGCAAAAGCACAAGGAACAAGACATATGAAGAGTATTTGGTCAAATGGAAAGGATGACCTATTGAAGATTCATCATGGCTAGCAAAGGAGGAGGTTGACCGTCTTGGTTTTCCTCTACACACCTGAGTTGTGACAGGGTCACTTCTCAAATTACCCCGAGTGTCTGATGCAGGAGCATCCTGGGTGTAAGAGCAATCTTGCATCACCCAAAAATATTTATGTTTTCTTTTCAATAAGGGCTATCTTGTGCAGAGCTACTATTTATGGAAACTTACTATTTTTAGTAAGTTGGTCATATGATCTCAAAATGTTTTAATTTCACAGTTGGAGGTTCATCCTAGTCATTTCAGCCTACTAGTTGAGTTCCATTGTCACATCATCAGTATTGGTGAAGTTATTGAGGTTTTTGAGTATGAAATATTTCAGGTCAATTTTGAAGGCCTTAGAGGCTTTGGATCGTGATTGACCTTAGGTTGATTGGCGCTAGCATGTGTCAAGTGTTGTAGATCTCATCATGGCATTTCTGAAAAGTGGTTACAATAGAAAAATGGAGCTACGGTTAGAAATTTATGGCTTCCAGAAGTTGGGTTACCTAAAATCATATTTTGTATTTCTTTTGAGCCGACCCTATTGTAAAAAAAATGTGAAAATAAATTAGTTCTATGTATAGTCGGCCTTAAGGGCTAAATTTCTGGAACCTTCTCGGGTGGTGGAAATTGCCTATATAAAGAAGGCCCGTAGTGTTGTCTAGACAGTTCTGGATGGTAGATCTGGGTAATAATTCGAGGCTTTGTCCTATAGAATATTGTAAGGGAATGCCCATGTGGCTTTGCATATTGTAATTCTAAAAGTTTGTAATTCCACATTTGTGGAGATAATAAGAATCCAATTTTATGTTCTTGCATATTGTTGTTGTTTCTCTGTTTCTGTTATGTGTTTGTGGTATTAAGGGGAGCACCCTTCATCAATTAAAGATACTTACAACTAGATATTATTGGCCAACATTACATAAGGATGTAGCTCAATCCACAGGTTGTTGTAACACCCTTTGACAAGTGGGGTATGGACTTCATAGGGCCAATTGACCCACCATCAAATGGAAAATCCTACATCTTGGTATGTACAGATTATTTAACAAAATGGGTGGAAGTCAGGGTGATGAAAAATGCAAGAGATGAGAAAGTAGCTAAATTCTTATATGAAGAAATATTCACACACTACGGAGTTCCTAGAGAACTTGTAACAGATCAAGGAGCCCAGCTCACATCAAATTTCATCACTGAACTTATGAAAGAATACAGCATAAGGCACCAGAAATCCAGCCCTTATCACCCTCAGGCAAATGGGCAGGCAGAGGTCACCAACAAAGAAATTGAGGCCATTTTGACGAAGACAGTGCAAATACATAGGAGGGATTGGAGGAGGAGGTTAACTGAAGCCGTCTGGGCTTACCAAACTACATAGAAGACAACAACTAGATTTACCCCATTTGAACTTGTGTATGGCAAAGCAACAATGTTGCTCATTGAATTTGAATATAAAACATTGTGCACTACTCTGGAATTGAACATCAACCTTCCTACAGCATAAGAAGAGAGACTTCTCCACTTGAACTCACTGGATAAAATGAGAAAGGTATCTTTGGAAAGAATAGAGATCATTCAGAAACAACAAAAGAAGTGGCATGATGCACATATTAGGAATAAACACTTCCAAGTGGGAGATTGGGCTCTTTTATATGATTCTTGATTCAAGGAGATTCCAGGAAAATTGCAGACTCAGTGGCTAGGGCCTTACAAAATTCTGTATGTATTCGACAATGGAGAAGTCCAGCTAACAACCATTGATCCTGTCTAGTTCAAACTACTTGTAAATGGCCACCGATTGCGCCTCTATCATAAACCATAGACCAAGGATGAGTTCCTATAGCAGTTCCAACCATGAAATTTACCAGCTCCTATGGACACAGTTCCTACAGTGGAGGGTGCAAGCCTTCTTCCTGCAGCCATACCATAACAAGCCTTCAACGAGCAACCATAATAAAACCTCATTCCATTTGAGGTCTATACTTTCATTCATTTTTCATTTTCTTCTTATCAACTCATCTCATTTCTTTGTCTACCATCCACTCACACTCCACGTCACCCACAAATTATGTTTTCTTTTACTGCTTTCAATAAAACATGCCATCAGCACCTTTTCTGTGGTCACCAGACTTCACCAACTCGTCAACTTGCATGCGGATGTACGATCTAAAATTTTTAGGTACAACATTTTTACTTTTTACTCATTTTTAGCGCATAGGTTTTGATAATTATATCTAATACTACATTAAATGTATCGTATAAGCCTTAAGCCAGTTTTCCATTCCTGTACAAAATTTTCTAAGTGTGGACACTTGTCCAAATTTCATGGGGGCCAGGGAAAGTGTATTTATTTTCAAGTTTCATCTCCACATCACCCTAGTCATGTCCATGTTATATGTTGTACTTTGGCTGTGGTCTATTTTTAATTTTAAAATCTTTATTGTATCTGCCGTACCTTTTCATTCTGATTTTGGGAAAGATTTCCTGAGTTTGACATGACTTAAAAAGACTATCATTTATACGAGAACACTTCTAGTTAAAACCTTGATGTCCTTCATAATTAATGGCATCATTATTTTACATGCCAAACATAACGGAGCCGTGTTAAGAGAATATGGTATTGGCATTTCTCAGAAAGATCAATTTGAATTCTGAGAAGAAGGTATTTGCAAAGTGTTAAGGGGGTAAAAGTTATCAGGGTGGTGAGAATAGAGAAATTTAAAACTAGGCATTTTGAAGATGGGAGGACAATTGCAGAGACATGAGTTGGTTGTCCATGGTATTCTACTAGCGGATGTGGAAGCAGTCCATAGTTTTAATGCTTGTGGATGGCTTGTCTACTTCCTGCAGTTAATAGAGTTCAATGAAGAAGTAGCAATGGAGTTTATGAGGACATTCAATGAAGGAGAAGCCACAATATGGGATTAATAGTGATTTCTACTGAGGAGCAGATAGCAGAAGTCATAGGACTACCAGTTAATGGAGAGCATTATCCAAATGAACATGACACCAAGTCATCTCAGGCACAGTTTTCTTGGCCGGGTGACCCTCCGCTAGAAATCTCAAAGCAAGGGTGTAAGAGACTCTCTCTTCCAGCACCATATCTAGAATTGGTGAACCATATCATCAGGTATTTGACCTGTGAAGGCAGATTTTCAAACCTACATGCTCATCATTTTAAGGTACTCAGTTATGTAAGGTATAACATTCAAGTTAATATCCCCTATTTCCTTTACAATATGTTGTGTATTAGTGCCAAAAAACTCAAAAAGGAAATGAAAATTTTATTTCTCATCATGCCCTAGTTAAGCTTTTAGTTGAAAGATCTCTTAGGGATTCCTCTCCTATATCATGGGTAGAATTTGTTGAATTTAAAACCTTGCAACCTCAAGCCAACCCTGTCCCACAAAATTTAGGGAATGAGGAAGAGATTGTGGGGCCTAGTTAGAATCCAACTGAAATAGAGAAAGAACCAGCATTACCCCCTACTGATAAATTTGTTGAGCATATTTTAGAGGGTGATATACCTAGTTCTTCCAGAGATAAAGGCAAACATAAGGTTGATGAAGAGAGCCCTAATTTTAAAAGGAAAGCCCAAAACCCTTATGTTCAAGTGGCAAAGATAAAAAGGTCTACTCCTGCAGCAAATAATCCTCCAGCGTCTACCCCAGCACCATCTAAACCAAAATGGACCTGCAAAGCAATAGAGGTTAATGAGGTTCTTGTACATCGAAGCCCTTGCATGTGAGGTCAAGTATAAAAACCTTGTGCAGAAGCGCAGGTCGAGAATATTCTAGATGACTCTCCTATACATTTGGAACCCCAAAATGTGGAAACATGTGAAAATGAGCCTGACAGTGAAATGCCACAGGGTGATCAAGAAATGTGTGAGTCAAATCCTCCTGTAGTCATAGAAAATGCCCCTGAAAGTGTTCAACCTACTTCTCCATCAGTCCCTGTATACTCTAATATTTTTGTCATACCTTATAGATCCTCCTGGTACACCCATTATTTCCAACAAGTTGCTAAGGAATGAAAGAAGAATGCTATGGCCCCGAAATTCCCTTCATCTACAATTCAATTTGTATTATTTGGTCTGTACAATCACTTCATTTTTCAAAAGACCTTGTGGAAACAAGAACAAGACCAAATGCAGAAAATAATATTTGATAAAGATGAGGAAATTGAATCCCTTAAGGAGCAGCTTGAGAAATAGAAACAAGAGATGAATAAGGCCTTAAAGTTAGCTGGCCAAGTCATGGCCTATAGACCACCAGCAAGGGTGTATTCCGTTTGTCTGAAGGAACAATTTCTACTATTTCAACTAATGATGACAATAAGGAATATTGACTGTGAATTTAAAACTGCTTAAGATTTTTACAATGTGTATCAGACTCTGCCCTCATGGTAGAAGAATTTGTTGTGTGAAATATATCTGCATAATTTCATAATTCCACATGAAATAGAGTGGAATCCTCTACTTTACATAGGAGATGTTCACCTTAGAGCTTTAATGTCATGGATGCATAATGAGACAAATTATGACCAGTAGTTAAATGTCTATAGAGATCTTGAAAAATCTGAACCATTGTCACTATGGGTTGAATCACATAAGCCTGATGATCTTCTAAGAGATTGGCTCAAATTAACTTATGGGAAACAAAAACCAGAGGTCAAGGCTAAAGTGTTTGTAGAAAGAGAAAAGGTTTATAGAGATTACCAGACACTCCTAGAATTTACACAACAAAGAGCTTTTTCAGGGATTAGGAACTGGTGGAACCGACTACCAAAAGCCTTCAAAAAGGTAGAACCACATAGCCCTATCAATTATGAGGCAGCTATTCATAGGGTGACCAAATACATACAACTGGGCTGATAGATCAGAAAGGGACTATGGATGCCCTTATCTTTTCAACCTCCTACACTTCTTTGGCCTCTTTATGATAATGATGCTACTAGACTAGACTATTGGTTGAGGAGCACAGAGGTGAACATTGGGAGCGCACCAGAGGATTCTTCTACACCTTCAGAAGTGGGAAGAAAGGGAGAAACACAGTCAGTGACTTCAGAGCTATGGAAAAGAAGTATAATGCTTGAGGATAAGCATTTGAATAGTGGGGGGCAGATGATGAGGCATATTAATGTCTTAATTTTGATATAGTTTTCATAGTTTGGACACACTCTTTGTGCTTTGTCAAAACATTTCTAAACACTTGTAGTAAATATCTTGTGAACTTATGCTAGAGACAGCTAGAACCTACTAAACCTATGGGTAGTGTGTATGACATGTTTTTCTTAATATTATACATAGAATGTAGTATTTCATATAATTATTTTAAGCTATGTTCTAATATTTGAGTAAAAGTAGGAATGTTATCTTGCATATGTGTTTTGGATGTTGCTAACTTTTTAGGAGAATGAGAAGTGACGCAAAGAGTGGTGATTACTGCATTAAAGGAGGAGGATAATGGAGACCGATCATGGAAAAGAAAGTGCAGTTTAGTTCCATTGGATAAGTCGTGCCTGCAAAGGATTTGTTGTTCCAAAAAATATAAGGGATACAACTTGCTATATTTCTTGCAAGTTGTTATTCTGTTGCTTGGTAGTAAATGTACTATGTCATGGTTGATCTTTCACCTTCTTTTCTAGCGATGTTTGTTCAAGACTTTTTATGTTATGTTTTTAATAAGCATCCAATCCTCTATATAATGGATTTGGATCATCTTAGTAAGCTAATGAGAAAATAGATAATGTTGATTTAGATTTAGAAGTTACTCTTTTTTGTTCTTCATGAATTATTCAGTTTTTATGTAATCAAAGAAGGATTTTAATGGAAGAAATATTTTGAAGTACTTGTTGTGTTCATAGTTAATTGAAGCCAACCGAGGGGGCCCAATTGGGAGGTGGAATAGATTTAGGTAGAATAGATTCATTCCTTGCAGTTTCCTATTTTCAGATAGATTTACTATATTAGTCCTATAGCATTATTACTATGAAAGTTCCTGCAGCACTTGCAGAAAATGATCATAGTGGATGTTCTAAGTTCTTAATTAGTTTAGGTTCCTTTTTAAGCCTTCTGCAATTATCTATTGTTAGCCAAGGTGTGTTTACTATTTTGTAGCAGTAGTATAGATTCTTCCAACGCATTTTACTTTCCTGCAGCATAGGTGTTATGACTCCTAAAGGAACTTAGTGCACAAACTGTGCTGACCCATTTCAAGTCCTACATCCCTCAGTTGATAATTCAAGTGTATTTCATGATGGAATAGGTAATCCTTAGAATAGATATATTATCCTTGAGAGAGAGACAATGGCGTGATTATCTTCATCTATTGTGAAACTGTACAATAGGCATGGATTAAAAAAGAAAAGAAAAAAAAAAAGTTTTCCTTCTATAATCCGACCAACCTAAACCTTTTTAATAGATGGTCAAAATTTTTGGTAGAAAAATGAGGTCAAATGTACTAGTGAGGGTTGGCTTTTCAAAGATCTCACTTTAGAAGAGTGAAATATCAGTAGCATGTTACAAAGTGGTTTTTCCCAAGTTGGTTTTCCACTATAAATCCTAGTGTTATACTTTTGTGAATGTTTTGATGTGAATGTTGGTATATTCTGCAAGTTAATTACTTTTGGACAGTGTACTACATGTTATAGGTTGTTGATATATACTTTAGAGACTGAGTTGTGTTGGTGATTAGATCTGAGATTGTTGAAGTGCTAGAAAGTTCAATTGGTACATCTGGACCTGAGAGCAACTGATTCACCCCCCCCCCCCCCTCTATTGTTCTAAATAATTCTAACAATTGGTATCAAAGTTGTTGGGGCTTGCAAAAAAAAAAATTTAAAGGTACTTGAAGCAAATTATCAAGATGTATAAAAAGGAGGCACCAAAGTTGAAGAAAGAGAACTTCCCCACATGGAAAATTTTGATGAAATTTCATCTAGCTAGTATTGGTGATTCGGCAAAGTATTATGTGGAACATGACTATATTATACTTGCTACACCTTTGACTGCCGAGGAGATGAAAGAAAAACAAGAACACAATCAAGCAATGTTGGAGATTGCATTTTCCATAATCTATCCTGAATTTGAAGATATCAAAGATTGCACTACTACAAAGAAAATGTTGGATACTCTTGCAACTATCTATGGTGGTGATACAAATGTACTAAGAGAAAAAGCTAAAATCTGGAGAGATAAGTTTGATGAAATGAAAATGCAAGAAGGTGAAAATATTTCTCAATACTGAGGTAGAATTAAGGATATAGTGAATGTTATTAGAGGAGCTAATGGAATCATTGATGATGAGACTATTATTGGTAATGTATTGAGAAATTTTCTTCCTATCTATGCTATCATAATTTTTGCAATTCAAGAATCAAGATGTAACTATGGTAATTTTCTAACTCTAGAAAGTCTTGTTGGTAAGCTTACTACTTTTGAGCTATCTAACTATGATAACTACATTTTTCCTAATGTTTAATCTACATTCAAGTCACAAATGGTTTTACATAAGTCTAAAAAGGATAAAGAAAATGGTGTGAAAAGTGATAGTGATAGTGACACTTTTGATGAGGAACTAGATGATCTTGAAGCACTCATGGCTAGAAGACTAAAAAGAGGAAAAGGGAAATATAAAGGTAAACTTCCTATAATCTATTTTTCATGTAACAAAGTTGGCCATATTTTTAAGGAATAGTCCCATGAGATAACTGAGAGGGGGGGGCGTGAATCATTTATCTACAAGATTCAATTATTTATCCAATTAAGTATAGAAGAACATTAAGCACATACACAATGAGATAATACTTAACACAACACCACAATTTTAGCTATGGGGAAACCCAAATAGGTAAAAACCCCAGTGGGAATTAGCACCCATTATAAACTGCACTAGAGGATAATGATCCCTATTAGAAGATCTTACAACCCTGTTAGGAGTTGATCTTTACATTGCATGAAGTATAGTGACCTAGTCAAAGGTTAGACCCTGTTAGGAGTCTTTTACAATTAACATTTTCAAAGGTGGGGACACACTGTCTGGGAGCACACTGCTCAAATGGTGAAGGTTGCAACCTTCTGCATAACAGATACACATTATATCTGGATCTTGGTGAACTAGAAAGTAGACCTACTATCTTGATCAATTCCACTGAATAGCTTACACTCTCTTCTTCTTCACATAGATATTCAACTAATGACTATCTCAGTATATTCGCATCTTCTACTCTGCTCTTACACTCACAATCACACTTAGCAATCATAACTGACTGGCTATAAGTATCTTTCTCCAAATGATATAATAAATTTGGCCTATTAGAAATTTCTTGAAATCGTAATAGAGAAACAATATAATTCTTCAATATCATCTCCAATGGCTAAATCAAGCATGCAACACAAATAGGACCGCGCAACTCAATATGAGTAGATGCGTCACTTCACACACTTGGTTTCACCAAATTAACTAAAACTTTATTCTCATGCTGAAATACATTATGTGCTCTTAACCAAACATTCTTAACTCAACACCAAATATGAAGTCAAACATGCATGTCAAAATGATAGGTGCAACTACTATAACAATATAAACAATGTCGGCTCCATTAGATAAACTCAGGAAACTGTGACTGGAAAATAGAAACATCACAACTCCTCTTGTACTTCATAAATAACTCTGTATCTATGAACATAGCATCATAAACATGTCTTCAACATAAATATAAATGCACAAGGCTCCATCATAACCATACTAAAAATCACATACAAAACTCTGCCTATAACACAGTCAGGAACACTACTAATACAAACAACTACTCAACTATCTATACTCCGAATTAACCTATATATCTATAATATCATGATGATAACATATCTAAGAAACACATGGTTAAGGCTCTCTGCATAGAACTACAATGCATGTTTCTTACCATATGTTGTCATCAATGACAAACATATAGTCAACAGTGGCTTGCTGGTAAATCTCCGACAATCTCTCCCTTTGGCATTGATGGAAACATATGGAATGAAAAACACCTCCAATCCAAATGAACAATTATTTTATAACATTCTCCATTTCCTCAACAAAACTCCCCCAAGGATGAATCCTCCATCTAATGTTGAATGCTTTGAATATCAACTATTGTATCTTCTTACTAAATAGTCCCCCTTACTTCATACTCATAACCTGTTTTGTTTTTCATGACTATATACTCCCCCTTTAACATCCATGGCGAAGGGTGCCAAAACAAATAAGCACAGGTACTACTCCTAAAGTAGAGTAGTCAACCATTCATTAGTCACTGAGGACTGATGCACTACTGCAAACTCTAATCAGATTAAAGGAAGGGAACTACTCCCAGCTTCTCCCTGAGATACTCAAAAGTATCCTTTAGTAAAGGCTTTGTGAAAATGTCTGCTAGTTGTTCTTTTGTGCTTACATAATCCAATTTTACTTCTTTCTCTACAACTTTCTCTCTTAGGAAGTAATATTTTATCTCAATGTGTTTTGTCTTTGCATGCATCACAGGGTTCTTTGACATATTGATAGTGCTAGTGTTGTCATAATGAATAACAATAGGGTAATCAATTTGAATTTCAAAATATTTTAACATTTTCTTGATCCACACAATTGTAGAACAATTTAATGCTATTGCTACATACTCT
This sequence comes from Chamaecyparis obtusa, assembly GCA_027943335.1. Classification (NCBI taxonomy): domain Eukaryota; kingdom Viridiplantae; phylum Streptophyta; class Pinopsida; order Cupressales; family Cupressaceae; genus Chamaecyparis; species Chamaecyparis obtusa. The sequence goes on along the minus strand of BSBK01001831.1, from coordinate 112,596 downwards.
GCTTCTATTTTTTACTGAGAAATACAATTCTTCTTCTTGCTTGTCCAAGTAACAATTCTATCTCCAATAAATAATGCTCCTCCTAAGGTACTCTTTCTATCATCCACGCAACCTTCCCAATCTACATCTGTATATACATGAAGTTCTACATTCTCCAAATTATGATACCATAAACCATAGTCTATAGTTCCTTTCAAATATCTGAATATCCTTTTTACTACCATAAGATGACTTTGTTTAGGTTCTACTGCAAATCTTCCAACAATACCAACTGCATTAAAAATATCAGGTCTAGATTGAGTAAGATATATCATAGACTTATACAAGGTCTTGTCTATTTTTGTTGAATCATCTTCTTTTGAAATCTTGCTTCTTGTTATCATAGGGGTACTTACTGGCTTGCAATCATCCATCTTGAATTTCTTCAATATTTCTTTCACATACTTAGACTGATTAATGAAAATGCCTTTGTCTGTCTGTTGCACATTAGTCCCAAAAAGTACTTGATAGGTCTAATCATGCTCATTTCAAATTTTATCTACATCTCTTTAGAAAATTCTACACTAAGCTTATCATTACCACCAAAAATAATGTCATCAACAAAAATATCAACTAGTAATAATCCATCAAGTGTCTCTCTTATGAATAAGTTACAATCTGTTGCTCCTTTCTTGAATCCAATCTTAGTCAAGTAACCATCTAGTCCTTCATACCATGATCTAGGGGCTTGCTTAAGTCCATAGAGGGCTTTCTTCAGTCTACATACCATATCAAGTTTTTCTTATAAAGTAAATCCTTCAGGATGCTCTATGTAGACTTCTTCCTTCAACTCTTCATTCAGGAATGCTGACTTGACATCCATCTGATATACTTTAAAGTCTTTTAATGTAGCATAGGCTAGAAATAACTTTATGGCTTCCAATCTACTTACAGGGGAAAATGTATCTGAATAATCAATTCCTTCTCTATGTGCATATCCTTTACATACTAGTCTTTCTTTGTTTCTTACTACTGTACCATCTTCATTCATCTTGTTTCTGAATATCCACTTGGTTCCAATCACATTCTTGTCACTAGGTCTAGGGACCAATTCCCATGTATCATTCTTAACTATTTAATCTAGCTCTTCTTTCATTTCTTCATGCCAATCTGAATCATTACATGCATCTTCAACACTTAAGGGTTCAATTTGAGAAAGTAAGCATACCGCTTCATCAACTATTGAACTTTTTGCCTTTGATCTTGTCATGACTTTTTTGTTTTGATCTCCAATGATATCTTTTTTTGAATGGTATCTAGATGTGAATTTTGGAACATTAGGTGTGACTCTCTCATCTATCTTCTGTAATTCTTCTTCACTTGTTTTGGGATCATTGAATAATACATCAATGTTGTCAAATATTTCATCAACAATTATTTATCTACTGATAGGACTAGGTTCTTCTTCAATAATAGGTGCATAATCATGATATCTTTCTTGAATCATAAAATTTTCATCAATTTTTATATGAGCACTTTCAATGATCTTTTTCAATCTTAAGTTAAAACATCTATAAGCTTTACTTTTAGTAGAGTAACCAAGAAAAATACCTTCATCGCTTCTTGCATCAAACTTTACAATAGCTTCATCTCTCTTGATGTAGCACTTGCTTCCAAAGATTCTAAAGTATTTTATTGTAGGTAAATTCCCAAACCATAGCTCATAAGGTGTCTTGTATGTGCCTGGCCTTAATTGAATTCTATTGATAGTATATACTACAGTATTGACCGCATCTCTCCAATAGGTGTGTGCAACTTTTCCTTCATTCATGATAGTGTGTGTTGTTTCAAGTATGATCCTATTTCTTCTTTCTACAATTCTATTATGTTGAGGGGTTCTAGGTGCACTTAATTGTCTCTTTATCCCATGTTCTTTGCAATACTCATAAAATCTGTCAAAGGTGAATTCTCCTCCTCTGTCTAATCTTAGACATTTTAACTTTAATCCAGACTCATTTTCAACTTTAGCTTTGAATATTCTGAACTTCTCAAATGCTTCAAATATATCTTTTCAGAACGCAACCCACATCATTCTAGAATAATCATCAATAAACAAAATAAAGTACATTTTACCATAGTATGATCTTGTTTGAGTTGGTCCACATAAGTCTGTATGTATTAGATCCAATTTGTTCTCTGTCAAATTATGCTTTCTTCTAAATGAATTCCTCACATATTTTCCCATCACACATTCCCTACATATTGTATCAACTAGTTTTACAATGCTAGGAAGGTCTCTTACTACCTTTACATTGCTTATCTTTACTATATTGTCAAAATTGATGTGATAGTCTTTTGTGTCGTAACCAACTGTCATCTACTTCAGCAACAAAACAACTTGCTTCAAAATTAAGGTGAAAAACATTACCTTTTTTCTTTGAACTTGATTCAATCATTTCTCCTTCTTTGTTGTTAATGATGCACTTATTGTCTTTGAATTCCAACTGATATCCTTTTTCAAGCAATTGTCCAACACTTAGTATATTATGCTGCAAACCATCAACATATAGAACATCATTAGTATTATTCTTTCCATCCAAGGTGATAGCTCCTCTACCTATGATAGGTTTAGGAGTGTTGTATCCAAATCTAACCATGCCACCTTTGTACTTATCCAGATGTACAAATCTATCTATGTCTCATGTCATGTGATGTGAACAACTGATTTCAATGATCCAGTCCATTTTGATGTCATCTTGTGAGATTAATGCTAACTCTTATGCTTTCTTTTCATCTTCTATATCCATCTCATCAAACATTTTCTCCATATCTTCAATAGAAATTAATCCAATTTCATCCTCTACTAAATCTTCATTTGATACTCCATCTCCAACATAGTAATATTCTTTTGTATACTTAGGCTTGTAATTAGTTTTGAACTTCTTGACTCTTGTAGGACACTTAGATGTGCAAAGTGACCAATCTTGTTACATGAAAAGCATTTGAATGGTAACTGACCTTCATATTTTCCTTTTCCTTTCCTTTCTTTCTTAGCAATCATAGCAATGAAATAATCTAGCTCTTTATCTTCATCACCATTATCAAAGTTACCAGAAGTGTTCAAGGATTTCTTACCATGGACTGAAGCTTTAAAGATTGTTTCACTTTTAGGTTCTATCTTCAAACTTGATATCTCGAATGCTAAAATCTTTCTAATTAAGGTCTCTCTTTTGAAGTCTTTTAAAAACTGCATAGTCTCATCTAGAATGTTTATCTTGCTCTCATATTCTGTTGTCAAAGTAGTCATCAACTTATCCATTATGTCTTCTTCTGAAATTTCTCCACCATTGTTCCTGAGTCCTGTAACTGCTTCATTAATCCTTTGATTCTATGCTCTGATGTTCTCTTCAGGTAGCATCTCCAATGTATTGTACTTTTTATTCCATGTCTTTTTATGCACATTCTTGCCTTGGATATCTCCTTCAAATATTTTTTCTAGATACTTCCATATCTTGTAGGCTTTATCTACTTCTTGGTCTTTGAAAACTCACTATTAGACAAGGCGTTGATAAGGACTTCTTTGGCAATAGCATTTTGAGTGAGCATTTCCTTTTGTTTAATAGTTTCATCTTCTTTTGCAAGATCTGATAAAGAAGGAATCTGAACTTCTTTCGTAGCTACTTCAAAAATCTTGAAAGCAATGCACTGCAAATGTGTTGTCATTTTGTTCTTCCAATCTAGATAATTCTCTCCATCAAATTAGGACTTTATTTTTTAAAGAATGTCATCTAATCAACATCAAGCCATTAAAATTTCTCTCTGAGGCACTTGGCTCTGATACCAATTTTTATGAATAGTCCCAAGAGATAACTGAGGGGGGGGTGAATCAGTTATCTACAGCATTCAATTCTTTATCCAATTAAGTATAGAAGAACATTAAGCACATACGCAATGAGATGGATGTCAAATCTACATTTCTGAATGGTATATTAGAAGAAGAAGTATACAATGAACAACTTGAAAGATTTGTTGACCCAAGAAAGAAAAATATGGTTTGCAAATTGAACAAGGCACTATATGGATTGAAACAAGATCCAAGAGCATGGAATGAAAGACCGCACAATTATTTGATAAAGATTGGATTTGATAGAAAAAATGACAATAAAAATTTGTATATGAAAATTGAAGAAGGTAAAGGGATTTTCTAAGTTGAAACTTTTTTTGATGATATCATATTTGGAGGACAAGATGCCCTATGTCAGAAATTTTTTATTGAGATGCAAACTGAGTTTGAAATGTCTATGTTTGGTGAAATTAAATTCTTTGTTGGATTACAAGTTTATCAGGTGGTGAAAGGTATCTTTATTACTCAATATAAATATGTCAAAGAGATACTGAAAACTTTTGGTATGAAGGATTCCAAACCAATAAGTACTCCTATAGCTACTAGATAGAAACTATCTAAAACTAAAGATACTGTTGAAGTGAATCAAACCCTGTATAGATCTATGATTGGAAAGTTGTAATATGTTGTCCATAGAAGACCGAATATAGCCCTAGAAGTTGGGATTGTAGAAAGATTCTCTACCAATCCTAAGGAAAATCATATGATGGGAACGAAGAGAATACTGAGATATCTGAAAGGGACAGGGGATTATGGATTATATTATAAGAAGAATGAGAAATTTGAACTAAGAGTCTACACTGATGCAAATTGGGCTGGAAATGTTGATAATAGGAAATGTACAAGTGGTGGAGCATTCTTTCTAGGAAAGAGATTAGTCTCATGGACAAGCAAGAAACAAAATTGCATTTCCCAATCTACAGCAGAAGCTGAGTATGTTGTAGCTGTAGTGAATTGTTCAAATTTGGTATGTATCAAGCAATTGTTGAAAGGAATGAAAGAGGAAATCACTGAGCCAGTTGTTATTTTATGTGATAACACAAGTTCTATCAATATATCAAAGAATCCATTGATGCACACAAAGACCAAGTATATTGCTATCAAGTATCATTACTTAAGAGAGCTATTACAAGATAGAGAAGTGAGAATGGAATATGTGAATACAAAAGAACAACTAGCAGACATATTCACAAAATCTTTACCTAAGGATGCTCATGAATATCTTAGAGGTAAACTAGGGGTGATTCCCCTAACTGAGGTTGCCTGTTCAACTAGGAGCACTGCATCAAACATACTACATAGAATATCTGACAAATTGATGCATAAAAAGTCACACTTTAGGAGTTGCCTAGAGTTGTCAGTAGTGCAATAATGATGATAAAGAGTCATAAGCAAGATGATACAGGAATAAATACAGCATACTAAACTGAAAAGAAGGCATCTACATGTGTAAGATGTAAGCGTTAGATACTTCTTTAGCTTTGTTGTCAAATACGGAGAGATTTAGAAGATAACATAGAGGATTCATTGAACCTAAGGGAGAGATTCAAAGATAGTTGGTAGACTAGAAAGATTTAGAGGGACTAACTATATGTACGATCAAGAAAGGAAAAGATGTTGTGAATCAGAATGAAGCTAAGGATATTACATAAATCTGATGCATAGACAAAGTTTCTACATTGTTTGGTAAATCATGTGTTATTCATATGGTGTTTCCATCAATGCCAAAGAGGGAGATTGTTGGAAACTGTAATTAAAACAATTGTTGTATTGTCATTGATGTCAAACCTTAACTAGTAAGATAGTTGTTATCTAGGAGAGTACCATATCTATTGATTGATGAAGAGGATTAGGGAAAGGAGATAACAAGAGAACCTAAGGAAAGGTTGAGTTATTTGATACTTCAATGGGTACTTGATTAGTTGGTACATTGATAAGATAATGTATTGTTTATCTAAGTAAGAAGAAAGACTGAAGAAGTAGGCTTAACCAAGAAAAAGTGTAGAAATCTAGTTTAAGCCTAGTGATGTTAGTGTCGATCGAGCGCCAGCATATGCTGAGTAAACTTAGTGTTGACCGAACATTAGTTTATGCCAAGTGATAGGAAATTAGCAAGCAAAGACAGTGTTAGCCGAGGAAGATAGTTTGTAGAGATGACTGAGATATACAATGATGACCAAGGAGAATAACATGGTATTGATCAAGTGTCAGTAATTTACATTTGGAGAAAGAATTGAGATTCCCAGCTGACTTAGTTGAATTATTGGAATATGTAAAATGTGTTGACTTTATTAATGAATTATATGGGGTATTTAATGTATGGTAAATCATTTTATTATGGATTTAAAGAGAAGTTTGAAAATGTATCTAGAAAGTAGGATGAAGAACATAAATGATGGAAGGATTTGATGAATCTAACCTAAACCTAAGATCTACAAAAGAGATTAAGAGGAAAAATATGGATCTACCTAATTGAAGAGGTATAAAGGAAAACCTAATTATGAGGTTACAGCATGGGCTGAAGTTGTTGATGCTATTGACTAATAAGTCTAAGCAAAAGGCTAAAGGTGAAATTGTGAAGGAGCTAAACAGAGTTGTGATTGCTTGAAGTGAATTCTGAGTAGATTAGTGATGGAGATGGAAATGAAGCTCAAATAGTAAATCAACATATATGTGTGAAGTGGATCTATATTTTCAAAGTGAGTTGTATGTTTTTCAGATCAGAAACTATTGTTACTTTCTAACCATTATATCAGTCTAAATCCTTTAATCAAGGTTGACCTAACATTCATTGTATAAATCCTTTAATCAAGGTGGCATTCTAATGGAATGTACTTAAATCCTTTAACCAGGTCACTTTTCATAGAGTGTTTAAATCCTTTAATAGGGTCACACCTAATAGTGTGTTTGTAAACCTTTAACAAGGTTGGCTTTTCACAAAGCTCACTTCAGAAGAGTGAAATATCAGTAGCATGTTACAAAGTGGTATTTCCCAAGTTGGGTTTCCACTATAAATCTTGGTGTTATACTTGTGTGAATTTTTTGATGTGAATGTTGTTATATTTTGCAAGTTAATTACTTTTTGATAGTGGACTACATGTTATATGTTTCTGATATATACTTTAGAGACCGAGTTGTGTTGGTGATTAGATCTATGATTATTAAAGTGCTAGAAAGCTCAATTGGTACATCTAGACCTAAGAATAACTAATTCACCCCCCCTCTTTGTTGTTCTAAATAATTCTAACAGTTGGTATCAGAGTTGTTGTTGCTTGCAAAAGAAAAAATTTAAAGGTACTTGAAGCAAATGATCAAGATGTATAAAAAGGTACCAATTTTGAACAAAGAGAACTTCCCTACATGGAAAAGTATGATGAAATTGCATCTAACTGGTATTGGTGATTCAGTGAAGTACTATGTGGAACATGACTATGTTATACCTGTTTCACCTTTGACTACCGAGGAGACAAAATAAAAACAAGAACACAATCAAGCAATGTTGGAGATTGCATCTGCCTTGAGATATCCTGAATTTGAAGATATGAAAGATTACACTACTACAAAGAAAATGTGGGATACTCTTGTAATTATCTATGGTGGTGATACAAATGTACTGAGAGAAAAATCTGAAAGCTTGAGAGATAAGTTTGATGAAATGAAAATGCAAGAAGGTGAAAATATTGCTCAATAATTTGATAGAATTAAAGAGATAATGAATTTTGTTAGAGGAGCTAATGGAATCATTGATGATGAGACTTTTATTGGTAAGGTATTGAGAAATTTCCTTCCTATCTATGCTATCATAATTTATGCAATTCAAGAATCAAGATGTAACCCTGGTAATGTTCTAACTCTAGAAAGTCTTGTTGGTAAGCTTACTGCTTTTGAGTTGTCTAACTATGATAACTAAACTGTTCCTAATGTTGAATCTACATTCAAGTCACAAATGGTTTTTCATAATTTGAAAAAGGATAAAGAAAAATGTGTGAAAAGTGATAGTGACAGTGACAGTGATAGTGACACTTCTGATGAGGAACTAGATGATCTTGAGGCACTCATGGCTAGAAGACTAAAAAGAGTAAAAGGGAAATATAAAGGTAAACTTCCTATAATCTATTTTTCATGTAACAAAGTTGGCCATATTGTAGCAAGATGTCCTGAGAGGTATGAAAAGGATGAGAGAAGGGAAATCAAGTACAAGGATAAAAGCAATGACATAGATCACAGAAGGTATAGAGACTACAAGGCCAAAGGTAAGAAATCCTACTATATTGCTGAAGAGGAAACTAACACTGACACTAGTGAATCTGATGAATGTGATATTGAAGTAGTTTATGTTGCTATGAAAGGTGATTCTGATAAAGATGAGAAAATTGTGCTTATTTCTTGTGTGACTAAAGGTGATAAATGGATTATTGATAGTGGTTTCTCACATTAGATGATTGGTGACAAAAGTAAATTTGAAACCCTAGATCATTACAAAGGTAGAAGTGTTAAGTTTGGTGATGATGCACCATGTCTTGTGAAAGGTAAAGGATCAATTAAGCTAACTTATAAGATCACATGTGAAAATTCTTATAGGTTTGAAGGTCTTAACTATAATTTGTTGAGTGTTGTACAATTGAATAGTACTGGTTACCGAGTGGATTTTCATCATAGAAAGACAAAAATACTTGATGCCACTGGTGAACTAATTGGAAGTGGAGAACAGATAAGAGGTAACTTGTTCTATCTAGACCTATCTGAAGAAACATGTTTTTTTGTACAATTTGATGATGTATGGTTATGGCATAAGAGGTGTCATGTAAATTTTGATAATCTAGTAAATATTAGTAAAAAGAAGAAAGTTAGAGGTTTTCCAAGATTGAAGAAACCTGATAATGTGATGTGTAAATAGTGTCAATTGGGAAAAATGACAAAGTCTACTTTAAAGAGAAAGACATATACTTCTGAAAATATTTTGGAATTGGTTCATACTGACCTTTGTGGACCTATGGGTGTGCAAAGTTATTGTGTTGATAAGTACTTTATTTTGTTTGTTGATGACTACACTAGGATGATGACTGTAATGTTTTTGAAAGAAAAATTTGATGCATTTCAGTTGTTTAAGTGGTATTTTGAAAAAGTTGAAAAATAAACAAGTAGAATCCTGAAATGTTTGAGATTTGACCGAGGTGGAGAATTTATATAAAATGAGTTCAATCTATTCTACAATGATAGAGGAATCAAGAGACAGATGTCTGCACTGAGAACACCTCCACAAAATGGCAAGGATAGAGAAGAAATGGGTCAATTATAGATTGTGCAAGAACAGTGATGATTGAGAAGAATGTTGCACAAAAATACTGGAGAGAAGTTGTAAGTACAACTGTTTATACCTTAAATCAAGTATAAATCAAGAAAGGTACAAATGCTACACCTTATGAGTTATGACATGGATATGCACCTAATGTGAAGTATTTTAGAATTTTTGGGAGTAAATGCTATATACTGAAAGACAATAGGAATGGAAAATTTGATACAAAAAGCGATGAAGGAATATTTCTAGGTTATTCCACTAAGAGAAAAGTTTACAAGTGTTCGAATTATAACACTAACAAAGTTTTGGAAAGTGAAAATGTGAGAGTTGATGAATATGTAGAGAAGAATGAACTGGAGGGAAAACAAGAACCTGAAGATTATAGATCTTTTGTTTACATGGAAGAAGTAGAGGCAAATAACACACTTACACTAGATGTAGAGTCATGAATAAGCAATGTTGAGCATCAGGAGGATGTTGTCAAGCATCAAGAGGGTGTTGGAGAAGAAATTGATAATTTGCATGATGAACCTAAAAATCAAGAAGAAAAGAAATCTGAACCTACATTGGAAAACTATGTAAGAAGACATCATAAGCTTGAGAAAATCATTGGAGATAAAGAATCTGGAGTCTTGACAAGAAGTAAGTTAAAAGACCCTACATGTTTACTATGTGAGTTTGAGCCTAAAAATGTAAAAGATGCTTTAGAGAATGATGACTAGATTCAAGCTAAGAATGAAGAGATTGATCAGATAGAAAAGAATGATACCTAGACTCTGGTGCCAAGACCAGAAGATAAGAATGTTATTGGAACAAAATGGGTATTCAGAAATAAGATAAATGAACATGGACAAGTTGCAAGAAACAAGGCAAGATTGGTATGCAAGGGTTATGCACAAGAAGAAGGAATAGACTATGGGGAAATATTTTCCCCTATAGAAAGATTAGGAGTAAGGACTCTACTTGCATATGTTACATATAAATATTTCAAATTATATCAGATGGATGTCAAATCTACATTTATGAATGGTATATTAGTAGAATAAGTATACATTGAACAACTTGAAGGATTTGTTGACCCAAGCAAGAAAAATATGGTTTGCAAATTGAACAAGACACTGTATAGATTGAAATAAGCTCCAAGAGCATAGTATGAAAGACTGTACAATTATTTGATAAAGATTGGATTTGCAAGAACAAATCACAACAACAACCTGTATATGAGGTAAAGGGATTTTGTTAGCTAAAATTTTTGTTGATGATATCATATTTGGAGGACAAGATGCCCTCTGTCAAAAAATTTCAAATGAGATGCAAACTAAGTTTAAAATGTCTATGTTTGGTGAAATTAAATTCTTTGTTGGATTAGAAATTTATTAGATGGAGAAAGGTATCTATATCACTCAATCTAAATATGTCAAAGAGATACTAAAAACTTTTGGTATGGAGGATTCTAGACCAATAAGTACTCCTATGGGTACTAGATAGAAACTATCTAAAACTGATGATATTGTTGAAGTGAATCAAACCCTATATAGATCTATGATTGGAAAGCTACAATATGTTGTTTAGAGTAGAGTGGATATAGCCCTAATAGTTGGGATTGTGGCAAGATTCTCTGCCAATCCTAAGGAAAATCATATGATGGCAATAAAGAGAATATTGAGATATCTGAAAGGAACAGCGGATTATGGATTATACTACAAGAAGAATGAGAAATTTGAACTAAGAGTCTATACTAATGCAGATTGGGCTGGAAATGTTGATGATAGGAAAATTACAAGTGGTGGAGCATTCTTTCTAGGAAAGAGATTAGTCTCCTGGATAAGCAAGAAACAAAACTGCATTTCCCAATCTACAACAAAAGTTGAGTATGTAGCAACTGTAGTGAATTGTTCAAATTTAGTATGGAACAAGCAATTGTTAAAAGGAATGAAAGAGGAAATCACTGAGTCAATTGTTGTTTTTTGTGATAACACAAGTGCTATCAATATATCAAATAATCTAGTGATGCACACAAAGACCAAGTATATTGCTATCAAGTATCATTACTTGATAGAGCTATTACAAGATAAAGAAGTGAGAATAGAATATGTGAATACAAAAGAACAACTAGCTAACATACTCACAAAAGCTTTACCTAAGGATGCTCATGAATATCTTAGAGGTAAACTAGGGGTGATTCCCCTAGCTAAGGCAACCTAGTCAACTAGGATCACTGCATCAAACATGCTACATAGAATATCTGACAAATTCATGTAGAAAAGGTCACACTTTAGGAGTTGTCTAGAGTTGTGAGTAGTGAAGCGACAATGATAAATAGTCATAAGCCAGATGATAGATGGAGAAATATAGTATACTGAACTGACAAGAAGACATCTACATGTGGAAGATGTAAGTGTTAGATACTACTTTGGCATTGTTGTCAAAGAGGGAGAGATTCTAAAGATAACATAGAGGATTCATTGAACCTTTGGGAGAGATTCAGAGATAGTTGGTGGACTGGAAAGATTCATAGGGAGTAACTGTATGTACACTCAGTAAAGACAAAGATGTTTTGAATCAAAATGAAGCTAAGGATATTACACAAATCTGATGCACATACAAATTTTTTGGATTTTTTGGTAAATCATGTGTTATTCATATGGTGTTTCCATCGATTCCAAAGAGGGAGATTGTTGGAAACTACAATTGAAAAAATTGTTGTATTGTCATTGATGTCAAACCTTAACTGGTAAGATAGTTGTTATCTAGGAGAGTACCATATCTATTGATTGATGAAGAGGATTAGGGCAAGGAGATAACAAGAGAACCTAAGGAAAGGTTGAGTTATTTGATACTTCAATGGGTACTTTATTAGGTGGCACATTGATAAGATAATGTATTGTTTATCTAAGTAAGAAGAACGACTGAAGCAGTAGGCTTAACCGAGAAAAAGTGTATAAATCTAGTTTAAGCTGAGTGATGTTAGTGTCGACCGATGCCATTATATGTTGAGTAAATTTAGTGTTGACCAAACATCAGTTTATGTCGAGAGACAGGAAATTACCAAGCAAAGACGGTGTTAGCCGAGGAAGATAGTTTGTAGAGATGACCGAGATATACATTGATGACCGAGGAGAAGAACACGGTATTGATCGAGTGTCAATAATTTACATTTGGAGAAAGAATTGAGATTCCTAGCTGACTTAGTTGAATTCTTGGGATATGTAAAATGTGTTAAATTTATTAATCAATTGTATGGATTATTTAATGCATGGTAAATCTTTTTATTGTGGATTCAAAGAGAAGTTTGAAGATGTATCTAGAAGGAAGGATGAATAACATAAATGATGGAAGGATTCGATGAATCTAACCTAAACCTAATATCTACTGAGGATATTAAGTGGAAAAATATGGATCTACCTAATTAAAGATGTGTAAAGCTAAACCTAATTATGAGGTTACAGCATGGGCTGAATTTGTTGATGTTATTTAATGATAAGTCTAAGCAGAAGGTTGAATGTGAAATTATGAAGGAGCTTAAAAGAGTTGTGATTGCTTGAAGTGAATTCTGAGAAGATCAGTGATGGAGATGGAAATGAAGCTTGGAAAGTGAATCAAGATATATGTCTAAAGTGGATCTTTATTTGCAAAGTGAGTTGTATGTTTTTCAAATCAGAAACTACTATTACTTTCTAACCATTGTATTAGTCTAAATCCTTTAATCAAGGTTGACCTAACATTCATTGTATAAATCATTTAATCAAGGTGGAATTCTAATGGAATGTACTTAAATCATTTAACCAGGTCACTTTTCATAGAGTGTTTAAATCCTTTAACAGGATCACACCTAGCAGTGTGTTTGTAAACCTTTAACAAGGTTCTCTTTTCATAGAGCTCACTTCAGAAGAATGAAATATCAATAGCATGTTACAAAGTGGTTTTTCCCAAGTTGGGTTTCCACTATAAATCTTGGTGTTATACTTTTGTGAATGTTGTTATATTTTGCAAGTTAATTACTTTTGGATAGTGGACTACATGTTATATGTTTCTGATATATACTTAAGAGACCGAGTTGTGTTGGTGATTAGATATGAGATTGTTGAAGTGCTAGAAAGTTCAATTGGTACATCTAGACCTAAGAAAAACTAATTCACCCTCCTCTCTATTGTTCTAAATAATTCTAACACTTTGGCCATTATTGTAGGGTTTATATTTTAAAGCAATGTGTATGCAAGAAACATGATTCGGCATATATAAATACAAAGATTCTAGATTCAAGTCTCTCCTATCTATTTAGTTCTTGAGTTATGAATTTTCTTATTCATTGCATAGATTTTATCAATGTGTATGTTTCTTTTCCTTAACTTTGATCTAAGATCAAATTAAATTGCTCTAGATAGAACATAAATTCATCTTTTTTGCACAAGGATTTTCATAAGAAGTATGAGTCTAGGTTGAATAGATCAAAATTGTTATAAGGTGCTAGTATTTTGGGTCATGAATCATTGACATGAGTTAGTTTTTGTATTATGCTTTTTATTTTGAGATATTTCCTAATGGATAAGGCATTGGTCATAAATAATTATTTTCTATAGTGATATATGTTTGGTAGGATTTGGATATATTATACAATATTAAAATAAACCATTCAAAATCCTTTGATTATTTTGGTTGAAAATTTGTATGTTCTTTATGATAATGGAGAATCAATGAATGATTTTTTATCATTTAGTATTTTAGATTATCATTTATCTGTTGTTAAAATCCAAAAATTATTGTAAAATGTTTTATGTTGAACTGGATTAGGTGTACCCACCTTGGTCTTGTAGAACCAAAAGTGCAGAGGGAAGTCTTGTCCCTATAGTTGGTCCAATTGCCTCAAATTTCCCTATATTTGGAACTAACCATTCCTGAAAATCTATCTATAGGTATATTCGTAGCTTTCATAAGCATAAAGTCTATTTTGAAGAACCAACAAACCCAAGATGCTCCTGCATTAGACACTTAGGGTTAATAAAATTGATGCTATGAATTATATATGTTATTCAACTTGAGAAGAATCCAAAGGATCCAACTCAGATTGAGAAATCCAAGTAGCATCCTCAACCATTTTATTCTTCCACTTAACCAAGTAATCTATGTAATCCTTTTCTCTTGTGCTTCTCCCAATCCTTCTATCCAAGACCTTCTCAATTTCCTCTATCTACTTCACAGGATATTCCTACTTTGACATTTCTATCTCATTATATGACTCATGGTATTCATAAAAAATTGCAATGTTGAATATAGGTGATATATCCATGTCATCGAAAAACTCAATCTCAAAAGAATTACCATTATCAAATTTCTTCAGTATCTTACAAAGACCAAACTTCTTCATCTTCTACTTATTGTAGGTTCTAACATGAAATATGTCCTTCAAATGAATCATAACATCATCACCAACCTTAAAATTCTTATGTCTCCTAGATTGGTCAGTTGTATCCTTATATTTTTATTACTATGTTCTAAATTATATTTCTGATGTTTTCTTACAAGGAATAAAATGTGAATCTTTGAAAATCTATCTACCACAATGAATATAGACTCATTACCTCCTTGTGTATTCAATAATCCAAGAACAAAATTCATGCTAATGTCTTCCCAAGGTCTACTAGAAACAGGTAGAGGTGTTTATAACCCTGTATTCTGACTTACTCCCTTAGCAACTTGACAAATTTTGGAACTACTTACATATTTTTTAACATCCCTATACAATTGAGGCCAAAATTATTTCTCCTTAATCAAACTTATTACTTTATAAATGCCAAAATGCCCTACAAGTCCTCCACTATTTTTCTCCTTTATTAGATTTTCCCTCATTGATCCTCTTGGTATACACAATTGAATGTCTTTGAACAACATGCCTTCTTGAATAAAGTAATCAACCCTCTTAACTCTTATTATCTGTGATCAATTCCTTACATGTTTTCCAAGGTTTTTTAAAATTGGGGTCAATTTCATACAAACTTTTCAAATCATCAAAACCAAGTACCTCAAATCTCATCTTAGTCAATAAACCTCTTCTTCTACTCAATGCATCTGAAACCCTATTTGGAAATCCACCTCAATGTTTCAACACAAAAGGAAAATTATTCAAGTATTCAACACACTTCATATTTCTCTTATTCAACTTATTCTAACTACCCAAATATTACAATGCTTTATGATTAGTGTACAACACAAATTCCTTAGGTATCAAATAATGTCTACATTTCATATAAGCTTGAATAATAGCATAAAATTCTAGACCATACATTGAATACTTCCTCTTAGAATCATTCAATTTATCACTATAAAAAGTAATAGGTTTACCTTCTTGACTCAATACTGCTCTGATTGCACTTCCACTTGCATCAAAATCAACATGAAATACTTTAGAGAAATTAGGTAAAGCTATTATTGGTAATTCAGCTACCTTCTGCTTCAAGGTCTCAAAACTTTTTCAACTCCATGTTTCCACTTGAAAAGTTTCCACTTTCCAATCCTTGAAAATATATGACTTCACTAGCATTCTCAAGAGTAGGTCATTCCAAAATTGCTTTAAATTTCTTAGGGCTCGTCTTTAAACCTCCAAGTGAAATCACAAAACCCAAGTACACTATCTCTTCCTTCATGAAATAACATTTATTGAAGTTAATCAAAAAAAATTCCTCTTTCAATCCCTTCATTACTTGTTTCAGATGCAATAAATGATCTTCCTTATTCTTACTAAATATCAGAATGTCTTCCAAGTAAACAATCACAAACTTACCCAATAATTTCTTGAAGACCTCATTTGTCAACCTCATAAAAGTACTAGGTGCATTTTTCAAACTAAAAGGCATAATAAACCATTCATACAAATCTTCTCTTGTCTTAAAAGTAGTCTTCCATTCATCTTCTCTGAATCTGATCTAATGATAACCACTCTTCCAATAAATTTTGGTAAAGTACTTTTCTCCACTCAAGCAATCCATGATATCATCTATCCTAGGCAAGGGAAACTAGAATTTCATTGTGATCCTATGTATAGCTCTTAAATATGTACACATCCTCCATTATCCCCTTTTCTTAGGTGCCAACACAATTGGTACTGCACACAGAATCAAACTTTCTTTGATCAAACCCTTCTACAACAATTCTTGAACATGTCTATTCAATTATTCATTCCCTGTAGGTATCAACCAGTGAGGTGCCTTATTAGGTAAACTATCTCCTCATATAAGATCCATGCAATGACTGATGCTTCTAACATGAGGTAACCCATTAGGTACATTATCTAAAATGATATCCTAAAATTATATCAACAATTCTTTAACTTCCAATGGTGAATCAACATCTATCTTCACAACCGGTCTATTAGGAATCAAAGCATAACACACATCATTATTCTTCAAGCCCTTTATGAACTATTTTCCTTCAATCAAGAAAACTATAACAGTAGTGCAATTCTCATTCTTAAATTATTCTATGAGAGGTAAAAAAACCTCATTTCTTCCCATTAGCCACAATAGTATACCTATTCAATCTACCATGATGTATAGCTTGTCTATCATACTGTCATGGTCTACCCAATAAAAGGTGATAATAATCCATCAGCATAATATCACAAAGAACTTCATCGTGATATTTTACAATCATAAATTTTACAAGACATTGTTCACTTACAAAAATTTTATACTCATCCTTAATCCAAGCAATATGATATGGCTTAGGGTGCTTCATCCTCGGTAACTACAACTCTATAAGCATCTCTTTTGATGCCAAATTCTTTGAAATTCCACTGTCAATGATCACCTTGCAACACTTTCTAGAAACTTTACATATGGTTTTGAATAAACATTTCCTTAGAGGGTCCTCATTAGTTCCTTCATTCCACAAAGCTCTCCTAATCATCAACTTTTCACCACCTTTTGGTTGGTTCATTCAATCAAGTGAATCTTCCTACACAAGTGCATTCTTGCTACTACTACCAACCTTCTTACATTCAAATGCCCTATTTCCTTCTTTACCACACTTAAAATAAGTGCCCTTGAACCAAGTTATGTTTTCTCTCTTATGATCATTACCTCTAGGGTAACTACCCCTTGAATAACCTCCTCTTCCTCAATGTGAAATTTCTCCTCCCCATTCTAATTTGCATTCATCTTGATTTGTCTTATCTTGATCAGATCTACTACTTTCTCCATAAGAACGGCCTCTTCTTCTAGAAAATCTACCACCTCTATCTTCATGCCTCTTCTCCTGCCTCTTGTTTAGCTTCTCATCTTCCTTCAATGCAATTTCATAGGATTCTTCAAAGTTATTCATCTTGACCAACCTAATTTCATCTTGTACAGAAGTCCTTAATCCATTCATGTATCTTCCAACTCTTTCAACTTCATCATCCATATGTCTGAATTTGATATCCAATCTATAGAATTCTTTTGTATACTCCTTTACAGTAGTATCCCTTTGCTTCACATTTTGAAATCTTCTCAATAAAGTAACTTGATAATCACCTGGTAAGAATTTACCCTTCAATTTGTTTACCATCTTATCTCATACCTTGATCTTTTCTTTTCCTCTTTTCTGTTGATCAAGTTGCAAATTTTCCCACCATAAAGATGCATGTCCTTTCAATTTTGTGTTAGAGTATTTATCTATTCACTTATTAATTAGCTCACTTTGATTTAATTAATTAAGTTGTCTATTACTCTAGTTTACTTAAGTTGTCTCTTAGGTGCATATAATTAATATTTTATATTAATTATTATGTGCAACCTAGCCTTTTACCTTTTTAGGGTTTCGTTCACCTTATAGGTTGAACTCTTGTAATTATTGCTCATTAGATTGGAATACAATTTTCTCTCACACCGCTGAGATTTTCCAAGCTTTGCTTTTTGTGTCTTCTGCTTCCTTCCAACAACAGGTCATTTGCATGTAGGTGTTCTTAGCAAACTGTGAAGTTGGATTTCTCAACTTCCACATGGTATCAGAGCTCCCCTGCTGCTGCATGTTCTAGTGTTTTTCAAGCAATTTTTTGAGATTAAGGGTTTCAAGTTTTTTGAGATCTGGTATTCTCTGCAGGACGTTATTTTTTGTTTCTTTTTTGCCTGCAAAAAAAAAAAAATTGGCACTTTTTCCAGGCGCTGCAATTCTTTTAAAGTTTTTATATTGGATCTAGGGGGGCCTCATTTTTTTGGAGCATTTTGGGCAAAAACCAACCTCACGATTGCATTCAGAAGGCCCAAAAACCCTTATTTTCATATAAAACATAACTTATTTGCCTCTGGGGCATCTGGGAGAAATTTTATGCTCTATTACGGTCGTACGAGCACAGAAATTGAGAAAAATTTTCATTTTTTTCTTTAAAAAATAAGAAATGGCGTTTAATTTTAATGCTTCTCATCAAAAAACATCGCGTGCCACTGCACTATTGCTTGCCTCTGGCTGTTGCACCGTCGCCGCACCACCCAGCCACCCCCCACGTGCCAGTGCCGTGCCGCCCAACCACCTCTGCTCATCAGACGTCCTATGATGACCATACGACTATCAAAATATTTGTCAGGACTGGCTTTTTCTAGGGAGCTTACATTTTGGGGTACATGCACTTTTTTTGGTCCTACAAGGCTCATACATACTCAAAATTTGACATATGATATATCGTCGGAAAGGTCTTTTTGAGCCCATTGCTCTCATGTAAGTTTCATTTCCTATTTTTTCCATTTGATCAATTTTTTTGGTGTCAAAGTGGAGGCTTCTTTTTTTCTTCTCTACATTTGGAAATCAGGTTTTTTCCTTATTATTTTGTGCTTACATACTTATTTGAAGTGTACGGGAGATAGTATAATATTTTGTGGGGGGGTGCAAATTCTCTTTTTTTCATTTATTTCAAAGAGACCCTTCTACTTCTGTCTACTTTCTCTCAATGGCGGACTCTTCTGTCGCCCGCCTTACACCTCACAACTATCACACTTGGAAAGGACAAATGACCAGATTACTTATGGCAAAAGGGTTATGGTCATGCCTCGATGAGGCTCAACCAGTTCTATAGCGGCCTTATGAGGCTCTTATGTAGAGAAATAGGATGGGTGAGGCAATGGGCCTCATTGTAATGAATATTTCAGATGGGTTATTGTTCCACCTGGATGGTTTGACCACACCTAGGGATATGTGGAACAAGTTTTCCACCTTGTTTGGCACAATGAATCAGTTTAGGGTTCTCCAGATAGATGCAAAGTTTGCCTCCTTAGTACCTGAATCATTCACCAACATTGAGGACTTCTTGATGAAGTTCAAGTCTCTTCGATCTATTTTACAGGTTGTCAGAAAGATGAAGTCAGATGATGAGTGTATCTTTCTGATACTCTCAAAGCTTCGCGGTCCTTATCAAATTTTCACTTCTACCTTGTACTCCACTATGGATGCACTGGGTGCATGACATGTTATGCCCTCTTTTGATACTTTATGTGATAGGCTAAATCATGAGCAATCCAAGCTTACTCAAATGGATTCACTTACAGGTTCACAGTCACATGCATTGCTTGCCAAGACACCTCAGGGTACACAGAGGTAGAAGCTAAAGTATATATTAGATTCTTCTTCTCAGCACTCTACTAGCCCACCATCTTCTTCTAAGAAGGAGAAATAGAAGATTGAGAGCCCTACATGTTCCTATTGTCAAAAGGGACCTCATGATGAGTCACATTGTTTTCAGAAGAGATTTGATGGCTATGAGAAACAGATTGCAGATTTGCAAGCTCTTCTTCAAAAGAGCATTGTTTCCTCTCCATCCTCTTCTACTTCACAGGGGTCTACTTTTCAGTCTTCTGCCTCATCTTCAACCTCTAGATAGGATTTTGGATAGGGTCATGCATTACAGGATTTTGTTGCATCCCCTTCATAGGTCCCTTGGATACTAGATTTTGGTGCTTCTCACCATATGGCATCTTCTCCAAAGATCTTCTCTTCTTTTGAGGCTTCTCATATTACTCACATTCTCATGGGGAATAACACTATTATGCCAGTCTGTGGGAAAGGTTTTGTAAGCATTCAGGATGGTACATTCAATGATGTATTGTATGTTCCATCTCCATCTAAGAACCTTCTCTTAATTTATCAGATTACACTCAGTGGATCAGGGAAGACAGTTGAGTTCATGATAGATTTAGTCTTCATCTGGGATAGTGTGATGGGAGGCATTATTGCTATAGGGACAGTTGATCATTCTACTTGTCTCTACACCTTCTCACACTTTGGTCCACCATCTCCATTATCAAAGCACAGCTCTCCTCTTACGTGAGAGCATCATGTGGGGTAGGCAGGTCACTTGAACCTCTATGTTGTTCCTGAGACCACTTATGTGACTGCCTCACCTCATCTTGTTGAGGTTTCCTCTCTTCAACAAGACTCTTCTTCAACACTGCCAAACCCTCCAACTCCATTCATTGAGCCACCAGATGCAGTTGTTGAGGATTCTATAGAGGACATTCATCTCCTCTCTCCTGACAATGTCAACACACCTGTCATACCACCTACATTGGGGATTCCCTTTTAGGATCCTCGTGTCTAATCCTTTGAGCATTAGCTCAGCCTTTGAGTGACACCTCATCCTTCAAGGTTACCTCTTCAGTGCTCACTTCCTTTCAATCCTTTGTATTGGAGTCATGGTGGTTTGTTCATCAATCCAAGGGTTCTTTCATTTCAGGGGGGCTTTGGAGCCTTGACCCTCTCTCACGGGGGGGTTGTAGTGCACATTGTACTTATGGCTTTGAGAGAGTCTCTTGAAGCCACATTTTTTTTCCTTTACTTGTTTTTATATCTCTTTTTGGAGAGGAGTTTTTCCCACTGGGTTTTCTCCTTTGTCTCTAGTTTACAGAGATTTCCTTGTATTGGGTACCTGATCAGGCCTTGTTGTCGGGACCCATTTCCTGCTTTCATAGCTGTGCTAGGTTAGCTTACCTCTTGAGCTTCACTTAAGGGGGGGTGTTAGAGTATTTATCTATTCACTTATTAATTAGATCACTTTGATTTAATTAATTAAGTTGTCTATTACTCTAGTTTACTTAAGCTATCTCTTAGGTGCATATAATTAATATTTTATATTAATTATTATGCGCGACCTAACCTTTTACCTTTTTAGGGTTTCATTCACCTTATAGGTTGAACTCTTGTGATTATTTTTCATTAGATTGGAATAAAATTTTCTCTCACACCACTGAGATTTTCCAAGCTTTGCTTTTTGTGTCTTCTGCTTCCTTCCAGCAACAAGTCATTTGCATGCAGGTGTTCTTGGCGAATTGTGAAGTTGGATTTCTCAACTTCCACATTTTGTACTGGTAAACTTCACCTTCTTATCCACTATTGTACCTTCATATTAAACATACTTCTCCATTTCAAAGATCCAGTCCAACAATTCATCTAAATCCAACTTGCCATCATATTCTAGAGGATTGAAATGTGGTTTTTCATTCACACTTGTTAAATCTCTCAAGAATCTTTCTTCTCCTTATTCAAGAATAGGGGCTTGTTCAGCTCCTTCTTCTACTTCTTCAGCTTCATCTTCACTAAATATTCAATAGGTCTTCCTCTTCTTTGGGTTATCTCAATAGCTTCAAGCATAGTAGAAATTTGTCTCAACATATCCAACATAGCATGCAAGATCAACATCTCTCCTTCCTTGAACCATTTTCACAACCATCTTTAATTTTATGCTAGACCGCAATTTTCCACCCTACAACCAATTCAACTAGGGCTTTCTACAATCAAAACCTTTCTCTGATACTACTTGGTGCAATGCCAAGGTGAGAGAATCCCCAAAGGAGATGCCCAATCTTGCAACTAAGAGTAACACATGGAAAAAACAACACAAAATTTGAGAGAGAATGCACAATCCAATGTATTATTCAAAGATCAAACAACATACATGTCGGGTTGCTAGGGCTTCCCATTTATGGCCATATACATGCAATGAAACTCAATCTTAATTGGGATCTATCAAAGTCTTTGTTTTGGGTTTCATGAACCAAATACTAATTAACTCAAGATACATCCAGTTATTACATATAGGTAGCACCTCTATAGGCCATCCAAGAGAGAATTACATTCCCAAAGAAGGAAACATGTACAAACAAATAGGTTTGACAAAAAATGAATCAAAGATCTGTAAAAGAAAATAACAAGATGTGCAGTCATAGTAAATGTTCCATGGGAGATCCATGAACAACACGCTATGATTGTAATGGTTGAAAATCAAAGATCAAAAACCACACATCAAATCTCCAAATAGGTCCAAGCAAGCAACAAACATGTCACCTAAAAACAAAAAATGGATCAAATCTCTAACAACCATGAATAACAGGAGATGCAATTATAGGAAGATGATTCCAGATAGGTCTTGAATAAGATTGTATGATCACACATGTTATCTCAAACAAATGATGATGTCAGCATAATCTCTTTAACCCATAAACAAGAACAAAATAAAAGAAAACTATTTTTGGTTGGTGCAAGATTGTGATGAACCTAAGATGATCCTATATCATAAAATCCTTATTTTATTTTGGTTTCATTATATATGGTGCCTTCTTTGGAAAGCTAGCATCAAATATCAAATCAATACAATGGCTTATACTTCTCATTGGTGGCAACCTATCCGAAAACTCCTCCATCAATTTTTCTACATATTCATACAATAGTCTTTGTATTTCCTTTGGTGTACTACCATCTTCTTTCACTGCCACAACTACTGCAAATTTTAGAATCATAACAATATATGCCTCCTCTCTTTTAAAGTCCTTTAAAATTTACTTTTCAAAAACAAAACACACCTTTGACTTATCTTCTTTACTGTTTATTGGATTCAAAGTATGCTCCTTCCCATATTTCTTAATTGTGTAAGTATTTTTCTCACCATCATGCATAGATTTTATATCAAATTTCCATGGTTTTCCCTAGAGAATGTGACAAGCATCCATGGGCATTATGTCACACATAACCTCATCTTTTTAGTTTCTAATGTAAAAACTTACCAAACTTTGTTCATTCACCTATATGGATTGGTATGTTTAATTCTCTTCAATGTCAGCTTGCTCGCCATCTACTCGAATACAATATTGTTAGTGCTACTGATGTTCACAATCATCTTACAACACTTTCCATCCACCTTGCACCTTGTTTGAAACAAATTTCTTATTTAAATTATTTCAAATTTTTTATTTTCTTGATTCAACAAGACTCTTCTCAACATAAATGATTCTCCTTCTTTAGGGTACTCTCCATGATTAATGGGACCCTTCTCATTTTCAACCTGTGCAACATATACTCTTTCCTCCCTTCCTTTTATTCCATCATGTTAGATCTATATACATTCAAATTCTCTATATGAAATTTCCCCACATTGGAAACATGTAAATCCTCTTCCACGCGAGTAGTCTCCTCTTCCTCTTAGTAAATCTCCTCTTCCCTTTCCTTCTTGTGCATTTTCACTCGATGTTCTTGCTTCCCCTTATTTATTTTGGAAGCTTCTTCCATGTGAGAATGTGTCATTTCCCTGAGATTTTTTTTGTTGTCTTCCAATGAATTTTTGTTCTGACTTTTAAGACATATATTGGTTAGCCTCCTACACACTATGTATATTCATCAAATTGATTTCATCTTGTATGGATGAATGTAGTCTATTCAAATACCTTGCGACCTACTCAATATCTTCCTCAATTTGATTGGCTTGAGTGCTTAACTATTAAAACTCATATGTATTCTCTTCCACACTACTTTCTCTTTTCTTCAGATTTTAAAGCTTCTTTGCCAAATTAATTTGGTAATTAGTTGGAAAAAATTAGGACTTAATCTTGGTCACCATTCGATCCCATGTTTTGATCTTCTCTTTTCCACTTTGTTGTCTATCTATTTGAAAATTTTCCCAACATAGAGAAGCGTGCCCTTTCAACTTTGTGCATGCATATCTCACCTTCTAATCTTCCTCTATGTTGTCATATTCAAAACATTTATCCATATTTTCTAACCAATCCAACAAAATTTCAGCATTCAACCCTCCTTTGTAACTTGGTGGTTCAAATCAAGGTATAGAACTAACTTTTATGAGGGCTTTAATGAACCTTTTCTCTCCCAGTTTATGCCCCATCTAATTCACATCTTTACCTCCTTCAATAGTATTATCTTCTTCCTCATCATTAGTGACATCTTCAACATATACACCTCTCCTTTAAGCCACCTCCATGGTATCCAATCACTCAATGATACCTCTCATGGCTTCAACTATACAAGCTCTTATTATCTTTGCAATTTTAGGCTCCAAGTCCCTAGCTCCTATGCCTCCTCTATGACCTCACCCTCTATTAGCCATTATAATTTTATTATCACTTCAAAATTCCAATTTCTCAAAGTAATTTCAATCAGCTCCAATACCACTTAGTGCAAATGAAAACTATAAGTTCAATATAAAAAACATACTTCAACCATCAATCTTCAAATGAACCAACCAATAGTAAACATCTATTTCAATGAATACCAATATACAAAAGATAATATGTTTAATTTTTTTATTCAAGCTTCATTAGTTCCCAATCTACGTGTCAACATAAACTATCCATTAAAATGAAAAGCTAATCAAATATCCACCGAGACCATTTTGTGTCAAAAATGGAAAGCAAAAAATAGAAGTCACAACTTCTCTTGGTGTTAAATTTCTTTCAGATTTGATCTATCTATGGATTTTCTATTTACAGAATATGATTCTTACAATCACTATACCTTCTTGCAGATTATAATCAGAATATTGAACTTGATAAATATGAAATTGAGGCCAAATCAATATTGAGAATACTGATCATGAATTCACAAGTATAATTTTTTCCTTAATGGTATCCAGTCTACAAGAGTAGAACATTTATTGATTTTGATGTCTCCAATTGTGGATCGGATCTGCATTAAATATATAAGGAATAGATACATCCCATGAGCAGACATGGCTCCACAAAGTGGAGGCATGTCTGTATGTGACTGAATGTGACCTCTAAATCAGGCACAACACAACATGGTCATTATTCACTTGATAGAATATGGGAGAGAGTATGAAGAACTCAATCCAAATTCCATGGTGAGGTGACCTGTTGCCTCCTATGTGAATGGGGTGTTTGAATACTCTCAGAACGAGAGCCAACAGCCGGGAGACCAATTCAACAATGGAGGATTTGAAAGCAAATATGAGCAAAATTAAACTAAGCTAAGAATGAATGCAATTAATCTAGAAAACTTTGAAATAAATATGAAATGCAGATTTTTATTTGATTTTGAAATAAAGATGATATTAGACTAAGAACAAGTAAGCAAATTTAATCTAAATGTGAAATGCAATTACACTAATATGAGAAATTAAACTAGATAATGCAATAAATGAGCTTTGAAAATAATGAGATATGAAACTAAAAAATGCTATAGTGTAGATGCTCTCAAAAATTGCCCTCTTGAATGAGAAAAAGAGGTTCATTAAAAAGACCAAGCCAGAAGAGGAATGAAGAGTTTCTTGATTCGAAACGGTGGACTCTTCATTCCTAATTGAGACAAAAAAGCATGATTTATTTAATTAAAAGAATGGAATTTGCCACATGTGGGGAGGTGACCTTTCGAGTAATTTGAATTATTAAATTCAAATAAAGAGGTGTCCATTCAATTAACTAAATATTTATTAATTCCTTTCAAGGGTAATTAGCTAAAGAGGGTAGATTTTTAATTTAATTAGAAAGCACATAGGACTTTACAATTAAATTAATGTATCATAGAGATAATTTAGCTAATAAATTCAAAGAGACTTAGGAATTAATTTAGTATTTGATTATTGCAATTTAGGGTCTTTGCAACTGACATCAAGTCAAATTAAGTCAGGTAGGAGAGAAAATTGCCTAGGGAACTAGGACTTTGGTGATGAAAAATTGAGATAATGCACCAAAATTGATGAAATTAAATAGGTGCCAATTTTGGGGTATTACAATGTCCATTCATGAGATGTCTCATGAATTGTGCCTTTTCATCTTAACTAAACACTTGATCTCTAATCAGGTTTGTTACTTAATAAACATAAATCCTTACCAAGTTTGATCGGTATTTATCTTGCACAAATAAATAATATCCAATATGGAAATGATCACCAATAATGATGCTCGATTGGGATCCTATATGAAACATGAAATGTCGATAATTTATACAAGTAATAACCTCTAAATATTTTTAATAGTTTTTGTCTCAAGGTTTTATCTGACAGAAGCTACAAAACATCAAAACTCCCTCTTAGATAGGGAGGATAAACATAGGATATGTTATTACCTCAATGTAATATCAAGAATGACATGTTTAAGAATATCTTTGATCATAAGATAATCACCATTGGATATCATCTCATGATATCAGGAGTAATGGCCTCAGAATATCAAGACATATGATATTCACCAAGTACTCAAAATGTCCATAAGGTATGCACACACATATCCTTAATGATACTTACCATAGTAACATTATATTCATGGTTTGTTTAAGGAAATTAATCCACCATGCAAGATATAATCTATCATGATCTTCTTAGACAACAACCATATGATATCCATCATGATAGAAGGTTAGACTATTATAAGATCATCACCTTACTATAGTAGCCACAAAGTCATGTATTAACTCATATGACATCCACCATTCCTCGGTGCAGAGGGTGGAAACAAGGGATTTCACCTCAAACTTCTCTCATAGAGAAGAACTCGTTGAGCAGATATCAATCTGTTGATCTTTCAATCCAAAATTTCTTATAATAAAATGTCAGACTCCCTCTGAGTCTGATATCAATCTTCTAAGGTCCTCGTCAAAAGTTACCTCTGAAGTATCAGACTCCCTCTGAATCTAATATCAATCTTCTTTTTCCTATAAGAGCATCCCTAGAAAATATCTAGCCAGATAGCTCTTATAGTAAGTATAGATATGAAAATAAGAGAGAGGCTACAATAAGTCAATAAATGTAATACTCAAGGATAATAAATACTTATCTACACATCAACATCATTAATATAAGTTTCTCCAATGAGGGTCCATATGCAACAAATCAGAAAATGTCTACATGTAAGCATTTGTCAACAATATTACTCCAATCAAACTTATCTGGTAATCTATTTTCCACGATAAATTTGTATTTATAGTGAGCTCTGATAATTTTGATTCCCATTCACATTTTTCTATACTTCTTGTATGAGATTTCCAATGGAATATTTTGAAAAAAATCTGATCTTGATTGTTTCTCAAACCTGCTCTGATACCATGTTAAATTTCTTTCAAATTTGATCTATCTATGGCTTTTCTATTTGCAGAATATGATTCTTACAATTATTTTTCTTTCTTGCAAATTATAATCAAAATATTGAAGTTGATAAATATGAAGTTGAGGGCAAATAAATATTGAGAAATATTGATCATGAATTCAAAAGTTTTAATTTTTCCTTAATGGTATTCAAAAGAGAAGAACATTTATTGATTTCGATGTCTCCAATTGGGGATTGGATCTACATTTAGTATATAAGAAAGAGACACATCCCATGAGCAGACATGTCTCCACAAAGTGGATTCATGTCCATTCATGAGATGTCTCATGAATTGTGCATTTTCATCTTAACTAAACACTCGATCTCTAATCAGGGTTTGTTACTTAATAAACATAAATGCTTACCAAGTTCAATCTGTATTTATCTTACACAAATAAATAATATCCAATATGGAAATGGTTACTGATAATGATGCTTGATTGGGATCCTATATGAAACATGAAATGCCAATAATCTGCAAGTAAAAATCTCTAAATATTCAGTCGGTCAACCTGATTTATATGAGATCATAATTATTATGTGATTAAAATAATAACCATTGATATATATATATATATATATATATATATATATATATATATATATATATATATATATATATATATATATATATATATATATATATATATATATATATATATATATATCTTTGAATTATTATTATTTTAATTTCTCCAAAAATTACATAATAATAATAATAAAATATATGTTATTTTGAATCATTATTATTTTAATTTCTCCAAAAATTACATTATATATATATATATATAGTTTTTGTCTCAAGGTTTTATCCGACAGAAGCTACAAAACATCAACACTTGGCACCCAATAGCTTCAAAATGATTTTGGAGTTAAAATTTGATATTTACTAGCCAAAACAAGTTCATTTAACCCACACACAACCCTTCATCTTGTTTATGTTTCTCGATTCACTACGAACTAGTGACCTACAACCGTAGACTTTTTCAAAAAGAAGTGAAAATCAAATTTATTTCCTATTTTTCTCTTTTCTCTATCCATTCATGTCTTGTTTCCTCTTCCTTTTTGTGCCTTGTGTTGTCTCTCTGTCTCCCCTTCCACTTTGATTTTCTTCCTTCCTCTTCCCTACCAACTCCCTCTCTTCCCATATCTCTTCTTTTTTTCCAAATAAGAACAATGTTTGCTTATTGAAAATGAAATTTTAAATGTAATCATTTTGTCAAACATTTCGTGCAACGCTCTCCTTTAATACCAAAACATAGAGACAAAGTAAGAAAACCAAAAAACTTCAGAGAAAAAGCCAAAATGTTATGCCACGTAATCATTTCCATATCCTTCAGCATCATTAAGTATTTTTTTTCCTCTTATAGACGCTAAAAATTGACTTGTTGCATATGCGTGATAGTTTTACTAATTTTTGTCTTAATTAATTAAAAAATCATTTGTATTTAGTTAATTTGTGTCATTCTTCTAAATTCAAATGTAAAATTGACAATTTCCCTCCAATATATCATAATTGAATAATCTTAATTAATTATTTAATGTTCATTTAATATTCCTCAATTATTCTTCCAAAATTAATTAAATGATTTTTATTATTTAATTGATTCCCTTTCTCAAATTTTAATTAAATAATCTTTATTATTTAATTACAGTTATTCTTCTTGTTCTTTTCACAATAATTTAACACTTTTTTTAATTATTTAATTTATTATGTCTTCTATGATTAAATAAATTATTTAATTCATTTAATTGTTCTATTTCCCCAAAGTTAACTAAGTCTTCTAAAAATAAAAATGTATTTATTTATTTTATTCCCCCTCATGCACAATTAAATTATTTTTTAATTATTTAATGCTAATTACATTCTTCAGTTCCACATCTTCAACTCCCACTGACTAACATTTCATCTCTTTAATTAAGCTAGTCTTCTATTTGTAGGAAATATAGCAACAAACAACTATGGGGGGGTGAATCAATTATTCCAAAAACTCAAACCTTTGAAATCCTTTAAAACTTAAGGCCATTATTTCTAATCTAAATGAATTAATCTTGCATGCATGAATTAGGAAACACAACCATAACACATAACACTAGTTTTTATCTTGGAAACCATGAAAGGGGAAAAAGCACAGTGGGGCTTGAACTAACAATAGGAAAATAACTTGTTAGAAGTATAGCTTATTAAAAATGGGAATGCACATGCATTCAAGCACATTTCTTAGAGCTCACTACTCAAATACAAAGGGCTACAACCCAAACAAAGGCTCACTTCCTTACAAGACCACTACAATGTTTGATCAAACTACAATATGATATTTTGTGAACTATATAATAAAATCTACCTCATGCCTTGGTCAATTTCATTGAAGCATAATTAGATCTCTTTTCAAATCCTCTCTGCCACCTTCAAACAAGCAATTCAACCCTCAACATATCTGCACACTTTCTTTGCAAGAAATCACATGCATCTACCACACCACATTTTTCCCTAAAATCATATATAAATCATCAACCTTGAAAGATAGACAAGGTCGACAAAACCCCAAATTTAAATCACAAATCTGTGTGCCAAAAATCACATTTCAAATCTATGTTCAACCACCATAACATGCAAAGGACCCATATCATCAATCTCGAGCACAAAATAGTGCGTCTAATCTCACCTCAAACTTCTAAAAAATGATTTATAGAATAAGTTGGACAAGAACATAAGAAAATCACTATCGACTAAAAAATCCTCCAATCCCAATCACCAAAATCAATTTGGATTGAAAACTTAGTAGGAAGACAACCCAAGAACATCCATAGGTATCATGAAGAGCACATAGACATTTGAAGCCACCCGAACCTTCAAACTCGCCAACATCTCACACTTCCAACCTCAAGAACACTGTCAACATCCATTGATACACCTAAAAAATGCCTTGTGTATCTCTAGACTATGAACCTTGTGAACTAAGGACATATCAGAATGTCCCAAACATACTCCTAGATGAACAAACAAAAATATTAATTTGAAAGTACAGACCGAACCAATCTATGCCACATTGTTAAAATTGGCAGATGGTGTAGGAACCAGTCACCATACCTGATCTAATAACTTATACAAATCATCATGTGCAACTATGTAACTTGACATACACCAAGTACAAACTCCCTAAAACATCTCCTAATGTTTGGGACCATTGATCTTAATTTACCAAACTTTTGAGCATATTGCACTATTGGCCAAGCTAATATGTCAACATTAATGATAACATATCCAACTTGTCAACAATCTCCCATTTTGGAATTGATGGAAACATATAATGTGAAAAACATTCAATGCACAAAGAAATCAACAATCTCCCCCTGAGATCAAAACTCAATAGTACTACCAACAATATCCACAATATTCATCATTATCTTTCAAAGTCCTTGTAACAAAGCTTCTCCCCCTTAGTTGAAAATCTTCTCAGTGCTATTTTTCACATGCACTCTTCTCCCCCTTTGACATCAATGAAAAAGGAACATATGTTCTCTAAACCATATAATTCAAGACTTGGATCAAACATCTCACTCCTCAACTCTAAATAACCAACTTACCATGTTGACTACTCCCCTTGAGACGTAGTAGCCTCCAGACATCAATCCAACTAAATATATGTCCATAAACTATATTGGATTGATGAAATCCTCTACATCTTAGTTATAATTAGGAGGGGTAATCACTCCCAACTTACCTATAAGATACACAAATTTATCCTTAGGAAATGGCTTTGTCCTTGAGTGTTGAACAAGATTCTTAGAGATATTTATGGCACTCAAATTATCACAATATATGACAATAGGATCATCAAAGATAACTCCTATATTAGATAACATTTTCTTCATCCAAGTTATTTGTGTACAATTTCTATTAGCAACAATGTACTCTACCTCTGTAGTAGATAAGAAGATGGAGTTTTGCTTCTTTCTCATCCAAGAGACCAACCTTCTTCCCAAAAGGAATGTACAACCACTTGTACTCTTCTAATCATCCACATCACATGTCTAATCCGTATCAGTAGATGCACATAAAGTGACATCATCTCCTTTAGAATACCACATCCAAAAACTATCCCTTTCAAATATATGAATATCCTCTTCATAACTACCTTATGATTTTGCTCAAATATTCTTGAAATATCACCACAAGACACACTGCATTCATGATATATGGTCTTGTATGACTCAAATAAATTAGGCCACCAACCATTGACCTATATCTATACTGATTGACTTTAGGGGACTCATCATCTCTTGACAACGTGCATCCTGTCACCATAGGAGTACACACTGGTTTGGATTCATCTAGCCCAAACTTCTTCAATAGCTCCTTTACATACTTAGCTTGAAATATGAAAAACCCATTCTCTAACTAAGTAATTTACAATCCTAAAAATAATTTAATCTCACCTACATGGACATTTCAAACTCACTTTGCATTTCCATTGCAAACTCTTTGCTCAACTTATCATTACCACCAAATATAATGTCATCAAAAAATACTTTTAAAATCAAATGTCCTCATTATCTAACTTGAAATACAAATTACTATCCACAGTACCTTTATTGAAACCAAGCTTAAGAAGATATTTTTCCAACCTAGAATACTAAGCTCTAGAAGATTTCTTCAATCCATATAATGCTTTCTTCAACTTTCACACTATGTCTGGATGATTAGTCAACTAAAAACCATTAGGTTTCTCTATATATACCTCTTCTTCCATATCACCATTAAGAAATGCAAACTTCACATCCATTTAGTAGACTTTTCTTATGAGTAGCATAAGAAAAAAATAGTCTCACTACTTCCAATCTTGTCACCAGAGCAAAGGTTTCATCATAGTCAATTCCTTCCATTTGAGAATATCATTTACACACTAGTCTTTCTTTGGTCCTAACCACTTCTCCTTCTTCATTTAGTTTATTTCTGAATACCCATTTGGTGCCAATAGCATTCTTATCCATAGGCCTGGGAACAAGAATCCATGTGTTGTTCTTTTCAATATGTGTTAACCCTTATTCCATGTCATCAACCCAATGATCATCCTTGCAAGCTTCATTCACATCTTTGGGTTCAACATTAGAGATTAATCAGATACGATCTTGAGTGATCCTTATCCTAGTCTAAACACCTTTGTTCCTATCACCAATAATTTGATCTTTAGAATGATTTATTCTTACATACCTCGGTGTCTTTGACTTTGTAACTGGATTTTTTTTCTTCTCCACTTGTATAAGCCTCATCAACTGCACTCATTGGGCCACTCAAAGCTTGATTCTAAACTTGATGTTGTTATATTTGATTATTGCTAGCATTATAATCATCATAATAATATCAAAGAGATATGGATAAACTCTCAATGCTTTCATCCACTTTTGCATTAGTTCTCTCCACTATCTTCTTCAACCTCTTACTGTCATATGGGCCTTTCTTTTGGTAGAATACCCAAGGAATATACCTCCATCACTTGCAT
Source organism: Chamaecyparis obtusa (assembly GCA_027943335.1). NCBI lineage: Eukaryota > Viridiplantae > Streptophyta > Pinopsida > Cupressales > Cupressaceae > Chamaecyparis > Chamaecyparis obtusa. Next base: position 79,566 of record BSBK01001831.1, on the reverse strand, counting down.
CAAATTTCCCTATATCCTCATCTCTTTTGATATAGTAGTTACCACCAAAAATTATAAAATACCTAAGTGTAGGCACATTTTAATACAATAGCTCATAAAGTGTCTTTCATGTATCTCCTTTGATTTTCACTTAGTTGAGAGTATAAATTGTAGTGATAACCACTTCTCTCCAAAACATTTACAAAACCTTTCCCTTAAACATCATGGTCCTATTAGTGTCAAGAATATAATTGTTCTTCCTCTCCACCACTCCATTCTACTATGGAGTTCTTGGAGCTGATAACTATCTCTTTATTCCATTCTTATCACAAAAAGAGTAGAACTCACTGGATGTGAATTCACCACCTCTATCTAATCTTAGACACTTCAGATTTAGTCTTGTCTAAGTCTCAATCATGGTCTCAAAGATTTTAATCTTTTTAAAATCTTTTGACTTCTCTTTCAAGGTCACCCATGTCATCTTAGAATAGTAATTAATGAGAAACATGGAATACCTATCACCTTGCAAACTTCTTATCCTAGCAATAACACATAGATTGGTATGAACTGTTAGGAATGGGAACACTGAGAGGGGGGGTGAATCAATGTTCTATATAATTACTTTCTGATCTCTTGAAACTTAACTGAATAACTTAAATGTTGAATTGAATATTAAAGCATGTAAAGTAATCAACACATAACACATAACACCAAATATGGTTACGGGGAAACCTTGGCCAAAGGAAAAACCCTGGTGGGAATTAATACCCACTAATAATTATACTTGTGTATTATGAACCTGTTAATGTTCCTTAGCCCTGTTAGGAGTTGTCATTACAAAGATTAAGTATAATTACCTTTTCAAGGGTTGGACCTTGTTAGGATTCTTTTACAATTAACCCTGTTAGGGGTGGAGACACACTATCCTAGAGATCATTGCTCAAGTGGTGAAGGCTACAACCTTCTAAGTATCAAATACACACTATATCTATAATGATGAAGTGCTACTATGACACTGCTTCTCTAATCAATTCCTTATGTATGTTGATGCTTTAGCCTCTTGTAAAGCTCTATCTCATTCTTTATGCTCTTTTCATACTTCTTCTCTGCTTCTATCAACTCTATATATCATGCCATGTTCAAATACAAAGGCACGTGTCTTATTTATATGCGCAAACAAAACTATTCACCAAGTCGGCCTATAACTAATTACATACACCACTTCCAAATGAATTGGATCAAGCATGTTTACATACAATGAGATTAACATGTCTATAACATATTTACAATAGGCACATAGCCTTTACAAAACAATATTATAACCGCTAATCAAAATACTAACAATCAGCTCCATACTCTATTTTGTTCTGTCGCTCATTGTCTGTGTCACTTCAAATCAATGTATCTTCATCATACTGACTCATCTAATCTTGCACTATTAACCATATCTCAATAACATAATCAAAAGATTATCTTCAAGGGTGCATACCAAAACTTGTTCATACGCATGCGCGCTGATGCTCTGTTCATCTGGTACTTCATTGACTGTCCAGTCTTCCATACTCAGCCATTTTCCTGATCTTCTAAGTAATGTGCTTACTCCAAAACTCCATATGAATTTGTTGCCATAATGAAAACACTAAATCATATTCATATATAATAGTATATTCAACTTTCCAACAATCTCCCCCTTTGTCATTAATGGCAACAAAGGAATATGGCAAAGTTACTAAATTGTATCTCTTACAAAAACTTTCTAACATGTATTGTATCTTATATCTCCTTTCTACTATATACTCTACTCCCCTTTACATCATATACACAACTCCATATTCTCCCTTCTACTATATACTTTAATCCCCCTTTGACATTAATGAAAAAGGTGCCAAAAATTGATACTATAAGTACTTACACTGAGAATACATCTGGATATGCAATCTGGAGGTTTGCAATTTCTTGCTGCCAAAATGCCTTCAGTGCATTTATTGTCTGGAGCTTAGTGCACAAAGCATAGGTTAACTTCTCCATCTTCTCCAATTCTAAACTTGGACCTTGATCATATGTCACCATAGTCACATAAATCTCCTTTATATTTTGATTTAGCACATCTAAAGAGGGCGCAAGTGCATTCCTTAACTGAGTTTTGCCTTGCCCTTATTTTTGCCATCTCTTTTTTTGCCTTCTCAATTTTGTCTAACTGACCTTGATACACATTATTGCACATGTTTACATCTTTTGAGGGATCTTCCACTGATTTCCTCACTGCTTCCATCATAGATTCAGCTTATTGAATCTTATTTGAGAGTTCTACAGTTAGTTTGTCCTTGTCCATACAATCAACTATGATCTTTCTTCCTTTAGTTGCAATCTCCTTCAACAAGGCTTGACCAACCTTTAGTGAACTAAGGTCAAGTGAAAAGTTTTCTATCAGTTCACTCAATCTCTTCTTAATATATTTCTCCTATGCAACTTTGGATGTTGATTCCTCAAGAATTGAGAAATTTTTTTTGAAGCATGTCAAGATGGTGCTGACATCATCCACTAAGTGTACACTGGACACTTTCTTATCCTCAGGCAGTAAGCTATTTAGAATATTAACTTATTCAACAAACAATGGATTCCTCATAACTTTTTTCTCCTTAGCTTTTTCCATTGCAAGCACACTGATCTTAATCAGGTCTTCTTCTCCCCATGAGTCTAGACTTGTTATGTCAGGAGTCAAACTTGACAACAATGACATTGATGGCCTAGGAGTGAGAGGTGTTATGTCCATAACTTTTTTCTTCACCTTCACAGGCATTTCAATAGAGGGCTCATCTACAAGTTCATTTTCTTCTTCTTTCTCCTTTTCTTCTTCTTTTTCTTTTTCTTCTTCTTTCTCCTCTTCTTCTTCATGTCATGTTAGATCCTCAATCTAAACTTCTTCTTAATACTTAGGTGAATTATCACCGCATAGTATCTCAGCCTCTTCTGTGCTTACAAAGGCTTCCTCAAACTTGTCTAAATCTTTATCTATGGCTGCCATTGATATCTCTACATTATCAATCATAATTGAGTCATCTTATGTTTCAGGCATAGGCACAAAATCATGTGGACCTGTCATAGGTACATTAGGGATCTCAGCTTCTTTACTTGCCCAATGGGAACTTGGGTTGTAGGCACAAATGATGGATGCATGCGTTGTTCCAAAAATACTTTCTCAAATGCTTTTTCAGTCTCTGTTACAACTAACTCATAATCCTTGTTCATGATCTGCGGAGTTCTTAACTTGGTTCTGAGGTGAGGCTTTACCAATTCTAACAATAGTGTTTTCTCCTCAAATGAACATACTGGAAGATTATCATCTATGGTATTTTCCCTTATTCTAAAGTCTTCTTCTATTGCTTATCTCTTCAATGAATCAAGTATGTTCCATTCTTGGTCAGGAACCATTGTCTTAAGTTCCAAGACTGTCTTTTTGAACTTAATCATATGTTTGATTATCATGCTATGTATCTCATATTTGTCTATCTCATGATATCTATCATAAAACTTGTAAATTTCATCAATCCTTCCTTCATCTACCACTCTTGTTCTCAATACTTCTAGATTCAATAGGAATCCTACCTCAGGAGGTGGTTTAATATTTTTGCCTCTACTTCTTATGGATCTTGAGGATGGATGGCTTGTGACTATCTACTTCTTCCTCTTGGGTATCTTACTTGGCTCATGAGATGCTTGAGTGGACTCCAGATCAACCATAGGAGTGGGCGCAGGAGTGTTTTCTTCCATTTTTATCTTATTTTCCTTAGGTTCATCAGACTTCTCTATTTTCACTTCTGAAGAGGGTGCACTCTCAAGTTGCATGGAAATCTTGGCTTCCCTTGCCTTATCTAGGTCATCTTGAGTGACACCATGAATCATTAGTATCTTAGAGGTGATCCTTGATGCTTTTCTCTTGGTCACAGCACTATTCAAGACTGCATCTACTTGTCTTGTCTTTTCCTCATAAGTGCCCCATCTTGGCTCATTAGGATCCTTGGGTGCTGATAGTAGGACTTGTGCATATGCTTCTAGAATATATTCTTCCACTTCATAACCAAGTGGATGGATCCACTTAGTCCTTAGCTCTACAGCTTCCATGAAAGTTATATCAGTCTCAACCATGAAACAAATGGTATCCTTGTACTTCTCTACTATGCTCTCAAGTATCCTAAACCTTCTCTGCATCTTTATTCTGAATGTCTTTATCTCCAATTCCATGTAGTCCTTCAAGGTACTCTCTAATAATGCTTTGAATGATATTTGAGGTATTATGGGTAGACTCTTGTCAAGCTATAGATCAAAGACTTTACCGAGTATATGAAAGTACATATAGATGATAAGTGATCCAAACTTGAATATCTTACTCTTGTCATGTTTGATAGCCTTTATGTTATCCATCAACTATGCACGCAAGATCTCACACAAGTTGAAGTCTCCATTTTCTTTCACAATTCTGATGGCTACTAAAATAGTGGTTGGGGACACACTATTTACCCTATTTGCATGTTGGAACTTGTATCCAAGTATCATAGACATCATTTTTATGTCTTTCTCCTCAATCATCTCAATTGTCATGTCGCACTTGTCACTGCGTGACTTACAATCTTGTTCCACTAGTTTTTTGACATCCTTACCAATAGGAAGAATGGCGCCTGTCTTAGATAATCCTATCATCTCATAAATGAGATCTGAGGTGATGCAGACTATAACTTCTCCTATCCAAAATAGGTCATCATTAATTCTTCTTAATAAGATCTTAATCCATTTGGATTCATAGAATTCATATGTTGTCGCATACTCAATGATTGGATGATTTTCAAGATGCACAAACTCATGCATGAATGTATTATCAGGATTCATCATTATCTCTAAGTACAACCTTATTCTATCCAATCCTATTGGTTCCTTTTGCAATAAATATATGTACATATGTCCTCTACATGCATAACTCCCATTGGGGTCCTAGAGAATGCTCCTTCTAGGTCATCTAGGACTGACTTGAAAGGGTTCTTCTTAAAAATGTACCTCTTCCTTTCAGCAACATCGAAAACAACTGGAGTATCCATAACCTACTTGGTTAATCACTTCAAATAGGTTTCCAAGGGTTTCTGAACCATCACGTCTGAACTAGGGATTTGCAACAAACTTCCAAACTTCTTCACTGATAAATCAACTGCAATTACCCAACACAAACTACTTTGATCTCTTTTTCTCTCAAATTCTCGATCTCGAATGCAAATGTGTGAATAAATGATCTTTGGTGACTTTAAAAACAACTTTATGTCATTAATGCTTGCCGCGTAAATATAGAATTCAATAGAGAATTCCAATCTTCACTTCTGCTATCAATCAGGTAGTGTGCTCTCACATATAGTATCAACTAGTCTCCAAACATTCATAACCAAAGGTGCATACTCTAAGGGTGAGTATACCAGTTGCACAGGGGTCTAGAGCTAATCTAGCTCCCCCTATGACCATGAGGGTCATTCATCCATAAGTAGAGGGTGCATCCATTACAGATGCATCCAATACATACTCATCAACATTATCCTTCTTTTCTTCTATCCAAGTTATGTTCGCATCTTCTGTAGATTTCATAAACTTGACTTCTCCAAATTCGTCCAAAATTGATTTTTGAGACTTATTAGGGCTTTCTTATCTTTTCACTTTTGATCTGCAAAACTTTGAGATGTGTCTAGCTTTGTTACAAGAGTGACAAATGATTCGAGGCCTTATATTCCTTAGCACATTGATGTGAGTTACCAATTTGCATTTCTAGCTGTATGACCATTATAATTACATAACTAACATGTAATGTTCTAAGAACTTCTAACATTCTACTGTGGATGACTTCTTTGACTTTATTGATTCTGATTTCTTTGATTTGATCTACAATTCATAGCTCTATGACCAAACTTATTACATGAACAATAGTAACCATTAAAAGGTCTTACCTCTTTACAATCTCTTGCTATGTGTCCATGCTTTTTATAGGCATAACAATTTTTTTTACTGGCTTGCACTCATCTTTAGATGGTTCTACTTTAGCTTCAGTATGATCTTTAGTCTTCTTGGCTTCTGTAGGTTCTTTAGGAGCTTTCATTCTATCTCGCATAGCATCAATCTGAACTTGGGCTTCATTGAATCCAATACCAATGGTATCTCCTTTTAGCTTCCGTTCATACAACTATGATTCTATTAGATCCTTTCTTGTGTGCAACTTTTCAATATGATTCTTTGCTTCAGTCAATTTAGATTCCATTTGCTTCTTGATGTTCTCTAACTCCAATATTTTCATGTTTGCTTGCCTCAGTTCTTCATCCAACTGCTTATTTTCTTTGACCTATTCTTTGTAGGCTTCCTGATTGTTAAATAGCTTTTCATCCAACTCTTCAATCTGATCCTTTAGAGAAGTGTTTTCCTCATTCATATTTTTGACCATTTTCCCTAAATCACTTGTAGAACAATCTTTTAAATCTTTTCTCAATTTCTTGATGAATACTTGAGAACCACTAACCTTTAGTTTCAGTTCTTCAATTTCTTTCTCAAATCTGTCAAGGTCTTCAAGAGCTACTTCAAGATTTTTCTTCAGATGTTTCACTTCTTCCGAACCCATGATCTCCTCAAGTGTTTAAACTTGTCTTCAGAGGACCAAAGCTCTGATACCAATTTTTAGGAATGGGAACAAGAGGGGGGGGTGAATTAGTGTTCTATATAGTTACTTTATGATCTCTTGAAACTTAACTCAATAACTTAAATGTTGAACTGGATATTAAAGAATGTAAAGTAATCAACACATAACACTAGATATGGTTATGGGGAAACCTTGGCCAAAGGAAAAACCCTGGTGGTAATTAATACCCACTAATAATTGTACTTGTGTATTATGATCATGTTAACATTCCTTAGCCCTGTTAGGAGCTGTCATTAGAAAGCTTAAGTACAATGACCTTGTCAAGGGTCAAACCATGTTAGTAGTCTTTTACAATTAACCCTATTAGGGGTGGGGACACATTTTCCTAGAGCTCACTCCTCAAGTGGTGAAGGCTACAACCTTCTAAGTATCAAATACACACTATATCTGTAATGATGAATTGCTTATATGACACTGCTTATCTAATCAATTCCTTATGTGAATTGATGCTTTAAGCTCTTGTAAAGCTCTATCTCATTATTTTTTCTCTTTGCATACTTCTACTCTGCTTCTATCAACTCTATATATCATGCCATGTTCAAATACAAAGGTGCGTGTCTTATTTATATGCGTAAACAAAACTATTCACCAAGTCAGCTTATAACTAATTACATACAACACTTCCAAATGAATTGGCTCAATCGTGTTTACATAAAATTATATTAACATGTCTATAAAATATTTACAATAGGCACATAGCCTTGTCAAAACAATATGCTAATCAAAATACTAACAGTCAACTCCGTACTCTATTATGTTCTGCCGCTCACTATCTGTGTCACTTCAACTCATTGTATCTTCATCATACTAACTCATCTGATCTTGTGCTCTTAACCATAGCTCAATAACATAATCAAAATCTTATCTTCAAGGGCACATAAAAAAACTTGATCATATGCATGTGTGTTGATGCTTTGTTCATCTGGTGCTTCACTGACTGTCCAGTCTTCCATACTTTAGGCATTTTCCTGATCTTCTAAGTAATGCGCTAACTCCAAAACTCCATATGAATTTTTTTCCATAATGACAACACTAAATCATATTCATATATAATAGTATAGTCAACTTTCCAACGTGAGCAAGATCTAACAATCCATTTGAGTTTTCAGTTTTAGAATGGAAAGTAACTCTTTTTTTCCTACCCAACTAACATTATTTGCAAATAGTGCCAACAAGCTTCTTCACCCTTAGAAGATATCTAAAAACATGATTAGAACTTATTTCCAAAATGTTGTCAAAGTTCACATGACACAACCTCTATTTCCATAACTAGCTTTCATCTATTTGAGAAATCATATAACTTTTCTTACCACTATTCAAATGAAATATGTTACCTTTTATTTTTTATTATGTTACAATCTCTATGTATGTGTCATTCAAGATCTTTCATGTGGCATCCTTGAAGTGTAGGCCATATCCTTTCTCCATTGATTGTCCAACACTAAGAATATTATGTTTCAAACCTTCCACATGCAATACAACATTTTTATGCTTCTTTCCATCTAGATAAATTGAACCTCTGCCTTGAATCACACCACCCATATTGTTTCCCCATCTTACAATACCACCATCATACTTTTCATAACTCAAAAATCTTATCTTATCACTAGTCATATGATGAGAGCCTATTTTGTCTATTACCCATTCATCCCTTTCAACAACTTAAGTAGCTAGGGATTTATCTTCAACAACATAATCAAAAGTAGTAGGAATGGGATCTTAAGAATTAGGTTCTTCTTCCTTGATAACAAAAAACAAAAATTCATAATCATCATCACCCTTGTCTATTAATCCAAATAGGCATTGAGAGGGGGGATGAATCAATGCAACAATAAACCCGATAATTGAACTTACAAACTTACAAAGAAACCAACATGTAAAACTAAAAACAACATAGAACACAATCACATCCAACATCCACAAAGAATGACACAAGACACCAATATTTATTTTGTGGAAACCATTTTTAGAGGGAGAAAATCATGTGTTGGGATGATACCCAATATATTTCACTGAGCTCAATAAAATATGGTATGTTAGGACCGATTACAATCACATTGTTAAAGGCATATCTAGTTAAGAGAATCGTATCCCTATTAAGAGCTAGAAACTCTTGTTAAAGACTACTTTGTTATGAGATTTAGAATACAAGCTAATGTGTTACCTTATTAAAGGATTTTACAAAAAGATCAGTTTGGATCTACCTGATTAAGGGATTTCACCTGCTGCAGCTATTAGGGAACAACAAGAATAATGATCTAAGAAAATAGCACTTATCCTCTGCTGGTATAGATCTAGTTCAAGCTCAATCTTTTCTTCATATGAAGAACATCCAATCACTGCAATCGCAACCCTATATATTTAATTTTCCTCTTACACACTCTCCTCCTAATACATCAAAAGGATGTGTGTGTGTATGTGTTTTCTTCACTAACTAGGTCAGATAAGACCTAAATTACATTTGAATTACATCATTACAATTAATTCTTTCTCAATCCTTCAACCCTAAAATGTGTTACAAATAAACCATTACACTTTTAACTTCATGTCGGCCTCCAAATTCATCACACCATCGATTTGACAAGGAAAAGTCAAACATATAACACTTCCCTAGGTTCATTCACCTCTTCATAAATTATCAATCAAATCGATGAATTAGAATCATACCTAATAGTATACATCATCTTAGACATGTCACCACATACTCTACAATACTTAACCATCTTTGCAAACTAACTTTCCATTAGCGGTTAAGGATCTAACCGATTGTTCTTTACTATTATTTTCCTTATTCATTGTCCTAAACTTTAGAATCATGTAACTCTATCCACTGATCATCAATATTGATGTGATTACAACAAAAATCCAATAATGTCATCAAGAGAACACACCTACAATTACAACACCTGATTCCATTCCTATGGGACATACTAATCAAATATTTCTTCTTTGTACCTTCACTACTAAACCAATTCCTTGGCTTCACCAAACTGATTGTAGCTTGCATAAAAATCTTCATACACATATGTGATTATAGAAATAGTATCCACAGACATTATTCTATCATACTGTAAGATCGCACACCCAAAATTGACCTTAAGCTCTAGATATAATTATTTTTTCCTTGTGCTTCTGTACTAACATAGTGTATGCATCTTTAGTCCTTTATAAATTTTTGTAGACATCAAATTAATTGATGTGATCATATAATTATTTAGAATAATCTATTTAGATCTTGTAGTTACCATCACACATGTCGAATCAATCCCAAGCTCCTAATCTAGTCAACGATATCTATCAAGCTACTCTGAAACATGATAGACTTACCACTTAACCACTTCCTCAATCAATCCTTAATACTATCAACAAAACTAATTTGCATCCATCCAACTGACCTTTTTGCAATATCGTAACCTTTTTTCCAGTAATGAATACACCATACCATTACCAATCTCTCCATCATCTTCATCAAATGCTAAAAATCTCCCCATTTGGGATTGATGGAAACACTTAGACAAAATTTGGAAATTACATTTCATGAATATATAATGCATGATAGCATGAAAATACATAACTTCTAACTCCCCCTAGGATACTACAACCTTAACCATTAAATGCATGATCTTAGCCAAATTTACAAATTTTCTCTATACATACTCCCCATTTGACAATAATGACAAATAAATTACAAAAAGTACCAGTGTATTGATTTAAAATCTAATATGACCTAATTACAATTGATTGAAATTAGAATTGAAGTTCTTCTTCAAATTATGAAATTTACCACTTGTAACCTATACCAATACAACCGATTGTTCTATCAGACTATCCTTATCATATTTCACATCTAGCATCATATCAGAGAATATATCCCTTGCTTGCAAAATTATTTGGCTTTCTTTTCTCATCTTGTCCCTTTTGGCCTTCTTTTTAATAGCTCGTGCATATTTCAACATTCCATTTGGACTCATAGTACTTACATTGACTTTCCTCTTTATTAGAATATCATCAATCTTACATCCTTCTACGATTTGAATAAACTCTACTACACTCATCATTCTTCTTCCCATCATCCCTAATATGAATAGACTTACTAAATTCTAGCTCTACTGTTATTGACTTTTGATTGTAAGAACCTTCTACCTTAAAATTATTACCTTTATGTTTGGGCTCTTTCTCTTCCACCTGTGATTCATTCTTTGCATTTCATCCTTTATCAACAATATGTAGTTTTCTTATTGCTTCCTTCTCTTTCCTCTTACTAGAAACAAAAACTTTTTGGGCATATGATTTTACTTTTCTCTTTGCCTTCTCCTCTTTCTCTTTTGCCTCATGCATAAGTATCCTTTCAGTATATGTTCCAAATTTTGGTTCCTTTGGGTTCTTTGGCATAGATAACAAATGATAATTTTGAAGATTCAAAACATCAGCCTCAACTTCATATCCCATTGGTATTGATTTTGTATTTCTAGATTCAATTGCCTCAATCATGCAGGTGTCAGTGTCCACCGTAAAACATATTGTCTTTATAATTTTTCATAATAGAAATTGGGAATCTCCTTCTAGCATGCATTTTCTTTTGAAATTCCTTCAAATATCCCCAAAAAGTACTTGTAATTTATTTTTTCCCAATTATCTTATGCTTGTATTAATTTAGATGTAAGAAGGGTTATCCTTAGACTAAGTAATATCATTAGTTCCTGGAAACGTGTTTTGAACATAGAAAAATAAGCACGTGATCAACTGTCCATATCTGAATGTCTTCCTTTTATTATTTTTAATATTCTCTAGGTTCTCCATTAGTTTCTCTTGTATTGCCTCAGCTAGATCATAATCCTTATTTTCTTTTATCATCATATATGTTGTGTGAATAGCACTAACCAGTATGTAATTAACCTTGCTGAAATTACAAATCTTGTACCCTATAACCATTAAAGAAAATATGACCTCGTCATCCTCAATATCATTCAATATTATGCCATATCTATCCCATTTCAATTTTTTCAATCCCATTACCTCCTCCTTGTGAGTGTTGCAAAAAATTGGAACCTCATCGGTTGCTGAGACTAGTTACAACATGAATAACCTCCTTGGTAATCTCACAAGGTTGATCCAACCATATACACCAACCATGAAATCTGCTTATAACATACCTTATTTGACCCTCTTTGAATTTACATGGAAAATCAACAACATGATGTAAACCTTTATCAAAAATTCCATTATGTTCATCTTTTAAAGTCATGGTACTCTCACTGCACAATTTCTTAAATTTCTCATAGATTACAAATGTTCCTAGATTTTTTATTTTACAATGAATATATACTCTTACATCTTCAGTATGCAAAACTCCATGGGGTACGTTAGATAGAGCATCTACAAGGTCATTTTCCATTTATTCCCATTAGTGTTTCTTCAATTTTGGCCAATGTTCCTTAGATATTTCAACTAATCTAGGTATATCTGTCTTGAAATCTTAATTGTAATAGAAAATAACTGATAAATACCTTTCAAAGTTTGATGCTAAGGCTCTGGACAAAAAATCAACTTCTAGTTCAACAAAGATTGTGATTGGTGTCCTCTTTCTAATTGATGTGAGCAGTCACACCTTCTAGCCTTGATCACTGCAGACTGCATAAAATGCACTTCCCTCTCCACAAAAGGTTTCTTAGTGTGCAAGATAACAATGAATGTGAAGAATTTTCCTTTTTACCTACCTTGACATTAGTATTATATACGTAACCAATAGAATTTCTTATTTTCATTGATTGAAATGATATGTATAACTAATGTATTAGGTCATTCAGCCGATTCACCAAGAATTTCACAAACATATTTACATTCCTTCATGCATCTAATTATGTAACTAGATCTTACCACACATCTGCAGGGGGTATGTATGATAGATTTACATTTTTTATCCTCCTAAGGTAAATATTAGCTTAGTTAGATGATGAATCACCCACACCAAGAGATGATGTGGTACCATTAGGTGCCTTACTCTCTTCCTTAACATCTTCCTTCTTCCCAATCTTATTCATCTCTTTTCTGACTTCTACATCTAAAATTTTCTGTCCTATTTCTCTTTCTAACCGATTTAATGATCAATCCTTTGATTTTTAATTCCTTGCTAAGTTTTTTATCTCATGACAATGAAAACATGCCATATTAGTAATTTTTTAAGGTCTTGTATTACTTCTTGTGCTCCTCAATCTACAATTATTAGCCAAATGTCCATAGTTTCCACAAACAGAAAATGTAGCATCAGACCATCTTTTTCTTTGATAAAGGCTTGATCAATTCACATGTGACCTTGAATTATTCACTCTTGACCTACATTCATCATCTTTTTGGTCATATTTGTTGCATGTATAATAATATCCATCAAAGCTACTATTATTGGATCTACTACTAGGCTCGGGTCTACAGTCATATGCACTATGTCCATACTTATTGCAATTATAGCAATACCCATCAAAAGTGTTAGGCCTATTAACCAACCTACTTCTACACGCATTAGTAGTATGACCAACATTACCATAGTTGCAAGAAATAGGTTTGTAGGGGTTCTTACTATAATTGATTGGATTCACCTTCAAATCTTGATAGAGATTCTTTGGTCCAGATGATTCACCAAATTCAAAATTACCCTGATCGGTATACCCAAGATCGGTTAGTTCCTTGGTTCTTCTTTGACTCCTCAACTATTCATCAAGATTTTCAAAACTTTTATTATACTTCTTTATTTTCTCATTGGCTTCTTTCTCAACTTTCAATTCATTCCTCATTTATCATTTTCTTCCCTCAATTTTTCATTTTCACTTAGGATCTATTAATTTTCTTCACTTGTATCATAAATCTTTTCATACATTATGGAATTCTCTTGTATATTCCTAGAAAAATATTCCTCTTTTTCTTTTAGGGAATCCTCAATAACCTTTTTGGCTTCTTCTACAACTTTCCTTGTATCTTCTACGCATCTTCTATAGTTCTTCTTGCTTCCATTTCTTCACATATTCTAATTTTTTGACCTTCATGTTCTTTCCTTAGGTTTTATTTATCTTTGGTTAGCTTCCAATTTTCCTTCAATGTAGTCTTTTCTTTCATTCAATTTCTCACAAATTTCTTGCCTCTTAGCAATGGAAATCTTCAGTTGACCTTTTAGTTCATTGATTACCTTCTCTACTTCTTGAAGTTGCCCTTTGTACTTATAACTCTCCATGCCTTTCTTAGGGATCTCACCCAAGCTATTAAGATTATTCAAGGGAACTTGGATATGATACCAATTGTTAATCTAAATAGGCACTGAGAGGGGGGGAGTGAATCAGTGAAATAATAAACTTGATAACTGAACTTACAAGTTTGCAAAATAACTAACATACAAAACTAAAAACAATGTAGAACACAATCACATCCAATATCCAAAAAGAATGACACAAGACACTAAGATTTTTTTTGTGGAAACCCTTATTAGAGGGAGAAAACCAAATGTTGGGATGATACCCAATATATTTCACTAAGATCAGTAAAATATGGCCTTTTAGGACCGATTACAATCACCTTGTTAAAGTCATATCTGGTTAAGAGTATATTAGCCCTGTTAAGAGATAGAAAGTCTTGTTAAAGACTACTCTGTTAAGATTTAGAACACAAGCTAATGTGTTACCTTGTTAAAGGATTTTACAAAAAGATCTATTAGGATCTACCCGATTAAGGGATTTAACCTGTTGCAACTGTTACAGAACAACAAGAATAGTGATCTAAGAAAATAACACTTCTCCTCTACTAGTATAGATCTAGTTCAATCTCAATCTCTTCTTCACATGCATAACATCCAAGCACTACAATCAAACTCCTTTATACATGATATTCCTCTTACACACTCTCCTCCTAATACATTATGTGTGTGTGTGTGTGTGTGTTCTTCACTAACTAGGTCGGCTAAGAGCCAAATTACATTTGAATTACATCATTACAATTAATTCTTTCTTAATATTCCTTCGGTTAGAATGATTTTAGAATAACTAAGAGGAGGGGTGAATCAATTATCCTCAGGTCTAGATGTACCAATTGAACTTTTTAGTACTTCAATAACTTCATATCTAATCAGCAATTCAACTTAGTCTCTATAGCATATATCATAAACATATAACATGCAGTCCATTATACAGAAGTAATTAACTTGTAGAATATAAAAACATTCACATCAAAACATTCAAACAAGTATAACACCAAGATTTATAGTGGAAACCCAACTTGGGAAAAACTACTTTGTAACATGTTGCTGATTTTCACTCTTCTGAAGTGAGCTATGTGAAAATCCAACCTCGTTAAAGGTTTGCAAACACACTCTCAGGTGTGCCCCTTTTAAAGGATTTAAAACATTCTATCAAAAGTGGCTTGGTTAGAGGACTTAAGAACATCTCATTATAATGTCACCTTGATTAAAGGATTTATACAATGACTATTAGGTCAACCTTGATTAAAGGATTTGGACTGATACAATGGTTAGAAAGTGACAGTAGTTTCTGATCTGAAAAACATATAACTCACTTTGCAAATACAAATCCACTTCGCACATATATGTTGATTTACTGACTGATCTCCATTTCCATCTCCATCTTTGATCTGCTTGGAATTCACTTCAAGCAATCACAACTCTATTCAGCTCCTTCACAATTTCACCTCCAGCCTTTTGCTTAGACTTATCAATCAATAATATCAACCTCTTCTTCATACTTCATAACCTCACAATTAGGTTTTCTTATATACCTCTTCGATTAGGTAGATCCATCTTTTACCACTTAATCTCCTCTATATATCTTAGGTCAGATTCATTGAATCCTTCCATAATTTTGTTCTTCATCCTTCCTTCTAGATACGTCTCCAGGCTTCACTTTGAATCCAAAATAAAATGATTTACCATGCATTAAATGCTCCATACAGTTCATTAATAATGTCAACACATTTTACATATCCCAATAATTCAACTATATCGGCTGGGAATCTTAATTCTTTCTCCAAAAGTAATTTACTGACACTCAGTCAATACTGTGTTCTTCTCCTCGGTCGTCACTATGTACCTCAATCATCACTACAAACTATCTTCCTTGGAAAACACTGTCTTTTCTCGGTAATTACCGATGTTCAGTCAAGACTATATTTACTTGATAGATACCAGCACTCGGTCAACACTAACATCACTCAGCTTAAACTAGATTTCTTCACTTTTGCTCGGTTAAGCCTACCTCTCCAGTCTTTCTTCTTACTTAGATAAACAATACATTATCTTATCAATGTGCCACCTAATCAAGTACCCATTGAAGTATCAAATAACTCAACATTTCCTTAGGCTCTCTTGTTATCTCCTTTACCAAATCCTCTTCATCAAGCAATAGATAGGGTACTCTCCTGGATAGAAATTGTCTTACCAGTTAAGGTTTGACATCAATGAAAATATAACAATTATTTCAATTATAGTTTCCAAAAATCTCCCTCCTTGGCGTTGATGGCAACATCACATGAATAACACATGATTTACCAAACAATCCAAAATCTTTGTGCATCAGATTTTTATAATATCCTTAGCTTTATTCTAATTCACAACTTTATTTTGCCTGACCGCTTACTCAATTACTCCCTCTAAATCTTTTATGTATCTCTCTCTCAGGTTTCAATGAATCTTCTCCCTCTATGTTTTCATCTGAATCTCTCCCTCTTTGAAAGCAATGAAAAAGTTGTATCTATCACTTCCATCTTCCACATGTAGATATCTTCATGTCAGTTTTGTATATTGTATTTTTCTTCTGACATCTTTCTTATGACTGATTATCATCTCTGGTTCACTTCTCACAAATCTAGGCAACTCCTAAAGTGTGACCTTTTCTGCATCAATTTGTCAAATATTTTGTATAGCAAATTTGATGCAGTGCTCCTAGTTGACTAGCTAGCCTTAGTTAGGGGAATCACCCTTGGTTTACCTCTAAGATATTCATGAGCATCCTTAGGTAAAGATTTTGTGAATATATCTGCTAATTATTCCTTTGTATTCACATATTCCATTCTCACTTCTTTGTCATGAACCATCTCTCTCAAGTAATGATACTTGATAGAAATATGCTTAGTCTTTGTGTGCATCATTGGATTCTTCGATATATTAATAGCACTTGTGTTATCATAGAAAATAACAACCGGCTCAGTGATCTCCTCTTTATTCCTTTTAGCAATTTCTTAATCCACACTAAATTTAAACAATTCATTATTTCTGCTACATACTCAGCATCTACTATAGATTGGGAAATATAGTTATGTTTCTTACTTGTCCAAGAGACTAATCTCTTTCCTAGAAAGAATGCTCCACCACTTGTGCTTTTTCTATCATCAACATTTCTAGCCCAATCTACATCAATGTAAACTCTTACTTCAAATTTGTCATTCTTCTTGTAGTATAATCCATAATCCTCAATTCCTTTCAGATATCTCAAGATTCTTTTCACTGCCATCATATGATTCTCCTTAGGATTGGCAGAAAATCTTGCCATAATCCCAACTACTAGGGAAATATCTGGTCTATTGTGAACAACATATTGTAGCTTTCCAATCATATATCTATACAAGTTTTGATTCACTTCATCAATATCATCAGTTTTAGATAGTTTTTGTCCAGTAGCCATAGGAGTACTCACTGGTCTGGAGTCTTCCATACCAAAAGATTTCAATATCTCCTTAACATATTTAGATTGTGTAATGTAGATACCTTTTTCTATCTAATAAACTTGCAAACCAACAAAGAATTTGATCTCTCCAAACATAGATATTTCAAACTTAGTTTGCATCTCATTCAAAAAAATTTGACATAGGGCTTGTCCAGCAAATATGATATCATCAACAAAAATTTCAGCTAACAAAATCCCTTTACATTTCTCTGTCTTCATATATAGATTGTTATTTTCATTTGTTCTTGCAAATCCAATCTTTATGAAATAATTATGTAGTCTCTCATACCATGCTCTAGGGGATTGCTTCAGTCCATACAACACCTTGTTCAACTTGTAAACCATATTTTTAGTTCTTGGGTCAACAAATCCTTTAGGTTGCTCAATGTATACCTCTTCTTCCAATATATCATTCAAAAATATAGATTTGACATCCATCTAATATACTTTGAAATCTTTATATGCAACATATGCAAGTAGAGTCCTTACTCCCTCTAATCTTGCAATAGGGGAAAATGTATCCATAATCAATTCCTTTTTCTTGTGCCTACCCCATGCATACCAGTCTTGCCTTATTTATTGTGACCTCTCCATGTTCATTTAGCTTGTTTCTGAATACCCATTTTGTTCCAATAACATTCTTGTCTTCTGGTCTCCGTACCAGAGTCCAAATATCATTCTTTTCTATCTAATAAATCTCTTCATTCATGGCTTGTATCCAATCATCATTCTCTAAAGCATCTTTTACAATTTTAGGCTCAAACTCACATAATAAGCATGTATGATCTTTCAACTTACTTCTTGTCATGATTCCAAACTCTTTATCTCTAATGATTTGTTCAGGCTTGTGATGTCTTCTTACATACTGTGCCAATGTAGGTTCAGATTTCTTTTCTCCTTGTTCTTGAACTTTAGATTCATCTTGCAAGTTATATGCATCTTCTTCTTATTGCTCGGCAACACCCTCCTAATGATCAACATTACTTTCTTGATTCTTGCCAGCATCCTCCTGATGCTCGGCATTTCTTATTTGTGACTCTGCATCTGGTTCAAGTGTATTACTTACCTCTCCTTCTTCCATGTAAACAAAAGATCTGTAATCTTTAGGTTCTTATTTTCAGGCTCCAATTCATTCTTTTCTGCATATTCATCAACTCTAACATTTGCACTTTCCACAACTTTGTTAGTGTTATAATTCAAACACTTCTAACCTAGGAATATGCCTTCATTGATTTTTGTATCAAATTTTCCATTCCTATTATCTTTTAGCATATATAATTCACTCCCAAAGACTCTAAAATACTTCACATTAGGTGCATAACCATACCATAACTCAAAATCTATAGCATTTGTACCTTTTTTTATTTGTACTTGGTTTAAGGTATAAACAATTGTACTTACAGCTTCTCTCTAAAACTTTTGTGCAACATTCTTTTCAATCATTAGTGTTCTAGCACAATCCATAATTGACTTGTTTCTTCTATCTGCTATGCCATTCTATAGAGGTGTTCTTGGTGTAGATATATGTCTCTTGATTCCTCTATCATTGCAGAATAGATTGAACTCATTTGATATAAACTCTCCACCTCGGTCAGATCTCAAACATTTAACACTAGTAAATTTTAGCTTGATTTTCAATGATGATTAGTCAATTTTTAGATGACAATTGGTCGACCAAATGACCATATTTGTCATCAAACTTTTATTGTCAATTATTCGACACATTATATGTTTTTTGAATATCTGACCTCTACAGTTGTCGAATTATTGACGAATACGATGTTGAAATAATCTCTTCAATCTGGAAGAATTATCTGGCATACCTTTCATCTCTTCGACCAATGTTGCTCAAAATAACAATATAATGTTGGTCAAAATTTGATCGACGTGGTTGTCGAAATAGTGATGATTTATGGTCGAAAAAGTCATCGAGTGTATAGTGTTCTCATCAAAAGTATATTCTTTGGTCGTCGAAAAAGCGACATCAAATTCAAATTTTTTTAAAAAAAAAATACATTATCAAATCTAAATTAATATATTATAGTACATTTATATTAATAATTTTATAATACTATACTATTATATACTAATATTATACTATAATTCCTTCCACTTGATGAGGTAATTTTATAATACTATACTATTATATACTAATATTATATTATATTATACTATTTATACTAATATTATATTTTAACAAGAATCCAAAATAATCATTCCCTCTTCATTAAGCTTTGGTAACATTTTTTTGTTTCGAAGGTAACTCTACCTTATATGCCTCATTGCCAATCTTTTGCAATATTTGATAATATTTGGGAGAGAACTTGTTGTCCTTCATTTGCTGCTTTAGTGCCATTTTCTTATAGGGTACCTCAAAAAGACCTAATATCCCTCTTAAAAATTACTCACTTGGTGTTGGTCATCTTAATGCTTCACTTAGTTTTGTGCCATGGTGAGATTCATCTAATTGGGAGAAGAAAGTATGTATTATGATGTTGAGTTTGATCTTTCATAGTGCAAACTCTAGGTGGTGATTTTGGGGTCTCCAGAGAAAATAACTTTGCCTCAAAACCTTTTAATTTTTTTGGGTACCACTTTTTGCATTTGATGAGAGCTTACCATTTATGGATCTTTTGTATGTAATCCTCTTCGTTCGAATGTCTTACTCTTAGAATGAAAGTGCATGAAGAGTCCTCATACTCCCAATAATATATCTACATTGTTATTCCCCCACTCCCTTCACCCCCACCCCTCTCATGGAAATGGAAAATGTAGGGTTGGTCAAAGGTCTTTCCCTGCAATAATTTTGATATTGTCACATTTTCTAAAACAACTAACAATATCCCCATTCAGAATCAAAACCTTTCAGTTCCAGTGCTGGAAAAATAAAGTAGTTTAAAATTTGGCTAACTTTTTGTTGCTGAAATTGTGAGTATTGCAGGAATCAATTAATTTTTTCAATCTTTGTTTATTTAGAAATCCCACTCCTTGGGTTTTTGTAGTTGATAGTGCATGGAAAGATCTAAAATTATTTAGCTCAGCCTTTTGATTGTACTTGTTTGATTTAATTTGGTGATTTGGCTGATGTGACAACACATCCTTTTGTTTTCTTCCAATCACATAGTCAATGATACAAAATGAATTTATCTTGTTCTAACATATGGATGTCATTGCAACCTTATGTTGACATGGAATGTAATCAAGATCAAATAATTGCTTGATCCATTTAGAAGAGCCAATTAGTTAGATCGTTGCCATCAATCTTACACATATCCACCTTTAGCAAGTAGTGCCTTGACATTAAATTTGGTTGTTGGTCTTGACTTAGATCTAAATTGAATCCAAACAAAGAATCATCATTTTACTTAGAAGATGTATTTTCTCCCTGAGTCTTGTGGTGCGAATCCACCTTCAGTGAGTGCATACCACTCTTTAGAGAATGTAGATAGGTGAAAATGTCAAATTAGAGATCATCAATATCATCCATCTGAGCTTGACCCTTTTGAATCCTACCTTGAAGCCATTGACAAAAGAATTTCCATCTTGACTTTGTGGTTGATGCATTCAATGTAGATTTAAAATTGGAGTAGTTAGACCTAGTGAGCTTCATCTCTTCTAATGTTGGATCATCTTTATTGGCAGAGTTTCTATGTCTAGTTTCCTTCTCTCACCTTTTGGTGAAGGCCCCCACTATGATATGGTGAGAATAAGTTTTTTATAATAACTTGTTCAAAACAAAATTCAAATCTAAATATATGAAATTCAAAACAAATCAAAATATATAGAAAATTTTATGTTACTTGAATTTGATCCTCATTAAGTGAAAAAATTGTAATAAATTAATGTTTTGCAGCCTTCGAAGAAAATTTCATTGATCTGTGAATTTTTGTTTCTTAATTTGAGTTTGGCGTAAGAATGAAGAGAAGACTCAAAAAAATGTGGTGCATCATTCCTACCAGTTATCTCAGTCATCTTCTGTATTGAGCCTTGTTGGACAAGGCATAGGAGGAGTTCAACTTTGATCACCAATTCATGCTTAGAATACCTTGCAAGGTGAGCATACTTAAGAAAGTTTTTGGTTTCTAGTCAATAGAGACAACCCTAAAAAATGATACACTAAACATTAAAGATGAACAAAAACACAATTAAAACTTTAAATTAGCACACATGCACACATGGTGTCATGGAGTAAACAATGTTGATGGGGAAAAAATGTATGTGTTGCACCAAAAATATTGCTAACAAATCATAATGATAATGGCTTTATTTCTTTCCCATAGCCTTTAGTGGGTGAGAAAAATCATTAGTTCTATGATAAAATCAACTGTATAAAAAATTTCATACGAAGATTATAAAACAACTACTCACAAAAGATTTACATTGTTACTAACCTTTGTCATGGTTGGATATCTTGTTATTAGTTGAAAGTAAATACCTGACACACAACATCTACATAGTTAAAATGAGTGTTTTTTATTGTATTATAGAATCAAATGAATCAATCTACACAACAAAAATAGCATTCCAAGATGGTTGATAAAATTCTTTGAAACATAGTTAGTTGAAGAATGCAGAGAGATCAGGAGTGCAAGATGGGTTTCTCCAAAACTTGATTAAAGTCAATTATATATGACGTGCACAATTTCTTATGAGACCCATATCCAAAGACAAGGAACCAAAGGACAACCTTTACCTTTGGGGCTAAATATTCTTCTCAAGAAGTAGGGATGTATGATCGTACCTAAGCTTTAAAGCCTTCAATCAAATCATAAATGTCGTTCAAGCAATGCATGAACAACAAGCTATGTTGTAGTGCAAATTTTCAAGTATAACAAGCATTTTCTAAACAAGAACAAAGGATTTTCATTAGTAAATAGAAGTCCATAATGAGCAGTGAAATTCATTCAAGAAACAACAATAAATAGAAGGTTGCTCATTAAGAATAGCATATAGATGATAAAAAAGTGTATTCAAAAGTGGAACAATAGGTTTTATCAAAGAAAAGTGGGTATCATGGTTCTAAACATCAATATTTATATGAGAAACATCAAGTTTCATGATAAGAGGTGGGGTTTCCTTTGTTATAAGATCTTCATGCTTTAGATAAGGATTATTTTCTAAGCTCTCATTTTTTAAGACAAAGATTAATTTTCTTGATATGGTAGATTCATTCAATGGGTTTTTCACCAATTCATGGTGTTCATTATTATAACACTAGAAAAATGGAACAGGCGGTTGGAACAGGAAGTGGGAAAGGAGGAATTCAAATTTCAAGCTTGTTGAGCAAGGGGAATGGTAGTTCTGACGCTGGTCCTTCAGAGTGCGGTGGGCAACTAGAGGAAACAGATGCAAACAGGGCCCAAGGTAAGATTCCTGATGTTGGACTTGGGACTGGGGACCCAGGAGGGGGACCCATGAAGGGAGCTTGTGTTCAGAACAAGACATCTCCTGCTGGTTCTATCAAAAGCTAGACAGGACTTTTTGGCGTGAAACCAACGGGTAAGTCCTCTCATCCACCTATTGAAATCTTATCCAACACTGAGGAGGGAACTTTTTCTTTATCCATTCCAGATCAAATAATAGATGTAAATATTTCTCGAATGGCTAACTCTCTTGTGGGGAGATTCTTGGGATCTCGCCCTAATATTGAGGTGGTTAGGGCATTTGCTAAAAAGAAATGGAGTCTAAAAGGTCAAGTGGAGGTGGTTGCTCTTCCCAAAGGATGTCTAGCTTTTTCCTTCTCATGTGAGGAGGATTTAAGGTTTATTCTTTGTGAGGGAGCTTGGATGATAGGAAAGCATTCTATGATCATGCATAAGTGGTGTCCTAACCTGGATATGCAAAAGGATCATAATGTGCAGGCACCAATCTGGGTTAATCTTCTGAGCTTGCCTCTTGAGTTCTGGATGGAAGACATCTTTAAGGGCATTTCTAATGTCTTTGGGAGCTCTTGTCTATGGACCTGGTCACGGTCTCTAGAAAATGCCTTACGTATGCAAGAATTTGTGTTGGAGTGCAACAAGGAGTGGATATGCCAAAATCAATCACCCTTCAGTCCAAACTTGGCTCCTGGGTCCAGAAGATAGAGTTTGAATCTACACCCTTTGCTTGTTTTCATTGCAAGAAAACAAGCCACTGGTCGAAACAATGTCCAAAGACATTACCCCAAAAGAAAAAAATGAAAAATATTTGGGTAAAGAAGGTTGTGGATGGATTGAAATCAATGGGGAGTAGTAGTAATGAGAAGAAAGAAGGAAAGGAGAATGGGAAGGGTATGCCTAGTGAACGATGTGACATATCTCATTCTGATTCTGAACAGAAATTAGCAGGTAGCACTGAAGTCTTAAAGGAATCCAAAACTAAAAGCTTTGATGACTCCATAGTAGGACATTCAGAGCAGGCCCCTGGGGATAAAAGAGGGTAATAATAACTTTGATGTTGGCCTGTTTGAGCAAGAGATGTCGGGTGGTTATGGCCTTTTTCCCCCCTCTCAGAGTTTGGTTATATGGCAAGATGCCCAAGTCTGCCTGATTTTGGGTTTTTCAGAGGAGGGTTTCAGAAGAACTTTGGTTCTCCAGGGGGACCAGATAAGGTAGCACCATGCCCTTCTAAAGCTATGTGGAGTGATGTGGAAAATTCAGTGGGGGCCCTTGGGGGATCAGATGAATTGAATCAAGAAGGATGGTCCAAAGTGGAGAAGAAAAAGACAGCTAAAAATGTTAAGAAACCTAATAATAAAGATGGAGGGCAGATGAAGAATGTCTCCTCAATCCTCAGAAGCACTAGAAGTAATAATATTGGAGATGTGGGGGCTCCCCATGTTTCCCCGAGAAGACCCTCGAACCAAAAGAGGTGAGCACTTGAAATTAGTAAGTGTTTAGTGGATGGTAGGCAAAAGACCATCCTAGAGTCTGGCCCATTCCTTAAGCAATGAAGTTTATATCATGGAATGTAAGAGGGTTAAATAATCCTCACAAGAAAGCAATGGTCAAAAACATGATTAGAGACAACAAGCCTGATATTGTTCATTTACAGAAGACTAAGATGTCTAAAGATAAAGTGGAGAAAATCTAGTTTTTTTGTAATGGCAGGTCCCATGATAGTGATGCGGATGGAGCCTTAGGAGGGATTGTGACTAGATGGAATTGCAATATTATCAAAGGGGAAGTTTTATCTAGTGGCAACAATGTGACTAATATTAGATTTTGGCACATCAAGGATGGCACTTCTTGGGTTTTGACTAACATTTATGCTTCGAACACTGGGTGGGGTAGGAAATCTTTCTGGAGGGAAGTCTCTAGTTTTAGGAGAGATTTTTCTAATGATGGATGGATCATAATGGGGGATTTTAATACTCCTTTGAAGGAAAATGAAAAATTTGGGGGTGGCCAACCCAATCTGGAAAGCAGAACTGATCTTATGGAATTTATTGATAGTCAAGAATTGCATGACATTGATCTGCAAGGTATTAACTATACTTGGACCAATAGGAGAGAGGGTAAGGAGCTCATTCAAGTCAGGCTTGATAGAACTCTTGTTAGCAGCATTTGGTTAAACCATTATTCTTGTGCCTTATCTGCCTATGTCAAAGCTGGTTCTGACCATTATCCGTTAACCATAAAAGCTGATTTCAATGGCTTGAAAAGGAACTTCCCTTTTCAATTTGAAAAAATGTGGACAATCTGTATACACCTAAAAATGGTCACCTAGACTATTAGCCCCTTTTGCTAAATCATAAATTGCTTGTTCTTGATCAAATCCTAGTTCTATCATTTATTTGATTATTTTCTATGGGCTAACCATCTTATCCTAAGTCTTTATTTATTTAAAAGGAATTCCCTCCCCTTTTAATAAATAAAAGCCCCCACTTTTCCTCTTATCCTAAGTTGCACAAATAAAGCATTATTCTTATTCTATAAAAAGGGAAAAAGCACTTTTTGTCTCATATGGACACAAAAGTCAACTCTTATTTTCTCATTGGAGGATATTTGTGCACATGGATTGCTCCCTCTTCAAGCTCCACCATTGATTAAATCTTTTGCCTCTTAATCTCCATGGTCCATTCCTCCTCATTTCCTATCAAAGGAGAGCTCTCTTCTTCATTCTACATCCTCAAATTTTTATGCTAATGTTATGATGCAGGTTTTCTAGATACATTTGGAGCTTTTGAAGATTTGGAGCATTCTTGGCTTTTGCATCTACATGTTATCATAGTTTCACTTCTTGCATTATCATGGTATTCTTAGCTTAGATTTCCTTTATGCTTTAGATTAATTCATCTAGCTTAACTAGGAGGCTTTGTAATACTTGCATCTTTCATTTTCATAGCTTAGCTTGCATATTCATCTTAATCTAGCTTGCATTGCATTTCATTTGATTCTTGAGGATATTGGCATTCTTGCCCTTGTCTTCATTTGAATCTCCCATTGCATGGTTTA
Source organism: Chamaecyparis obtusa (assembly GCA_027943335.1). Taxonomy (NCBI): domain Eukaryota; kingdom Viridiplantae; phylum Streptophyta; class Pinopsida; order Cupressales; family Cupressaceae; genus Chamaecyparis; species Chamaecyparis obtusa. Next base: position 53,716 of record BSBK01001831.1, on the reverse strand, counting down.
CTAGCAAGGTTATAGGCTTAATAGCTCTAGCTAAGAGAATTCTTAAAAACCCTTGCACTCCATGCCTAGGGATCTATGGATCAATTTTTGAGACCTCATTCTTGAGTGTTCTTGACTGTAATGATTCATAGAAGTGTGACACAATTATAGCACACACAATCCACCCTAACCTTGAAAGGTTGATTGAGGTTTGGTGGAGTATTAGGATTGAAGGAATGGTGATGTTCAGAGTTGTTAAGAAAATCAAAAATGTGGACAACATTAAAAAATGGAATAAAGAAACTTTTGGTAACATCTTTACTAATAAAAAGAAAATTGTTGAAGAACTAAAAGAGATCCAGGACAGCATTCAGAAAGATGGCTATAGTGGAAACACCAAAAAGGAGGAAGATAATAAGTTAATGGAGTATCATGATATTATCTCAAAAGAAGAATGTTTTTGGAGGCAAAGATCAAGAAAGCTTTTCCTAAAAGAAGGGGACAGGAATTCCAAATATTTCTTCATGACCACTATGAAACATAGAATGTGTAATAAAATCTCTAGATTGTAGGTCAATGGTACCATTAGTGAGAAGGAGGAAGATTTTAGAAGTGAGGCCAATAATTTATTTGAAGTGCTTCTAAAGAAAGCTGAGAACCTGGATTTGGAGTGCTAAGGAGAGTTGTTGGATGGTATACCCCTTATCCTAAATGAGGCTCATAATAGATCTATTGCTGCTATACCTTTTATGGAGGAAATTCAGAAGGCTATGTTCTCCTTTGATGGAGATAAAGCCCCTAGTCCCGATGGGTTTCCTCATTTTTTCTTTCAAAAGTATTGGAGGATTCTGAAAGATGATGTTTCTAATGCTCTCAAGGAATTTTTTGGGGCTAGAAGGATCCTCAAGGAATTGAATGCTACCTTTATTTCTCTGATTCCAAAGAGAAGTGGGGCTGATAGTATGGACCAATTCAGACCCATCAGCCTTTGTAACTCAGTGTATAAGATTATCTCTAAAATCCTTACTTCAAGAATCCTCACCTTTCTTCCTTCTATTATTTCTAGACAACAGAATGGGTTTGTCCCTGAGAGGCAGATTCTGGACTCAATCATTTCAGTCCATGAAAATATACACTCTTTAACTATGTCAAAGAAGGAGGGTTTTTCGCTAAAACTTGATTTGTCCAAAGCTTATGATAGGGTTGACTGGGACTTCTTGATGGCTACTCTAGAGGCTTTTGGTTTTAATAAAAGGAGTAGAGACCTTATCCACTACTTGGTCTCATCTACCTCATTCTCTATTCTCATGAATGGTTCTCCTACCCCTTTCTTCAAATCTTCTAGAGGTCTTCATCAAGGGGACCCCCTTTCTCCTATTCTTTTTGTTATTTTGGCTAAATGTTTGGGTAGACACATTGGCAAGTTGGTTAACAAAGGCAAATTCAGGGGTTTGAAACCTTCTTCTAAGGAATTGATGTGTTTGCATCAAAATTTCATGGATGATTCCATAATGATGCTTCTATCAAAAATGGTAAAACCATTAAAAAAGCCCTTGACAACTATGCGGGTGCTACTGGTCAGAGTATAAATTGGAAAAAGAGTTCTATATTCTTCATCAGCCTAAAAAAAGACAAGAGAGACTTAAAAGAATTCTTGGTTATGAGGTGGACTATCTCCCAGGGTCCTATCTTGGGTTACCCCTCTACCTCAATCCCCTGGATTCCTTTTGGAGGGATATGATTGACAAATTTCACAAAAGTCTTACTGATTGGAAGGGTGCTCTTCTTAGCCAGGCTGGTAAGATTGTTGTTCTCAAAGCTACCCTTCAAAGTATCCCTCTCTATGCTTTAAGCCTTTTCAAAATACCTAAAAAGTTTGTTGATAGTATAGAAAAAATTCAAAAGAACTTCCTTTGGTCCAGAGTTGAGAAAAAGAAAAGGATGGCCCTTATTGCGTGGGAGAAGGTTTGCAAACCAACTAGGAAAGGGGGTCTTGGTCTACGCACTATAAGAAGTTTAAATGAGTATCTCATGGCTAAACTCCTTTGGAGGATGTTCAAGAACATGGGAGATTGGAGCACTATATGGCACAATAAATATAATAGGGACAGCTCTGACTTCTTTAAGTTCCTAAACTCTGATTCTTCCCAAGGTGGATCTTGTATTTGGGGTAATGCTCTTAGAAGAAAGGAGATGATTAAGCAGGGGGTGAAATGGAAGGTTGGTAATGGAAAGAAAATTCTTTTTTGGGATGACATATGGTTACTTGATAAACCCCTAAAAGAGGATCCAAGATGGAATGACTGGTCTATTCTTTGTAAACAGCTCCTGGGCAATCAAGTGGAAAACTATTGGGAGGAGGGTAAATGGACTGACTTGTCTAGGTTTGATCCTTCCCTCAGGGTCTTGAATAACCTTCTGAATGTTGTGGTTCTTATTGATGATGAGGACTCCCTCATTTGGATATTTATTTCTAATGGCTTGTTTTCAGTTTCTTCCCTGTATATTCAGAACTTTGAAGATAGCCCTGAACCTTGCTGGGCCAAAACCTGGCTCAAGGGACTAACTCCTAAAATTAATGTTTTCTTTTGGATCTTATTGTAGGATAAAGTTCTCACAATTGATAACCTCAGAAAAAGAGGCCTAATTATAACCAATAGATGTTGTCTCTGCAAAAATATTGAGGAGAATATCAACCATATGACAATTCATTGTCCTTTCACTAGTCAAATATGGGGAAAATTCTTTGATCTAATGAATATGGAGTGGGTGTTCCCTCATAACATTCAGGAGTTGTTTATGTGTTGGAAACCACTGATTAAAAACAAGTTTTTAATCTCCTTTTGGAATTTCTTTCTACCCTTTTTGTCTTGGGGGGTGTGGAAAGAAAGGAATGATAGAATTTTTAGGGATAAGGAGTCCAATTGGGAGAGTATTTTTCACAAGATTAAGAGTGCTCTGCTAGAGAACTTGGGGTTGATAAAGAACTATCATGATCCAAAGAATGAATGGGAGGCCAAAGTTTATAAGAAGTGGAAGCTTGAAGGAAGGAAAGTTCTAATCCAAAGAAATCTGAGGGAAGAGGCTAGGTGGGACTGTCCTCCTAATGGATGAGTCAAAATCAATTTTGACGGTGCCTCTAAAGGCAACCCCAGAATTTCTGGATGTGGAGTGGTTATTAGAGATGAATTTGGGAATTTCAAAGGGGCTATGGCTATTCCTATAGGCTTCAACACCAATCAAGTGGTGGAGGCTAATGCTGCTCTCTATGGGTTGTTACTTGCCAAAAGGAAGAATTATAACAAAATGTGGATTGAAGGGGATTCCCTAAGTATTGTTAAGTGTTTGAAGAACACTTTGACCCCTTCGTGGTCCATAGCCAATGTTTTAAGTAAGGCAAAAAAAATTATTGACACCTTTGAAAAATGCATGATATCCCACGTTTCCAGGGAGGCAAATTTAGTGGCTGACTGGGCTACAAACGTGGCTTGTAAAAGCCACATGGAAATTGAATGGAATTATGGTTCGGACATCCCCTGTGTTGGATCATCATTAATTAACAAGGAGAGGATGAGGAGTAAGCAACACATTTTTAATGAAGAGATCATTAATGAGTATTGAGTGCAAAAATCTATGCGACTATCATGAAGGACAATGGCCTGATTTCGAGACAATTATTGGGGTCCTTTGGCACAAGTTGTGGGCTATGAATAACATTAATGTTGGTTATTACAGTTCAAAGGCAAAGTTGCAGAGAGAGGAAATTCATTTGAACTTCGGCTTTCTATTATTTCACAAAGCCATGGGAGGTAAAAAGAGGAGATGTGAGCCAGCGGACTATAGTGACTGGAAATAGAATAAGGAAATTTGGAAAATTATTAAAAATGGGGGGTCTAGCAAAATTCTTGGAGAGATTACATGGAGGAAAAGTGGCAGTGACCAAAAATTTCATCAAAACTTAGAACAAGGGAAGCATTCCGGTGGGCACGCAAAACATGGAGGTGACTGAGGAGGTGGTTGCTGAAGTGACTGGCTTGATGACTGAGGGCATCAACTTCTACATGGATAGGAAGATTTTAGACAAAGCCTTGGAGGCCTTTGCACCCATGAAGCAGGAGAGAGACCATATGGTTAAGGTGGACAATTCATACTTTAACCCTAAGTTCATTTCTAGGCCCTGGCGCCTTGTTTTATTTGTTATCATAGGCTACATTACCCTTGATGGTAGATATACTAAAATCTACAACCACCATCTTACTCTTTTAAACCATTTTAGGCACGAGGTTAAGATTAATTTTCCTTTCTATTTACTGAGTTCTTTGAATGCTTCCCTCCTTCACTGGCAAAGGGATCCAGAGGGTTATCATGCTTTCCATGAAGGGCTCATGGTTCTCATATTTGAGGTGTTGAAGTCCAAGAAGGTGGAAAGATCTCATCTTAATAGAAAAGCCTTGGAGGACTATGATACTAATGCGAAGGAGTCAGAGGAGCCATTTATGGAGGAAACAAAAGATGAAGAGGGGGATTTTGAGGATTACTAGGAGGAAATCCCTAAGGAGGATAAAAAGAAAAGGAAGATAGAGGACTCTACTACTGACATGGAATTAGAGGAAGAAGAGAGTAGGGAGGAGAGTCCCAAGAAGTAGGGGAAGAAGAGACTAGAACCAATTGACAATCGTACTAGAATTAAAACTAGGAAGAAGAAAGTGGCGAAGAGGGTCTTCATATCTTCTGATGAGGGCTCCTCTTCCCAGGGTAAGAATGATCAGGAAAACTATGTGGAAAACAACCCTGCTGGGGAGGAGAGTGGGGGTACTGGTAAGGATGTTTGGGTTGAGGAAAAAATCCTGCAAGATGTTGCACAGGACGTGACTAATATTGAGAAAGAGGGGTATGAGAAGGAAAAGGACAACCTAGATAAGGAGAAGGCAGACATTCCTAAGGAGAACATGGAGGTAGAGAATAGGGGTCCTGAGATTAATGAGGGGAGGAACAAGGATTTTGAGAACTTAGGGTGCCTGGCTTTCTTGTCTACCCTTAGCATAATGAAGAATGACATCACTATGATGAAGTCCAACATCCACCAGCTGCAAAAAGAAATGGCGATTCTTAAAAGGATGAACCTGGGGGAGAAAACCTTGAGCTAGACTATTGATGAGCTCACTGACATTGTTGCCAGAGCTAAGGGTGTTGCTACCTTCAATGACAGACTTAATGCCATGGAGGAGAAAATCCAATGCAGTGATGTTTTAACCAGGAAAGTTGAGACTATGGAAAAGAGAATTGACAAGCTGGAGAAGACCATGGGGAATATTGTAGAACAAAGCTTTTTTGTCCTCAAGGCTTCAAATGAGCACGTGAAGATCCTTGTTGACAAGTTTGATAGTAGGAAAGGGAACTAAGAGATCATAGAGGCTAAAGAGGAACAAGGACCTAGTAAGTGCACGAGATCCAAGTCCAGGATGGTGGAAGATGGAAACAAGAACGACATGGAAGAGCTAAAGCTCTCTGCTGCAAACATGCAGATTCTTACAAACCAGGCTGTAGAACTGATGAAATGTGTTTAGACAGCAGCTTGCTATCTTGCTTTCCTTTTTTTTGTTGTCCTTTGTCTTTTGGCTGGCCTTTGTGTTTAAGGCCTTGTTTGTGTTGCTTTTTTTGGTGTTGTTGCACTTGAACTATTGGAGCCTAATTGTCTTATCTTTTTTCTCATTGTAAAAGGTTTCGGGTCCTTTCAAACCCTATTTTTATGTAATCAAAACACTGGACATCATTGTCCTTGGGATAATCTCAATGTTTCAAAGATATGAGATCTTTTCATTGCTGTCAAAAAATAGATCTAAACATATGTTTAAGAGGAGAGTAGTCACGGTGAAAAAAATAGAGATCAACAAGATCATAACAGTCAAGGATAGCCAAATGCTAGGAATAAAGAGCAGGAATCCATGACAAGAGTGAGTGACACTTTTAGATAATTTTAACTCCCTATATGCAATATTAACTTGTGAAGATGATGAATGAAAATATATATGGGGAATCTCTATCCGTAATGAGTGAGATCAACTTGTCACCTGCACATTATACAACACATTAAATAAAACTTATCAGTAATAGTGCAGTCATAAAATGAAGATTAAAATAATGATTTCAAATATGTTGAAGACAAAAAACATTGATTCATTGTAATAGTGTATATCAACAGTGTTTTAAGATAGGTATGCACCTCTATGACAATGAGATATCAATAAAAGACAACGATGTTCAATAGAAGTTACTGCTATGACAAGCAAGGTCATTTATATTACAGAGATCTTGAAGATTATAAGAGTAGTTAGGAGCATAGTTATGAAGAGTCATGACAAAAGGAAAACAACTAAGAAATTAAGACAATATCAAGGAAACTAAAATAGTAACAGTAACAAATTAAAACTTCATCATTCATAATCAATTAAAAAACTCATAAGAAGGCAGCTACCTAAGACAATGTAGTAGGGAAGTAAAATGGGTAGGAAGAAACATGAGAATGAGTCATTCAGAGGCAGCTAATCATTTTTCATCTAGATTTTTAGGCTTAAAGGTAAGTTCTTTATAAAAATTCCCCATTCACTCTCTTATCTATAAATCTAATTTGATGAACATGGTGATGTAGATTGGTTGATGAACATGTTTAAGAAGTAAAATATTTCTTAAAGTGATTAATGAGAAATAATATGGAATAAGAAGTAGGTGTTTTTGACCATTGAATCTACCTCATTGGTTGAGTTTGAGCTTCACTTGGTTTCGAGAATAGTTTAATATTCTCTACTTAACAAGGCCAACCACGTGAAGGTGGAAGCTCATTTGGCCCCTCCCCCCCCCCATAACATCACTCTAAATTCCCCATTAACATCTAATAACATTAATTCATCCATTTTTTAAATATAACATTCAATCATTATAATCACATGATAACATTCTTTAACACATAAAATTCATTAACACACAACATTCATGAATATAAGGTACTAGTACAAAATTACATCCATTAAGACAAACCTTTGAAAGTGAATGGTAGAAGTTTGAATATTCTTCATCAGTAGCACTAACCAAATGATCACTAGCACATTTCATGCATGGATGAGAAACAGTATCTAAAGTTTCTAGATTTTGAGGAGAGGTATGAGTGGAGGCCAAAAAAGGGATATTTGTGAAGGTTTTATAGACGTAGGTTACTAAATCATCATCTCTACACTGGTACTGAATCTGGAAACCCTCATATGTATATAGCCACTCTAGAAAATCTCCACATCTATAAAATCTCCATAAAAATCCCTTCTGGCCTCCACTGCGTATATGTCTTCTTAGAATCTAAAAACTCTCCATCAGTGATTCTCATCAATGTATGAATAAAATAGTGAGAAAATACTTAATCCCTAATTCAATCTTTGACAAATAAAATTATGACATAACACTTAAAGAATATGGAAAGCTCACAATGTTTAGAGACACACTTGACTCCAACTGCCATGTACAACAAAAATAATTTGTCCAATTTGACACATTATATGTTTGTCGAATATTCAAACATAAATCTAATTTGATGAACATGGTGATGAAGATTGGTTGATGAACATGTTTAAGAAGTAAAATATTTCTTAAAGTGAATGAGAAATCATATGGAATAAGAAGTAGGTGTTTTTTACCATTCAATCTATGTCATTGGTTTAGTTTGAGCTTCACTTGGTTTTGAGAATAGTTTAATATTCTCTACTTAACAAGGCCAACCACATGAAGGTGGAAGCTCATTTGGCCCCTCCCCCCCCTAACATCACTCTAAATTCCCCATTAACATCTAATAGCATTCATTCATTCATTCATCCATTTTTGAAATATAACATTCAATCATTATAATCACATGATAAAATTCATTAACACATAAAATTCATTAACACGCAACATTTATGAATACAAGGTACTAGTACAAAATTACATCCATTAAGACAAACCTTTGAAAGTGAATGGTAGAAGTTGGAATATTCTTCATCAGTAGCACTAACCAAATGATCACTAGCACATTTCATGCATGGATGAGAAACATTATCCAAAGTTTCTAGATTCCAAGAAGAGGTATGAATGGAGGCCAAAAAAGGGATATTTGTGAAGGTTTTATAGACGTAGGTTACTGAATCATCATCTCTGCACTGGTACTCAATCTGGAAACCCTCATATGTATATAGCCACTCTAGAAAATCTCCACATCTATAAAATATTCACAAAAATCCCTTCTAGCCTCCACTGCATATACGTCTTCTCAAAATCTAAAAACTCTCCATCATTGATTCTCATCAATGTATGAATAAAATTATGAGAATATGCTTAATCCCTAATTCAATCTTTGAAAAATAAAATTTTGATAGAACACTTAAAGAATATGGAAAGCTCACAATGTTTAGAGATACACTTGACTCCAACTGCCATGTACAACAAAAATGATTTGTCCAATTTGACACATTATATGTTTGTCGAATATTCAAACATAAATCTAATTTAATGAACATGGTGATGCAGATTGGTTGATGAACATGTTTAAGAAGTAAAATATTTCTTAAAGTGAATAAGAAATAATATGGAATAAGAAGTAGGTGTTTTTGACCATTCAATCTATGTCATTGGTTTATTTTGAGCTTCACTTGGTTTTGAGAATAGTTTAATATTCTCTACTTAACGAGGCCAACTGCGTGAAGGTGGAAGCTCATTTGGCCCCTCACCCCCCCTAACATCACTCTAAATTCCCCATTAACATCTAATAACATTCATTCATTCATTCATCCATTTTTGAAATATAACATTCAATCATTATAATCACATGATAACATTCTTTAACACATAAAATTCATTAACACACAACATTCATGAATACAAGGTGCTAGTACGAAATTACATCCATTAAGACAAACCTTTGAAAGTGAATGGTAGAAGTTGGAATATTCTTCATTAGTAGCACTAACCAAATTATCACTAGTACATTTCGTGCATGGATGAGAAACAATATCCAAAGTTTCTAGATTCTGAGAACAGGTATGAGTGGAGGCCAAAGAAGGGATATTTGTGAAGGTTTTATAGATGTAAGTTACTGAATCATCATCTCTGCACTAGTACTCAATCTAGAAACCCTCGTATGTATATAGCCACTCTAGCAAATCTCCACATCTAGAAAATCTCAACAAAAATCCCTTCTGGAATCCACTGCATATACGTCTTCTCAGAATCTAAAAACTCTCTATCATTGATTCTCATCAATGTACAAATAAAATTGTGAGAAAATGCTTAATCCCTAATTCAATCTTTGACAAATAAAATTGTGACAGAACTGTAGTACCCCTCCCCTAGTTAGGTTTTATAAATGTTATGATTATTTTAGGATGATTATATATATGTTAGGAGATCATTGATGCTTATGTTTTACTGGCTCCATACTTGCATGTGTATGGTTGATGTGTTTATTTTATATTTCTATTTGACGTGCCTGATGTGGTTGAGGGATGAAGTCGTAGTTACTTGCTTGCGAGATTCACATGATCAGTTGATCTCCGCCATTGTCTGTTATATATTTATATATGTATGTACATGCAGATTTTGTATGCAGGTTTGCAAGTACCAGGCATCGACTTCTCTGAATTGTCAGGATGAGCGTGCCCTATTGCAATATCTCAAATGGTAAGAGAGGGGAGATAACGCAGGTCCAAAACCCTAACCTAAGCCCATTTGTCCTAGGATTGGACAAGTAACAGTTTGACTACCCTATCTGGATTCGTCTAGTTGACAGGAATTCGTGGATCCCTTTCTGGTGTTTCTTGGTTTTACTTTGTCTAATTTTACTTCGTTTGATTTCAGTTGATTTATTTCTTATGTGGGTGATTTTCTATGATTTATTGGTTAATGATTATAGTTGAAATTTAATATTAATCATATTCCTAAGCTTATTTGAGAAAATTTAATTAAAAGTTAAATGTTTGATTATTTGGATTTAATTGATTATTTAATTTATAATTAGATTTAATTATGCTTGTGTGCTTTATTAAATAATTATATATTTAATTGCATGGTTTTAGGATGCATTAAATATTTAATCTATTTAATACATGTTTTAATTAGAACATGTGCATTATTGAAATTGAATTATTTTCAAAAGTTATCATCTTGATCTAAAAAGTCAAAGTTGAGTTGTGCATGAAAAGTGTTATTAATTTATTAATTAGATTTTCTTTCAATTTCTGATTTGGAGTTGAAGTAGGAGTTAGATGTTAAGTTATCTTTAGGGTTGCATGAAATGGGGGAAATGGAATCTCTATTAGGGGGAATTGCATTCATTGGAGATTAGACAGGTTTTGGAACAATTTTTGGAAAGGGAGCTTGGAATTGGCATCTTGAGATTTTTGAAGAATTTGGATTGTGGGACTCTTGCTTGTGCATCTGGATCGTGTGCCTATTTTCTACATAGTTTTCAGATCTACAAGTTGAATTGTTTTTGGAAGAAATTCTTTCTTCAGATTTACAAAGGGTTTTCATTTCAATTTCTAGCTTTGAATTTGAGGTAGGCTTCAAATCTTGCCTGTTAGTTTTATTTTACATCTGTCTGGCTTACTTTGTTTGTTCAAATTTCAATGTATTTCATTAGATAGATCTGTGTTATTTTGAATTCTGGGTATTTAGAAAACCCTAGTTTAGTTGTTATTTTATGTTTTATTAAATTTTAGCATAGTAAAGTTATGCTGGCAAAATTTTTGTTAAGAGATTCTCTATCAAATTCTTAGAAAATGATAAATCAATTATATAAGATAGTTTAACTATAGTGCTGAGAGAAATTAAATCCCCCATTAGAAAGAAATAAATTTGGGAGAAAAAATCCAATTCTAATATAAAAATGATACTCTCTGGTCTAAAAATTCATTCAATTATTTTGTGTAGTCAAAGGCATAAAAGACAAAGGAAAATAATATATTCCCTTGTATAGGAATCAGGAAATTTATTTATGTTAAGTTCCAAATGTAAACTCATATGTCCTTGATAAATTATTATATTCTTTTGTGAGATTTTTATAAATAAAAAATTAAAAAAATTATCCTTTTAATTTTCCATTTTCAGAAATTATTTTTAAAACAAAAAATATATGTTTTTGCTTTTGAAAGTTTGTTATTTTTGAAAAATGAAATAAATAAAAATTAGTATTAAAAAAATAATAATAAAAATATTTTTGGAGGGGCGAGGACCACCACCCCCCACCCCTCGGCGACACTGGCTATTTGACCGAATATTTGCATCGGCCTGATAGCCAGTGCCCATCATGTCAACCATCTAATCAATAATCAATAACCGTATACTATCAATTACGCAGTGTATGATTTTGTTTTGGGGAAAAGTTAATATTATTATAATTAAATTATATATTAATTAAACATTTCTTGAGTTGTGCAGCTTATTTTTGTAAAAATTAATATTATTAAAATTTAATTTATTTAAATAAATTTAATGTTTACTATTTTATGTAAAAATAGTTTTTCATTTTAAGTAAATGGTATTTTTTATTTTTTACTTTATGTTTTCATATTCATATTTTAATTTTTTTGGACATTTTTAATAAAATATTTTAAAACCCTAGTATTATATTATTAATGTGTTATAATTTTAAATTAAAATTTATGAAATTAAATTAATGTTTTATATATAATTATATGAAATATTTTTTGTAAAATGGAAGAGATGTTATAATTAATATTTAAATGAATTTTTTTAACTCTTCATTACACAATAATTTTAGTCACAATTTTTACATTTGTATGTTGAGATTTTAAAATAGGATTATAGTTAATGATTTTATTGGGAAGATAGCAAGACAATAACATTAATTATTTAAGAATATTTTTAATTTATTTATTTTTTTGGAAAAGTTAATATTATTAAAATTAAATTATATATTAATTAAACACATTTTTAATTTATTTAAATAGATTTATAATGTTTACTATTTTATGTAAAAATAATTTTCCATTTTAAGTAAATGGTATTTTTTATTTTTACTTTATATTTTTTATTTTTACTTTATATTTTTATATTTTTACTTTAAATGTGCTCACGACTATTCTCTTACAAGGATTCAATTATATTTTGTAATATTTTTAAAGTAGTTCATAAATCACCATTATCAAATATTTTCATTATAAAATAGTTTCCATCTCCCAATTGTATTAAAAGCATATATTAAATAAAGATTTAAAATTTTATACTAATATTGTTAAATAAAGATTTAATTTTTTATAATAATATTCTTAAATAAAGATCTATTTTTTTAATAATAATATTTTAATATTATTTAAAAATATTCTTAAATAATTAATGTTATTGTATTGCTATCTTTCCAATAAAATCATTAATTCTAATCCTATTTTAAAATCTCAACATACAAATGTAAAAATTATGACTGAAATTATTGTATAACGAAGAGTTAAAAAAATTCATTTAAATATTAATTATAACATCTCTTCCATTTTACAAAAATATTTCATATAATTATATATAAAACATTAATCTAATTTCATAAATTGTAATTTAAAATTATAACACATTAATAATATAATAATATGTGCTTAAAATATTTTATTAAAAATGTCCAAAAACATAAAATATGAATATGAAAACATAAAGTTAAAAATAAAAAATATCATTTACTTAAAATGAAAAATTGTTTTTACATAAAATAGTAAACATTTTAAATTTATTTAAATAAATCAAAAAATGTGTTTAATTAATAAATTATTTAATTTTAATAATATTACTTTTAACAAAAATAATCTGCACAACTCAAGAAATAGTTAATTAATATATAATTTAATTATAATAATATTAACTTTTCCCCAAAATAAAATCCATACACTGTGTAACTGACAATATAGGGTTATTGATTATTGATTAAACAGTTGGTGTGATGGGCACTGGCTATTAGGCTAGTGCAAATATTCGGCTAGATAGCTAGTGCCCCCCCCTCGGCTGCCAACAATCTGTCGGTGACCTGCCCGAGGGAGGCTGCACGGCAAAGCTGTCGGCGGTCACCCTCAAAGAGGGGTCGCATAGCAGCCACCGGCGGGCACTCCCCGCCGGTAGGGAAGTCGGCAGGGGGTGTGGAGCCTAGCCCCCCTCCACAATGTCTTTTATTTTTTTTTATAAAAAAAAAATTATTAAATTCAGTTTTGATTATATTGTAAGTTGTTTTTTTTTTTTAATTTAATTAAATTTTATTAAATTATTTTGTTTTAATTTAAATAAGTCTTGATTATTTAGATTTATTTATATTTTAAGTTGATTTAATTTATATTTTAATTGAATTTAATTTATATTTAAATTAATTTTAGATTAATTTATATTTTAATTTATATTTAATTTAATTTGGATTAAAGATTAATATAAGAGTTGATTTATTTCCATTTATATGTTTCTTTCTTTTATCATACTCATATGATTAATTGTAGTTGGCTTCAATTTAATTGAATATATGTTATTTTATGAATTTATAAGTGCACTTACAGATATATTTGATTATTTGTAAATAGGTGTAAAGGGTTCATTAGTGCTCTCTTATTTATTAGGACTATTGTGCATTGAGTAACATGATGAAATTTTAGTTAAGAAAATGGACTTTAACTGAACATGACTATTAAGTTTATTTGCTCATGGAACCCTATTTAATTATGTGCTTTTCTATCTTCCTAAGAGTTATGTTTATACTGAAATTGGGCATTTTTATTCTATTGAAAACATAGAACGTACATAGGGAATGAACCTTAATTATGGTATTATATTAATGTTTATGATTAGTTTATCTCAGTAGATTTATGTAATTCTACACTTAGATTCAAGTATGCTCAATATGGAATTTAAATGTTTATTGTTCAATTTCAGTCTTCTAAGATGTGAGTGTTGTATTCTCCATTCCTGGAGTGTCTTCTTTTGCTTATTGTGATATCGGGGTACTAGAAGACCTAAGGGAAGATTAGAGGCCAAGGCAAGTGTCGGTTGTACCATATTTTTAGTTTTATGTTTGATGTGTGTGTGATATCCGTTTATCATCCCTATTTTGACCATTTGGGCTCATGTTGTATTGTGTTCTACTTCATATTCTATGTAGGAGAATATGGTGTTGACTTTTTATGTCCTATCCATGAGATCATGAGCATTTTTTTCTTTTGTGAACACTTGAAGAGTGTTTTGTGATATTATGGTTATGTGAGAACCAGTGTGTTCTTGTTATTTTGTGCAACAGTCCTTAGGGACATTATTATCATCTTGTTATCTATATGAGATCTATGAGCCTAGGGTAGTTTACCTAGATATGTAGTAGGAGGTGGCTTGCAATAAGCGTTGGGGCCCACAAGTGGCTACCAGGATCACTTATTGTAAGTATATGTAAGCCAAGTGATAACCTAATAAAATTAAGGGGAATTAAATGAACTTAATAAGATATGTTTCCTCGCCCATGCTTGAGTGCTAGTATAGACTAAGATGGGAATAGAGAAGATGCTTGCTACCTTGAGAGGTGTGTTTAGCATAGTTAATGGCTTTGTCTGTACGAGAAGTCATTGATCCGTGTATGGTCACTTGAGTGCTGGAATCTAGAGTGATTACTAGGATGATACGCAAGGGTTAGACGTACATGATGACACCTGCCTATGCATAGTCTAGTTATTCTACATGTGTCGGTTGCCTCTGGATTAGTGAGTCTTACCTATCACTATCTTTTGTACACCTTGAGTTAGAGAACTTTCAAGATTCCTTTCTCAGTGGTTTTACCCTTGTTTTGGTATTGGTTATCTGAGTGGGATCTGTTGTTATCTCCTCAGCATGGTGGGAGTGCACCATTTAGGTTCACGAGGTCAGGTGGTAGTGATTCTTTTACCATTTGAAATTTTGACGTTCATGTATGAATGTTGGATGATCCCTATGGCAGTTGTTCCTTCTTGATCTTCATTATTGGAGTTGTACTCTTCTTCTTCTTCTTCTTTGTGATCTTGTATCTTTGTATCAGTTATTCAGAGATATCATGTATACTTCTTTTTGGTTATTGTATTACATACCATGCGACATGTGCAGTGGATGTAGGTTATTATGGATACTTTATGGTACTAGTTGTATTTATGTTATCTTGTATGTGATGTTGCATTTATCTTTCATTTGTTTATATGATTTTTGTAATTGTACCTAATCTAAATTAATTAATTAATTAATTAATATTAACATAATCTTCGTCGAGAAACCCTTGAGAGTTGTAACTTGTGTTGGTTGTTTATATTAATGTAAGTAAATGGTAATTTCTTTTGCACTGATGTTTATCTTGTGTGTTAACTTAAAAAAAAATTATTCTACAAACTTAGATGCATGTTTAGGTTAAGTTCTCATGGGTTCCCTGGTGGGGCATTACAAGAACACTTAAAGAATATGGAAAGCTCACAATGTTTAGAGACACACTTGACTCCAACTTCCATGTACAACAAAAATAATTTGTCCAATTTGGATAGTAAGTCTAATTTAACTATTTAAAAATATATATATTTTTGAAAATTGACACAATAAAAAGTGACAGCGTAATGAAAATTGAAAATTAAAAATTAAATTATTTAGCGTAAGTTTCAGATGCAACTCCCAAAATTTCACATACAAAATAAAATTTGGCAAGTGATCCTTCTTAGTTGTTGTTGTTGGTATGTATTTTAATCTAAAATAGCAATAGCTAAGAAGGATCACTTACCAACATCTACTAGATACAAGGTACTCCAACCATTACCATCATGATAACTCTCCATCATTGATTCTCATCCTTGATATTTTTATACGAGCATTAGGGCTTACACTTTCAGAAAAGGTAGGAGAAACATTAACGACTCTATTTTCTTGAATTGCATTTATGAATTAAATCCAGTAGGCTCTTGTGTGATCCATTATGCTCTTGTATGATCCCAAACCTGCAAGGAGAAAAAGGTATGATGTCAAATATGTTACCAATCACTAACCAAATGATCACTACCACATTTCGTGCATGGATGAGAAACAGTATCCAAAGTTTCTAGATTCTAAGAAGAGGTTGAGTGGAGACCAAAGAAGGGATATTTGTGAAGGTTTTATAGACGTAGGTTACTAAATCATCATCTCTACACTGGTACTCAATCTGGAAACCCTCATATGTATATAGCCACTCAATATTATTGAGCTTCTCCTTAAATTATTGAGCTTCTCTTTGTTTCGAGAATAGTTTCACAATCTCTACTTAACAAGGCCAACCACATGAAGGTGGAAGCTCAATTGGCCCCTCCTAGGAGCCTCTTATGACCCTTTACAACATTTTAAGACCTCTAATATGTATTCTTATGGATCGTAAAGGGTCATAAAGGGTCATAACGGGTCCTAGGACACAACAACTAAGAAACATAAATGTAGGCATCATGGTCACAATTTTTTGGAGACACAACATAATTGAGTGTTATACTCAGATGATGCAACGCAACCATTACTCCTCCAGTTCTAAGTTGACACTGCAGGAACCAAAAACCATAGATAAGGAATAAATTTAGAGAGTGGAGGACGAGGGCCATAATGACCAAAATAATATAGGGACCCTGTATTATTTTGGTTGTTACGGCCCTCCTCCTCTCTCTAAATTTATTCCTTATCTATGGTTTTTGGATCCTGCAGTGTCAACTTGGAACCAGAGGAGTAGTGGTTAAGTTGTGTCTCCAAAAAATTGTGACCTGATGCCTACATTTATGTTTCTCAATTGTTGTGATATCTACATTTATGTTTCTTAGCTATCATTTTTATGTGCATGTTCTTTATGTGTTTGGATTCTCTCCCTTGCATTCTTGTGCCTTTTGTGCATACCTAAATGATATATTTGAAACAAGGGTAAAGCTTTAAAATGTTAATTTTGCATCACAATCTATAGTTGTTGTAGCAGCAAAGTATCAGGCACCACCTTCAGCACAATATGATCATCTATCTACAATGACCAAACTTCATAAAACATACAGACCTATCTAGTGATCATATTGTGCTAAAGGTGGCGCTTGATGCTCTGATGCTGCAACAACTACAGACTATGATGAAAAATTAACTTCTTTAAGCCTTACCCTTGTTGTTTCAAATATATCATTTAGGTACGCACAAAGGGCACATGAATTTGGGTACACATAGTTTATTTATGAGATTTTTCTTGGGAAGCTAATTTCTCAGCTCTCATCTACTTCATTTATTATGAAGCTAATTGTCGAAGGATCCAGGCCCAGGCTAGAAAGATGCCTTCCCATTTTGTTTAAGCCATATTCCTTGTTCTTGTCAAACTTCCTTGGTCATTACAACTCGATTGGGCATTGCAACATGAATCCTACAAGGGGGCCTCTGTTTCCCATCTCGTAGCTTGGGCATTGCAACATGAATCCTATTGAGACAATTACTGATCCTGCAGCGGTAAAGAGAATCCCCATATTTTATCAACCTAACATAGTCTTTGGCCACTTTGGAAATGAGATTGTGAGAAGTATTGATCTGGCCAAGGGCCAACTTGTTCTTGAAATTATACTACACCATTTTTTCTCTCTTTCTCTTTGCCTGCGTTGATTCTTCCCCAAATTTGATCACTCAATCAAAAAATAGAAAAAGGGCACTTAAACTCACCAAGACTCTTCACAAGACTTCTAATCTTTGTAAGCTATACTTGAAAAAAATTGCAAGTTTGTCATAATATCTTGGTAGTGATGTTGCAGTTACTATTGTCCCTTGTTAAAACCAAATTACAAACTTGGAATGAAGGTTTCATATTCAACAACATTAGTAGTGCAATAGAAATATAATTTAAAAGTTGGAAGACAAATAATACAAGGCAAGGCCAATAACTAGTGTTGTCTAGTGCACCATTTCATGTGTCTTTCACCCAAGATAGTCACTATTCCTTACCTCCTTTCACCTTCCCTACATAAAAACTTATAGGCCCAGGTAATACAAGGCAAGGCTTCTCCCACAAGTCACATTAAACACAAAAAGTAGGAGAGCCTAGGAAATCATTGGTTCTTCAAGACAAAGATTGTTTGCATGCCAAGCATTGTACAGGAACAATCAATAAAAGGATTGAAATTATTTGATTTTAAGACTTAAAAATAATATAATCAGTACATGGAATGATCAAAACTTATAATACCAATAAATTAATGCTTTCCCTATCAATGTTGCATTGAATAGAGAGTTTAATAATAAAAACACCAAACTATGTCTTCACGAGCAGAGAAGTGACTGTTTGTAAAGAATTAAAAGTTTATTTCTTGGTAGTTCATTACATTGTCTTCTTCGACCATACACACCTCCACACAAGAAGGACTAAAACCAAACCATAGGATGGTCTAGGAATTTAGAAGACATCCTTTATTACAAAGCAAAACAAAATATAGAACTCAACTCCCAAAGCAAAACTGAATGGCCTAGGTGCCCTACACCAATACACCCCCCATCCCGCCATCCACACCCATCAACTCATGTCAAAATCTTGTCCAAAATCATGTTGAAATATCCATTGACCTAAATCAAGATCCTTCCCTCTCACTTCCTTCATTACATAATCACTTTTGGAGTATATTCTAAAGTCCTTGAATCCAAGCAAATGTAAGTCAATAACACCAAATATATCACTTAGAAGTTTTGTGAAGAGTCTTGGTGAGTTTAAGCCTTTTGAAGCACTTTATAAATATTGAATACATCATTGCTTGCCAACTATTTGACAGAGCCTAGGAAATCATTGGTTCTTCAAGACAAAGATTGTTTGCATGCCAAGCACTGTACAGGAACAGTCAATAAAAGGATTGAAATTCTTTGATTTTAAGACTTCAAAATAATATAATTATTACATGGAATGATCAAAAATTATAATACCAATAAATGAATGATTTTCCTATCAATGTTGCATTGAATAGAGAGTTTAATAATATAAACACCAGACTATGTCTTCACGAGCAGAGAAGTGACTGTTTGTAAAGAATTAAAATTTTATTGCTTGGTAGTTCATTACATTGTCTTCTTCAACCATACACACCTCCCCACAACTTCTAAGACTCCTCTCCCATAAAACTCACATACAAAATCAACCAAAATCCCCTTACAAACTGATTTTCAACTTCTTCTTAACCTACACAGTCAATTATATGACTGTTACAGTTAGTTATTCATTTGCATTGTTGTCTAGTTCTCAACTTCGACCACTTTAATCTTTTTTGCATCATCTTTAACCTTTCAAAATGTTTTAGGTTCCTATCCTAATCCCCTAAACTCCCTAAACCTCTACTAAACCCTCATTTATCCCTTTAGGCCATAATTGCATAAAAATGCAATTTTACATCTTTTTGGCATCTTTGAACTTTGAAGTGCAATTACATGATAATAATGGCATCAATGGACATATAACAAACTTAGATATACCTATAGGTCCTTGACCCTTACATAAATCCTTGGATCACTCAAGTGACCCCATAAATCTATACCATGTCATAAATCTCCCATTTTGACATAGGATAAGAGCATAGTGATAGAAGATAGATCCATTTTGTGCAAAACCTGAAGTTGTCATATTCCATGAGAGTGCATCTTTTGAGAAATTTTTTTTGAACATTTCAAGGGACCGGTAGTTCTACAATTAAATCATCATAACTTTCCCATTACTTAACCATCACACATGACACAGATTATCTTCAAACTGACAATACGTTGCATGTGTAGTACAAAACTATTAGTAATTGGCAGATTAAATGTAGATAATTACTAATAGATTAAGCATATTATTACTAATAGATTAAGCATATTATTACTATGCTTAATGTTCCATTTAAATGCTAGTATATAAAGAAGACAATCAGAAGACAATGAAGATTTATCTGACCAATAGTCTACAGAATTAGACCTTTATTTGGCTAGGTCCAGTCTTACTTTGTGCTAGTAGTCTATAGAATTAGACCTTTATTTTAAATGCATTTAACACAAAAAAAAATAGTTCAGTTTTGTAATTTTGTTTTTTGAGTTAAATGCATTTAAATGGAACATTAAGCATAGTAATAATATGCTTAATCTATTAGTTAAGATTTAAAATGAAGATTTTATTGCTCACCGGTCTGCACTTCCATGATATTCAACCACTAGTTTGAACTTACTTGCATATAGGCACACAGTGTCGACCTAGTGCAGCTTCCCACCCTATACCACCTCCTTTAGCACTCCTTTTCTCATGGACTATGTCAAAATGAAATGTGACGGTAGGTAGGATATATGTATAAAATTTGACTTTTTTTTTATATGATGAATTCTTAATAAAGGTCTAATTTTGTAGACTGCTAGCACGAAGGAAGATTTGACCTAGCCAAATCTTCCTTGTACCACACAAAAAACTGTGTGATAACTATGTCTACTCCAACCTTAATTGTTTAAGAATTCATCATATCAGATAAAGTATGTTTAAGAATTATTTGGAGTTCTATTAGACCTTTGCTGTAAACACGCCATTGGTTTAGTTTTGTAAAAAAAAATTTTGTGTTAAATGCATTTAAATGGAACATTAAGCATAGTAATAATATGCTTAATCTATTAGTAATTGGTAGATTAAATGCAGATAACACCTTTATCAATTTGGCATGTTTAATGCATAGTAATTACAAATTGATTCTTATCCGCATTGTTATAAATTTACTGTTAGACTAATTATATAGGGTACTGGACTTTTTCTTGCATGCGTGAACTTATCCCTAACTCTACATAGTAATAATATGCTTAATCGCCAATTACTAATAGATTAAGCATATTATTACTATGCTTAATGTTCCATTTAAATGCTAGTATATAAAAGGGATGATCAACAAAGACCTTAAATGATTGATCCTAGCTAATTCCTATTGGAAATTGAAGCTACTCTGAAATTTTATTCCTTTTGGACATTTTTCGGCTACTCTCATTTACTTTCTCTTGAAGGAAACATAAATAAGGCAATTAAAAAAATATTTATTTAAACTCAAAGCATATTTAGAGGACTCAGATTTTTTTGGTAGGAATGTTATTCTAAGTTCTGCAAGCATTTTTGTACCTGTGATGTCATCAAAGAGATTGTGCCATCTAAAAGCATTAGAGGCAATGATAGATTTCAATATGAAAGGCAGCTTACAGAGCTTCATCTCATATTCTAATAACTTGGATGGAGAGAGGGCATGGATCCTAGACACATCGATGTTACAAAGGAAGGCCTCCTCAAAATTATAGCTATTGTAAAATTTGTTGAAAGTCATTTTAAGGTAGAAAACTAAATGCTTCTAAGAAATGTAATCTTAGAAAATGTAGTGACTACCAAATATACAGAAAATGGATCTACAAGAAAGGATATGGTAGACATGATGGGAAATATAGAAGCCTGAAACAAGAAATGGGAATGGTTTTCATAATGTTTGACAATATCCTAAAGTGCATGAGATCCCAAATGAGTGTATCTAATATGGTTCACCATCAAATATCCCAAAAATGGATTTAGTTAACTGTATAGCCAACTCTTGATATCGGCAAATTAGAAAATATTCTAAAGTTATAAAAAGTCGATACATTCATTGATAATAAAGTTAGTCACTAAACTAACTTGAAGATGATTATCAATTCCTACAGTGTTTGACAAGTGGACTATAATGATGTTGGGATGAGCACAAAAGATATTGTGTAGGAAAGCTCTGGAGGAAAATCCCCTTCGAGATGGAGGAAACACAGATTCGGGTGAAAAAAAGAATCATTTTTCAAAGATAAGTTAAAGATATTGCAGTAAGGAAAAAGAACTGGAATGTAAGTTTCTTTCCTTTATATGTTTTGGGTTTGTGTAGATTTTTAACCTGGTCTCAAAAATCAATAAAGCCAAATTAATCAATAGGTGTTTAAAATCACCAAGGAAACAACTAGGGAACATCTACGCATATTGAAAATAGAAATCACATAAAGACTATTAACACACCAGTCACATCCATACACACACCAATCTATCATACCTGTAAGATTTTAAAAACTCCAAAAACCCTAGCTAGTTAAGATTTAAAATGAAGATTTTATTACTCATCGGTCTACAATTTCATGATATTCAATGTCACTAGTTCAAACTTACTTTCATATAGGTTCACGGTGTCGACCTAGTGTAGCTTCCCACCTTATATCACCTCTTTCAGCACTCCTTTGCTCGTGGACTATGCCAAAATGAAATAAAATGAAATGTGTTGGTAGGCACGCGGGATATATGAAAGAAATGTGACCTTTTTTTTTTTACTTCTATTCCCATGTTGGTCAGAATTCCGACCAATCTTTAGGGTCGTAATTCTGACCAACACGCGAATAGATTTTTAAAAAAATCAAATTTTCCTTCTGTAACCAACCATGGAAAATCATTTTATAGCTTGGTCAGAAATGCTGGTCTAAAAAGTGGGTCAAATGTACTAGTGTCAAGCTTCTACCTGTTTCTTTTTCAACTTTTGCCAAATACCAATTAAACAAGTGAAATGCATCAGATTTCTCTTTCAAAAACATTATAGTCTCATCCTAGTGTAGTCATCAACAAACATAATAAAATATTTATCACCACAATAGCTTTGTACACCCATAGGTCCACAAAGGTTAGTATGAACCAATTCTAAAATATTTTCAGAAGTATATGTCTTGCTCTTAAAACTAGACTTTGTCATTTTTCCTAATTGACACTATTTACACATCACATTATCAGGTTTCTTCAATCTCAACAAACCTCTAACTTTATTCTTTTTGCTAATAGTTACCAGATTGTTAAAATTCACATGACACAGCCTCTTATGCCATAACCATACATCATAAAATTGTGCAAACAAACATGTTTCTTCATATAGGTATAGATAGAATAAGTTACCTCTTGTCTATTCTCCACTTCCAATTAGCTCACCAGTGGCATCAAATATTTTAGCCTTTATGTGATGAAATTCCACTCAATAACTAGTATTGTTCAAATGTGCAACACTCGTCAAATTATAGTTAAGACCTTAAACCCAATAAGCATTTTCACATGTGATCTTATCAGTCAGCTTAATTGATCCTTTACCTCTCACAGGACATGGTGCATCATTACCAAACTTAACACTTCTATCTTTGTAATGATTTAGGGTCTCAAATTTACTTTTATCACCAGTCATGTGATGTGAGCAACCACTATCAATAATCCATTTATCAACTTTACTCACATAAGAAATAAGTGTAGTTTTCTCATCTTCATCAAAATCATCTTTCATAGCAACATAGACAACTTCAATATCATGTTCATTAGATTCACTAGTATCACTATCAGTTTCCTCTTCAGCAATATAGAAAGATTTCTTACCTGTGTCTTTGTAGTCTCTATATCTTCAGTGATCTTTGTCATTTCTCTTGTCTTTGTGCTTTCTTTCCATTCTCTCATCCTTGTCAGTCCTGTTAGGGCATCTTACTGCAATATGGCCAACTTTGTTACATGAAAAACAAATTATAGTAATTTTACCTTTATATTTCCCTTTTCCTCTTTGTACCCTTCTCCCCATGAGTGCCTCAAGATCATCTAGTTCCTCATCAGAAGTGTCACTATCACTGTCACTGTCACTGTCACTATCACTTTTCACACACTTTTCTTTTTCATTATTAGACTTGTGCACTACCATTTGTGACTTGAATGCAGATTCAACATTAGGAATAGTGTAGTTATCATAGTTAGATAGCTCAAAAGTAGTAAGCTTGCCAACAAGACTTTCCATAGTTAAAACATTACTAGGGTTACATCTTGATTCTTGAATTGTAGAAATTCTGATAGCATATATAGGAATCAAAGTTCTCAATACCTTACCAATAATAGTTTCATCATCAATGTTTCCATTATCTCATCTAATAGCATTCACTACCTCCTTAATTCTACCACAGTACTGAGCAATATTTTCACCTTCTTGCATTTTCATTTCATCAAACTTATCTCTCAAACTTTTAGATTTTACTCTCAGTACATTTGTATCTCCACCATAGATAGTTGCAAGAGTATCCCACATTTGCTTTGTAGTAGTTCAGTCTTTGATATCTTCAAATTTAGAATAGCTTAGAGCAGATGTGATCTCCAACATTGCTTGATTGTGTTCTTTTTCTTTCATCTCCTCGGTAGTCAAAGGTACAACAAGTATAACATAGTCATGTTCCACATAGTACTTCATCAAGTCACCAATACCATCTAGATGCAATTTCATCAGACTTTTCCATGCAGGGAAGTTCTTTGTGTTCAACTTTGGTACCTCCTTTTTATACATCTTGATCATTAGCTTCAAGAACCTTCAAAAAATGTCTTTGTAAGCACCAATAGCTCTGATACCAATTGTTAGAATGATTTTAGAATAACTGAGGGGGGGTGAATCAGTTATCCTCAGGTCCAGATGTACCAATTGAACTTTCAGTACTTCAACAACTTCAGATCTAATCAGGAATTCAACTCAGTCTCTATAGCATATATCAGAAACATATAACATGCAGTCCATTATCCAAAATTAATTAACTTGTAGAATATAACAACATTAAAATCAAAACATTCACACAAGTATAACACTAGGATTTATAGTGGAAACCCAATTTGGGAAAAACCACTTTGTAACATGCTATTGATTTTCACTCTTCTGAAGTGAGCTTTGTGAAAAGCTAGCCTTGTTAAAGATTTACAAACACACTATTAGGTGTGACCCTGTTAAAGGATTTAAAACACTCTGTCAAAAGTGGCCTGGTTAGAGGACTTAAGAACATCCCATTAGAATGTCACCTTGATTAAAGGATTTATACAATGACTATTAGGTCAACCTTGATTAAAGGATTTAGACTGATATAATAGTTAGAAAGTAACAGTAGTTTCTAATCTAAAAAATATACAACTCACTTTGCAAATACAAATCCACTTTTGACATATATGTTGATTTACTGATTGATCTCCATTTCCATCTACATCTCTGATATGCTCAGAATTCACTTCAAGCAATCACAACTCTATTCAGCTCCTTCACAATTTCACTTTCATCCTTCTACTTAGACTTATCAGTCAATAACATCAACCTCTTCTTCATACTTCATAACCTCACAATTAGGTTTTCCTTTATACCTCTTCAATTAGGTAGATCCATCTTTTGCCGCTTAATCTCCTTTGTATATCTTAGGTCAGATTTATCGAATCCTTCCATAATTATATTCTTCATCCTTCATTCTAGATACATCTCCAAACTTATCTTTGAATCCAAAATAAAATGATTTACCATGCATTAAATGCTCCATACAATTCATTAATAATGTCAACACGTTTTACATATCCCAAGAATTCAACTATGTCAGCTAGGAATCTTAATTCTTTCTCCAAAAGTAATTTATTGACACATGGTCAATACTGTGTTCTTGTCCTCGGTCATCATTATGTATCTTAGTCATCACTACAAACTATCTTCCTTAGCAAACACTATCTTTTCTCGGTAATTACCAATGTTTAGTCAACACTACATTTACTCAGCATATACTAGTGCTCGATCGACACTAACATCACTCGGCTTAAACTAGATTTCTTCACTTTTTCTCGGTTAAGCCTACCTATCTAGTCTTCCTTCTTACTTGGATAAATAATAAATTATCTTATCAATGTGCCAACTAATCAAGTACCCATTTAAGTATCAAATAACTCAACATTTCCTTAGGTTCTCTTATTATCTCCTTTCCCAAATCCTCTTCATTAATCAATAGATATGGTACTCTCCTAGATAGCAACTTTCTTACCAGTTAAGGTTTGACATCAATGACAATATAACAATTGTTTCAATTGTAATTTCCAACACCTTCAACCCTAAAATGTGCTACCAATAAATAATTACAATTTTAGCTTCATGTCAGCCTCCAAATCCATTGCACCATCGATTTGACAAGGAAAATTCAAACATATTACACTTCCCTAGGTTCATGCACCTCTTCATGAATTATCAATCAAATCAACCAATAAGAATCATACCTAACATTCCACATCATCTTAGATACGTCATCACATAGTCTTGAATACTTAACCATCTTCGCAAATTGATATTCCATTACTGGTTAAAGATATAACCGATTGTTCTTCACTATTCTTTTCCTTCTTCACTTCCTTGAACTTCAAAATCCTATAAATCTATCCATTTATCATCAATATTGATTTGAACGTAAAAAAAAATCCAATAATGTCATCAAGATCACTCACCTACAATCACAACACCTTATTCCATTCCTATGGGACATACTAATCAAATCTTTATTCTTTGTACCTTCACTACTAAACTAATTCCCTATCTTCACCAAACTGACTGTAACTTGCATAAAACTCATCATACACATATGTGATTATAGAAATAGTATCCATAGATATTATTCTATCATAATCTATGATCACACACCCAATATCAATCTTCAACTCTAGATATAATTATTTGTTCCTTGTGCTTGTTTACTAACATGGCATATGCATCTTCAATCCTTTATAACTTTCTATAGACATCAAATTAACTAATGCAAACATATGATTAGGTAGAATAACCTGTGTAGATCCTATATTTACCATAAAAAATGGTGAATTGATCTCAATCTCCTAATCCAATCAATTGTATCTCTCAAGTTGTTTTGAAACATGGTATACTTTCCACTTAATCGCTTCCTCAATCAATCCTTAATACCATTAGCAAAACTGATCTCCATCCATTCAACTAACCTTGTTTCAATACTGCAAACTTGTTTCCAGAAATGATAACACCATACCATTACCTATATCCCCATCATCTTCATAAAATTCCAACATTGTCAACATTATCATATTCATCATCTAATACCCCTTCACCAGTAGTATAGTAGCACTTGTTTAGAGGTCTAGGTGTATTAGCCTTAAACTTAGGAACCCTTTCAAGATACTAGATGCAAAGTGTCCTATCTTATTACATGAAAAATATTTGAGAGGCATCTTTCCTTTGTACTTACCAAAACCTTTTGGTACCTTTTTGCAATCATTGTTTCCAACTCTTGAAGTTATCGCTCTTCTTCTTCAAGATCTTCCATTTCCTTTTCATATCTTGACATTTTCCTTATGGATCCTCTTCTGAATCATATATTTGCATGTTCTTACCAGATATAGTACCTTTTAATTTTTTTTCAATCTTAGGTAATGCACCATCGAATTCACTTAACTCAAATGCAATAAGATTGCCTACTAACTTGTCTCTTGTCGCATCTATCATTATCAGAATCCCCTCAATGGATGCAAATTTATGTTTGTAGGAAAGGGGGAATGATCTCCACACCCTTGCAACAATATCCTCTTCTTCCAAAGTACATCCAACTCATATGATAGCACACACCACTTCATTGAATTATGAAAGAGGCAATATTTTCATCTTAACTCATCTTCAAGGCTCCATACTTGGCAGCTTTTACTTCCTTATACACTTCATATAAGTGCTGACCTACAATTGATTGAATAGCTTGATGAACTGAAGAGACGGTAATTAGAGATCACCGAACTATTAACGTGATATGTAAGATTATTAAATTAGTCAATATGTTGTCATTGATGTCAACTAGTTTTGACTATACTTATCATGATAGTTACAAACATCTGAACATCTGTGGAAGGAAGAAATGGTGAAGAAATGAGATATCTACATAAGGACCATATGGATATGATAGATAAGGATAAGGTATACATTGGATAACTTATTGATGAGTCAATGGCATTATGTTGTTGACTTGAGAATGTTACATTATTCTATTATGAAGAAGAGATCAGAATTGAACAAGTTAATGTGGTCAGTAATTGAAGATTTGTGTATACACTGAGTCAATCTTGTTTATATCGAGTGACAGTAATAACTGAGTTAGTTATCACCAAAGCATTCAATATTAACTTAGTATGGATGAAAACATTAAATGTTATTATAGCTGACTGAAATTTGATGAGCTGGAAATTGCTTATTATTCTAAGGTAAGAGATGAAATTTGTTATAAGATCCACAACTAAAAAAATTCAGAGATGATCAAAGGGAAGAGAATGAAATGTGTTATTGACACATCTGTCGAGGAAGCTTGAAGCAGCAAAATGGACGATGGAGATTAAGAGGCAAAATCTAATGGCTGATATGAAAATGATTTACACGTCTATTTAAGAGACATGAGATTCATTATTAAATTATGTCAAATGAATAGAGACTGCAGAATATTTTGCGTGAAGACATTTTTCATGCATACCTGGTCAAACTGGTTATAGATAGTTTCGAGCTGAACTGCAAGCACAATCAAGCATTAGAAACATATACACTAAGTGAAGTAAGTTGGAGGATATGATGAAGTGAATGGATTATTGATCAGATGAGTTATTTTGAGATTAGAATAGATCTTAATACTTGCAATTGAGTTGTATTTGAATCAGATCACTACTGTATCAGTTTAACCATTGTTACAGAAAAATCTCTTAACCGAGTAGACTTAACAGTCTTTTGTATTTCCATATGACATTCAAGGAATGTTAAATGTTTTCTTGTTGACCCCATAGTGAATGTTGGTCAAGAGTTAACTGTTAGTGATAAATCCTCTAACCATGTCACACCTTATAGTGTGCATTTTAACCTTTAACAGGGTTGGCTCCAAACCGAGCTCACTTCAAAAGAGTGAAAGATTTTGGGTTACCGGTCCCAGGTGGTTTTCCCTTAGCAGGGTTTCCACGTTAAATATTTGTGTTATGTGTTATTTGTTATGATTGTTTTGCTATCATACTTTACATATTGAATATTTGATTAATCGGTAAAGATGGTTTTGGAAATTACTGGTATTTGGTAAATGAACACAAAGATAGTTATCTTATCTTGTTGAGTTGTTTGATCTGTTGAAAAAGTTTTAAAAAGTACATCTAAGAGTTTGGGACTGTAGGATAACTGATTTAACTGATTCACCCCCCCTCTCAGTTATCTAACAATAAGATCTACAACTTATCCCAAATCTCATTGGTCATCTCCAATTCCATGACATTGGTCATTTCAGCATCGGTCAAGGCACTTAATAAAGCTTTATTTTCCCTTATATTTTATTTGGAATCTCTAATCTCATCTGGAGCAGTTATATTTATAGGAGAAACATAGGTTGACTTGGTAAGCCACCAACAATCTTAATCAATGCATCTAAGATGAACTATCATGCAACTCTTCCATAAGGTGTAATTAGATCTATCAAACCTTGGATTGTCTTTCTTATAGGTTTCCATCATCAATCACCCTCAAGCAATTAAGCTTCTTTCAAGGGACTTGGATCTGATACTAATTGTAGAAAATATGACAGTGAACAAATGAGGGGGGGAGGTGAATTAGTTGTTGCAAAAATTCAAACCTTCAAAACTCTTTAAACCTTAAGGTTCTTATTTCTGATCTAAATGAATTAAGCTTTCATGCATCAATCATAAATACAACCACAACACATAACAAAAATATTTTTATCATGGAAAACCTAAAAGGGGAAAAACCACGGTGGGGATTGAACCCCCAATAAAGAAATAACTTGTTAGAAGTTTAACTTATTACAAATGAGAATGAACATGCATTCAGGCACACTACCTAGAGCTCACTACTCAAATATAAAGGGCTGCAACCCAAACAAAGGCTCATTTCCTTACAAGACCACTACAATGGTCTATTAGACTACAATTTGAGATTTTGTGAGCTATATAATAACATCTACTTCATGACTTGGTTAGTTTTATTGAAACACAATCAGATCTTTGTTCAAATCTTGTCTAGCACCTTTAGAAGAGTGATTCAACCCTCAAAAGATCTTCACACTTTCCCTAGAAGCAATGACATGCATCTACCACACCGGATTTTTCCCTAAAATTATATATAAATCATCAACCTTGACAGTTAAACAAGGTTGACAAAATCCAAAATTCAAATCCCAAATCCACGTCCAAGAAATTATATTTCAAACCCATGTTCAACTACCAAAACATAGAATGGACCCATATCATCAATCTTGAGTACGTAGCACTGCCTCAAATCTCACCTCGAACTTCCACAAAATGATTTATGGATTAATCCAAGAACATAAGAAAACCACTACCAACTTAAAAATCCTCCAATCTTGATCACCTCAATCGATGTGGACTGCCAACTTAAGAGGAACACAACCCAAGAACATCCATAGGCATCATAAAGAACACACAAATATTCAAATCCATCAACATCCACAAACTATTAGCATCCACTGATACACCTGAAAAATGCATTACCGATCTCTAGACCACGAACCTTCTAAACTTAAGACACATTAGAATGTCCCAAACATACTCCTAGATGCACAAACAAAAATAGAAATCTAGAAGTGCACATCGAACCAATTTATATCACACTTCCAACACTAGCAAACAGTGTAGGAGATAGTCACCATACCTAACCTCATAACTTATACATGATTATAATCATGCACACCTCTGTAACCTGACATACACCAAGTACAAACATTGTACAAAATCTCCTAATGTTTGCAACCATTGATCTTCATTTAATGAACCTATGAGCATACTCTACTATTGGCCAAGCTGATATGTTGACATCAATGAAAACACATCTAACTTGTGAATACTAATTAATGCAATTAATTACATATTCAGTCTTAAGTCATGCAACTAGTCTTCTGTAAATCAGATATGTTAACTCACCAATCTATTCTATCATGTAGCTAGCCAACTATCAATCATGCTTAGTCATTTATTCAATTAGTCCACTTTTAATCAATCTTAGCAATTCATTTTCAATCAATGCCCCTTAATCTGGGTCATCTATTGAAATCCAAAATTCTATAAAATGAAGGTGATTTTCCATAATTTCTTTAACCACAATTCTTGAATTTTCATGTCATCATATTGAGAGAAAATATGAGGGCCTACATTGTATTTAAAAAGAGAGAAGTAAAGGATAAATTTGGTTATGTCATCATGCATTGATTTATCTTTTATGAATATTGATTGATTTGTTATATCTTCTTCAATTTTTAGGAGTAGAATTTGTCCTATTAGATTGAATCTTTTGTGGTTAGGTCCTCTTGTATTATTGTAGGTTTATAGATTCCAAGATTTTACCCCTACTCCATCTAGTGAAACTGATGTGAAGACATTAATTTTGATTTTTGGAG
Source organism: Chamaecyparis obtusa (assembly GCA_027943335.1). NCBI lineage: Eukaryota > Viridiplantae > Streptophyta > Pinopsida > Cupressales > Cupressaceae > Chamaecyparis > Chamaecyparis obtusa. The sequence continues at coordinate 22,477 of BSBK01001831.1, read as the reverse complement.
TGTATTTTTGAGTTTTTACAGATACAGATTCTTTTGATGCAAGTGCAGATAAATTGACACAATCAAAACATTACATGCCTCAATAATTTAATTTGCATACACATTTGTTTCGATTTTGAATCTATATTTTTTATTTTTTATATAAAAAAATTGTGTGCTTTGTGGAAGATTCAACACATTTTCCAATTAAATGTCGCAATCATAAATTTTTGATACACAATTGCAACATTACAAGCCATATTCATTGATTTCAACGTTGGAATTGCAAAATAAATGACACAATCGGATGGTAGGTCTAGGTATACCATCTCTACAAATTGTTTTATTTTTTGTTTTCTGATTTCTAATTTCTAGTTTGAGTCATTTTTAGTTTTTAGGATAGTTTTTTGGTTTTCAGACCTTTACTTTCAGCTTGTGGCATAGACATTGAGAGGACTATATAATGGAAAATTTCTAAACTTGTCTTTCTTCCTCTCACATTTTATTGTATTAAAGGTTAATTAACCATTGTACTTTAACTATTTCACATAGTTGTGCACTCTGGGTGGACCTATTGTGACACTGAAAGGTGACCGCAATGCCCAATTTTCTTTTTATTAGAGAGCCTATCTTTTGGGGTAAATAATCACCCAAAGAAATGACCCAAGTGGTAACAGGATAAGACCAAGCTACATTTAAACCTCCATATAATAAATGTGGTCGTTATTAAAGTTATAATAAACAAGTGCATATATATTATACTAAAAAAAGTTTCCCTTAGTGTCCAGGTGATGTGTAATCCACACAGTAGTGCATAGAAACCCTTAATTAATTTTAAAATTTAAGGGTTGGGAGGAACCTTAATTGGGAAAATCATTGCATGTATGGCCACCTAAATAAATGTATATACTAAAAACTATTTGTTGTAGAAGCTCAAAACCTTATGCTTGTTGGTGTAGGTTGGACCTCTAAAGTTTCCCATTATGTACCCTCATTTTCAAGACATAAAATCCTTGGTTCATAAGATCTTCATATCAACAAGGTAAGAGAGTTAGGTGATTCCCATGTTGTTTAAGGGGGATACAGTGACACCTGATTCTCTACTTGTCTACCTTGACGTAGTATATGGAGAAATCAAATTGGGGACTCAGTGGGTAGTACCCATAGTCCAGCCTGGGAAGTTCTTTTCTTGAAAGTATTTCTACTTGTTGTTGATAATATTAGAGTGAATTGGGACTAAGAGAATTGCAACCCCTAGTTCATTCACCCTAGTTTTCCAAGGGTTCACAGTAGCCATATTGTCTTGCGTGTCTTCATTTTATTTTCTAAATTAAATGAATTTTCCCAAAACACACACAAAAAACATTTACCAGACAAAATAATGCAATTGAGACTTTTTTATACATAATTGAAATATTTTACACTACATCTATTGTATTTTAAACTACATTTGCATTTCTTGTGACATTATCACCTACTAGTTATAGCCTAGATCACTAATTACCCAGACCCTATGACAATTTCATATTACTACGAGACCAAAGACCTAATTTTTCCAATTTATGCAATGCAATTGCCTATCATTTATCAATCTAGTATTTTGTTATCTCAAACCAGTCACCACAATTGAGATTTTATGCTATGCATTTTCCAATTAAGCGTCATAATTGTCATATTCCTAAAACACATTTGTTATATTTTACAATGCAATTACCTAACAAAATCAATCTCAAAATCCTACAATCAGACAAATTATGGTTCCTACATAGATTCCTATGACTTGTTCAGACTAGAGACATAGTAGTTAGCATTTTGAAGTCTACATATTGCCTCTAGGTTTTTCATATTAGGGTTCCAATTATATTATTCCTTATTCCTAGGTCATAATCTTACATCTTATTAGGTTATTCTTTTTGTGTAGGAGTTCCATCTTTTCCTCATTAGGGTTGCCTATATTTTTGCATTATTATCATTAGGGTTACCTTCATTTTTGCATTTATCGCCTCATCATTTTAGGGTTTACCTTTCTTTTTGCATTCCATAAAAATTCCAAAAAAATCACAAAAACATAGGTATTGCATTCATAAGAGTGGGACATTTTTTACCTTTAGGGCTATCTTTTGGAAACTATTGGGTACACCTTATTAAATCTTTCCATAGTGATTGTTAGAATATTTTTGACCTCCTTAATCTAATCAACACCTTGTCACCTTTGTCACCACTTGGAGGTCAAAAAAATTATATCAATTACTTAGGTGGGCACTTGTACCATCCTAAATTATAAGAACCTAATTAGTGCACAATTTGAGGATTATTATTCACCCAACTTAGTGTGTTTTCTATAATAGGACCTCATAGGGCACTTAATAGACACATAAACTCACATATAGATCCTATCTCATTTAAATATTATTCAAAATCAAGGTTATCCCTTATTTCCAAGTGTGCTCCTCTATTTTTCCTCTAATCTCACAATTCATTTCATCACCTAAGCCCTATATTACCATTTATAACATGTATATTCTCTTCCAACCTTGGAACTGGCTACACATTGATTTCTCACATCCTCTCATTATCTAAGACTCGTGGTCCTATTTTGGGCCTTCATTGGTGGGTATAGGGCATTCCAAATGCCTTGTTCCTAGGTATAGGGAATTTCAAACACTCTATACCCTAAGGTTTTTTCTCAAATTGGAACTGGGGATCTATCTGGTGGTTTTAGTGGAGGGTTAGGACTTACAATCAACTTGGTTGAATTTAAACCCTTAATATATTGTGAAAGGTATATAAACAACCTGTCTCTCCTCATTTTGGTAATCCATTATGACCAATCAATTATCACAATCAAGTATTCAACATTTGAGATTAAGCATTCATGTTTGAGATATTAAGTGAAAGGAATCAAATCAAGTACAAGAGCTATCAAGAAACCAAGTCCAAGCATTCAAGATCTAGCATTATTCTCAAGCATTCAAGGTGTTTCTCTACATAGATCTAGTTGCTTTACCCATTTGAGGCCAAGAAAAGGAGTTATATCAAGGAAGGATATACACCTACATCTTCAAATCTTCTTCTATCTCCCTCAATCAAACATTGAAGAGAATTAAAAAGTCCACTAGATGAGGTTTTGTCTTTCATGATTTCCTCTTGGGTTTTTATGTTAATTCAAAGCTATTGCATCAACATATTTGATCATATGCAAAGAATCATTTATGTTTCCAAGGTATGATATACTTAATTTCTTAGATCTAGTATCTGCTACATGTTATCACACTTTCCTTTATTTCATTTCATTTGAAGGTTGATTCCTAAATAGGGGTTTGATTAAGGCAATCTCCTTTATCCAACCTTCTCCCTTGTTTTTATGTGTAGGAACATGTTACAAAGTTATCATAAATTTTCCAGACATGTTAGAGTTGTCAGAGCATCTCTGGAAGTTTCAGGCGGAAACCCAAGGTAAAAAATATTTTGAATGACTTGTACCTAGGCAAATAACATTTCAAATTCCATATATCTCCCATATCTAGTTTAGATTTGACCAAAAGATGGGTTACAGCTTCAGGATCTCATATTTGCAATCACAGGTATTTTGGGGATTTTGTCTATCTGATATTCAAACATGAAGTAGCATATCTCCTTTTTTTATTTTAGGTGCATATAGATCTTCCATAAATTTCATTTCTTATCTTATTATAATTTCCCATTTTAATTTTACATATTTGGAAAAGGATCATTGTCCCATTCAACGATTGGAACCCTATGGATCCTATTGGGGTATCATCCTTCTTATTGTGCAATTTGAAAAGGTTATGTGATTTATCTCTTTGTAGCTCTTCCCATTTCATATTGTACATTTTGGTGAACCTAGTGCATGACATTTCCATTATAATTTGGTGTAGATATCCTTTATATGCATTGCATTGGTCAACATTTACATCATAGATATTTGATACACTGTATGCATTTGGATATCTAGGTTCACCTATTGTACATTTTTTTGAACCTAACGTGCAACATTTCCACTTTTGATTTGGTGTCTAAATCTCATTTACATTCATTGGCATTGTTTAATTTTATTTATTTAGTCTATTTGCATTATCAAAAAGACAAAAAAAATTGCATTTATTTTCCCTTATTTTATAGATCTAGTTCATTCTTACATTGCATTGCATTTGTTAAAACAATACATTTATATTTCATACATTGTTATTGCATTTGATTTTGAATGGAATTGTTATCTTCATTTGCTAGTTCATTTTCAAGTTTTCTTCAATATCCTCAAGATGTCCCCTTTTATGCATATTATGAAAACTTAGTTATTCATTTCATACATTCCCATAATGTACCCCCTTCCAAAATTGATCCCACCCTTAAGGACATTGTGATGCAAGAAGATATTACAACCACTTCTTTTCAAGATCTCGCTCTTACCAAAGAGGCCTTCAAGAACAACAACGATGATCTTTCTCCTAAAATGTATATTCCTTATAGGGATCATTTGGTGCAAGTTGATGATATCATGACTATTTATCCTAATGATAAACCACTTCCTATGCATTTTGAAGATATTTCTTCTATAGATAAGGCCTTAATAAGTTATGTTTATCCCACTGCTAAATACCCTCTTACACATAGGGATATTTTAAGCAAGAGAGTAACATTTCATCTCTTAGAGATACTTTACCTTTGTTACACTCACATGGTATATCTTCTAATGATCAAGTATTGTTAACTCACAATTTCACCTCTCGTAAGGTATCTTTTTCTTATGAAGATGACTCTAATCCTCCTATGGATTTCTCATTAGAGAGTAGTGTTGGAGATTTTCCAACAAGCCAGTGCTGACTTTATGTTTGTCATTGATGACAACATATGGTAAGTAGCATGAGTTGAAGACTTATGTAATAATATTTGAGTATATGTAGCATGGACATGTTATCAGCATGATATCATGGATGCAGAGGTTAACTATTAGTACAGATAGTTATGCAGCAGCTTGTGTCAACAGTGTTCCTAACAGAGCTACAAATAGTGTTATGTGAGTGATTGTCCATACAGTCATCATGGAGCCTTGTGACTTTGGATATGTGTTGAAGACATTTTAGTGGTTTTACAATCATAAACATATAGTTTGATGATTAGTAGAAGTGAAGTTATGCAGTCGCTATTCACCAGTAGCAGTTTCCTATATTTATTCAGAAGAGCCGATAGAGATTGTATTGGTTCAGGAGTTGCACCTATCATTTTGGTATGTGCCCTTGGATTATGGATTGGAGAAGCATTAAGAACATTCAATTAAGATCCCATGATGTAATTCATCTTGATGAGGAAGTTTCAGTTACTTTGGTAGAGCCGACAGTGTGTAGCGTGCGTCTACATTTATTAATATTGGACAGGTCCCAAATTGTGTTGCGTGCTTAGTAGAGCTAACAAAATTATTATTGGAGTATGTTATGGTTTCTCTAATATGATTTCAAGGTGGTTCTAATAGGCTGACTTGATTATATCATTTGGAGGAAAGATATTTATAGGCAATCATTTGTGATTGCCAAAGTATGGTTCAGAGTTGTTTGTGAAGAGCAGAGCAGAGTGTGCAAAGTGTTGAGCCATCAACAGAAGGTCTATGTGACCAAGTGAAGATTTTATTCTATACATTGGAACTAATCCAAACAATAGGTCAAAGCGTAGTTCACCAAGATCCAAATATAGTGTGTACCTGTTATTCAGAAGGTTGTAGCCTTCACCCCTTTGAGAAGTGTGCTCTCAGACAGTGAATCCTCAAACCCTAATAGGGTTAATTGTAAAAGACTCCTGATAGGGTTTGACCCTTGACCAGGTCACTGTACTAAATATATTGTAAAGAAACTCCTAATAGGGTTAAGGATCTTCCAACAAGGATCATAAAACACTAGTGCAGATTATTAATGGGTGTCAATTCCCACCGGGGTTTTTACCTATTTGGGTTTCCCCGTAACCAAAATATTGGTGTTGTGTTCAAGTGTTCTTTCATTATGTTTATGCTTTATTTTTAAGTATACTTAATTGGATAAAGAATTGAAACTTGTAGATAACTGATTCACCCCCCCCCCCCCCCCCCCTCTCAGTTATCTCTTGGGACTATTCCTAACAATTGGTATTAGAGCCAAGTGCCTGAAAGAGAAAGTTTAATACCTTGAGGTTGATCAGATGGAATTCTTTAGAAAAGACAGTCCTATGTTTGATGGAGAGAATTATCTTGATTGGAAGAACAAGATGATGACACATCTATAGTGCATTGGTTTTGAAGTTTTTGAAGTGACTATCAAGGAAGTTGAGATCCCCTCTCTAGTAGATCTTGCAAAGGATGATGCTACTAGAAAGAAGGATTTATTCCATCAGAATGCAATAGCAAAAGAAGCCCTTATCAGTGCCCTATCTGATAGTGAGTTTTCAAAGATAAAGAAAGTAGACACAGCCTACAAGATATGGAAGCACCTACAAGACATGTTTGAAGGAGATAAACAAGCAAATAATGCATGCAAAAAGACATGGAAGAAAAAGTACAATACATTGGAGATTCTACCTAAAGAGAACATAAGAGCCTACAACCAAAGGATAAATGAAGTAGTTGCTAGAATTAGAAACAATGGTGGTGAAATCTCAAAAGAAGACATCATGGATAAGGTGATGACTACCTTGACACTAGAATATCAGAATAAGATAAACATCCTTGATGAGACTATGCAATTATCATAAAATTTCAAAAGAGAGACCTTAATTAGTAAGATTGTTGCATTTGAGATATCAAGTTTGAAGACAGAGCCTAAAAGTGAGACAACCTTCAAAGCTTCAGTCCATGGTAAGAAATCCTTGAACACCTCTGGTAATTTTGATGATAATGATGAAGAAGAAGCCCTAGATGATTTCATTGCTAAGATTGCTAAAAGAGAAAAGAAAGAAAAAGGAAAATATGAAGGTCAATTACCATTCAAATGCTTTTCATGTAATAAGATTGGTCACTTTGCATCTAAGTGTCCTACAAGAGTTTAAAAGTTCAAGAATGACTACAAGCCTAAGTATACAAAGGAATGCTACTATGTTGGAGATGGACTATCAGATGAAGAATTAGCAGAAGAGGAGATTGGATTCATTTCTCTTGAAGATGAAAAGAATTCACAAGAGTTAGCATTGATTTCACAAGCTGACATTAGGATAGACTAGATCATTGATAGTGGTTGTTCACATCACATGATAGGATACAAAGATATATTTATTCATTTAGACAGATATAAAGGAGGCATGGTTAGATTCAAAGATAACACTCCCAAATCCATCATTGGTAGAGGATCCATCACCTTGGATGGAAAGAATAGCACTGATGATGTTCTTTATGTTGATGGTTTGAAACATAACCTACTAAGTGTTGGGCAGTTGCTTGACAAAGGTTACAGGTTGGAGTTCAATGGAAACAAGTGCATCATTAACAACAAGGAAGGAGAAATTATTGCATCAGGATCAAAGACTAAAGGTAATGTTTTTCAGCTTAATCCAGAAGCAAGTTGTTTTGTTGCTAAAGTAGATGATAGTTGGCTATGGCACAAAAGACTATGTCATATCAATTTTGATAACATAGTAAAGATCAATAATGTTAAGGCAATTAGAGACCTACCTAGCATAGCAAAGCTAGTTGATACCATTTGTAGGGAATGTGTAATGGGAAAGCATGTAAGGAATTCATTCAGGAGCAAGCATAATTCAGCATAGAACAAGTTGGATCTGATTCATACAGACCTATCTGGACCAACTCAAACCAGATCATACTATGGTGAAAGGTATTTCATTTTGTTTGTGGATGATTACTCTAGAATGATGTGGGTTGTGTTCTTGAAAGATAAGTCAGAAGCATTTGAGAAGTTCAAAATATTCAAACCTAAGGTTGAGAATGAATATGGACTAAAGAAAAAATGTCTAAGGTCGGATAGAGGAGGAGAATTCACCTCTGACAGATTCTATGAGCACTGCGAAGAACATGGCATAAAGAGATAGTTGAGTGCACCTAGAACCCCTTAGCAGAATGGGATTGTAGAGAGAAGGAATAGGATCATCCTTGATATAGCGTGCACCATCATGATTGAAGGAAAAGTTGCACACACCTATTAGAGAGATGTGGTCAATACAATAGTCTATACAATCAATAGAATACAATTAAGGCCTGGCGTAGACAAGACACCTTATGAGCTATGGTTTGGTAATGTTCCCATAGTGAAATACTTTAGAATCTTTGGAAGCAAGTGCTACATCAAGAGGGATGAAGCAATAGGCAAGTTTGATGCAAGAAGTTATGAAGGTATTTTTCTTGGTTACTCTACTAAAAGTAAAGCTTATAGATGTTTTAACTTGAGATTGAATAAAATCATTGAAAGTGCTCATGTTAAGATTGATGAAAAGTTTATGGTTCAAGAAAGATATCATGATTACTCACCTATGATTAAAGAAGAACCCAGACCTTCCACTAGTGAGACAGTTGTTGAAGAGATGTTTGACAGAATTAATGTATTGTTCAATGACCCTGAAACAAGTGAAGAAGAAACTTAGAAGGAAGATGAGATAGTATCACCTAAAGTTCCAAAGTTTACATCTAGATACCATTCAAAGAATGACATCATTGGAGATCAGAGTGGCAAAGTCACAACAAGATCACAAGCAAAGAATTCAGCAAGCAATGAGGTGGTATGTTTACTATCTCAGATTGAACCTTTAAGTGTTGAAGATGCATGTAATGATTCAGATTGGCATGATGCTATGAAAGAAGAACTAGATCAGATTATCAAGAATGATACTTGGGAACTGGTCCCAAGACCTAGTGATAAGAATGTGATTGGAACAAAGTGGATATTCAAAAACAAGATGAATGAAGATGACACAGTAGTAAGGAACAAAGCAAGGTTAGTATGTAAGGGTTATGCGCAAAGAGAAGGCATTGATTATTCAGACACATTTGCACCTGTGAGAAGATTATAAGATATTAAGTTGTTTCTAGCTTATGCAATAGTCAAAAACTTCAAATTCTATCAGATGGATGTCAAGTCAGCATTCTTGAATGGAGAGCTAAAAGAAGAAGTATACATTGAGTAGCCAAAATGATTCACCCTATCAGATAGACCTGATATGGTATGTAGATTGAAGAAAGCCCTCTATGGACTTAAGCATGCCCCTAGAGCATGGTATGAGAGACTTGATGGATATCTAACTAAAATTGGAGTCAAGAAAGGAGTAACAAATTGTAATCTATTCATAAGAGAGACATCTGAAGGACTACTACTTGTAGCTATATTTGTTGATGACATTATCTTTGGAGGTAATGAAAAACTTAGTGCTGAATTTGCTAAGGAGATGTAGAATGAGTTTGAGATGAGCATGACTGGACCTATCAAATACTTCTTAGGATTAAATGTGCAACAAACAGAAAAAGGTATTTTCATTAATCAGTCAAAATATGTGAAAGAGATATTACAGAAATTCAAGATGAATGATTGCAAGCCAGTGGGTGCACCTATTATAACAAGATGCAAGCTTACAAAAGAAGATGACTCACCAGTAGTAGATATAAAATTGTACAAGTCTATGATTGGAAAACTTATTTATCTTACTCAAACCAGACCAGATATTTCCAATGCAATTGGCATAGTTGGAAGATTTGCAGTAGAGCCTAAACAAAGTCACCTCATGGTAGTAAAAAGAATATTTAGATACTTGCAAGGCACTATAGATTATGGTTTATGGTATCCTAATTTAGAAAATATTAAGCTTCATGTATATACTAATGCAGATTTGATAGGATGCGTTGATGATAGAAAAAGTACATCAAGAGGAGCAGTGTTTCTTGGTGATAGACTTGTCACTTGGACAAGCAAGAAGCAAAATTATATCTCTCAGTCAATAGAAAAAGTGGAGTATGTTGCAGCAGCCCTAAATTGTTCTACAATTGTTTGGATCAAGCAAATGATAAAGGATTTTGGAATTCAGATTGACTATCCTATTGTTATTCATTGTGATAACACTAGCACTATCAATATGTCAAAGAACCCTATGATGCATGCAAAGACAAAACACATTGAGATCAAGTATCACTTCCTAAGAGAGAAAGTGGTAGAGAAAGAAGTAAAGTTGGACTATGTGAGTACTAAAGATCAGTTAGCAGACATATTCACAAAGCCCTTGCCAAAGGATACCTTTGAGTATCTCAAGGAGAAGCTGGGAGTAATTTCCTTCCCTAATTCTACTTAGAAGAAAGAAGAAAGAGCATCAGTCCTCAGGGACTGGTGGATGGTTGACTACTCTACTTCAGGAGTAGTATCAGTGCTTAAAAGAGTTGGCACCCTTTTCCATTGATGTCAAAGGGGGAGTAATATATAGACTCATAAAAAATAGAATCAAAGAAGGAGTAATATATTATGGGGGAGTAGTATTCAGTCATGGAAGCAGTTCAATTGAGGAAATGGAGAATATTGAAAAAATATTGCAGCAGATGGAGGATTCATCCTTGGGGGAGTTTTGATGAGGAAATGGAGAATGTTATAAAAGAATTTCTCATTTGGATTGGTGGTGTTTTTCATTCCATATGTTGCCATCAATGCCAAAGGGGGAGATTGTTGGAGATTTGCCAGCAAGTCAGTACTGACTATATGTTTGTCATTGATGACAACATATGGTAAGTAGCATGTGTTGAAGACTTATGTAGTAATCTTTGAGTATATGTAGAATGGACATGTTATTAGCATGATATCATGGATGCAGAGGTTAACTATTAGTAAAAATAGTTATGCAGCAGCTTGTGTCAGCAGTGTTCCTGACAGAGTTATAGATAGTGTTCTATGCGTGATTGTTTGTATAGTCATCATGGAGCCTTGCACCTTTGGATATGTGTTGAAGACATGTTAGTGTTGTTACAATCATAAATGCAAAGTCTGATGATCAGTAGAAGTGAATTTATGCAGTCGTTATTCACCAGTAGTAGTTTCCTATGTTTATTCAGAAGAGCCGATAGAGATTGTATTGGTTCAGGAGTTGTGCCTATCATTTCGGTATGCGCCCCTAGATTACGGATTGGAGAAGCATTAAGAATGTTTGGTTAAGATTGCATGATGTAATTCATCTTGAGGAGGAAGTTTTAGTTACTTTGGTAGAGCTGACAGTGTGTAGCGTGCGTCTACATTTATTAATATTGGGCAGGTCCCAGATTGTGTTGCATGCTTAGTAGAGCTGACAGAATTATTATTGGAGTATGTTATGGTTTCTCTAATATGATTTCAACGTGGTTCTAATAGGCTGACTTGATTATATCATTTGGAGGAAAGATATTTATAGGCAATCATTTGTGATTGCTAAAGTATGGTTCAGAGTTGTTTATGAAGAGCAGAGTAGAGTGTGTGAAGTGTTGAGCCATCAGTAGATGGTCTATGTGACCAGTGAAGAGTTTATGCTATACATTGGAACTGATCCAAATAGTAGGTCAAAGCATAGTTCACCAAGATCCAGATATAGTGTGTATCTGTTATTCAGAAGGTTGTAGCCTTCACCCCTTTGATCGGTGTGCTCTCGGATAGTGGGTCCTCACCCCTAATAGGGTTAATTCTAAAAGACTCCTAATAGGGTCTAACCCTTGACCAGGTCACTATACTAAATATATTGTAAAGCAACTCCTAACAGGGTTAAGGATCTTCTAACAAGGATCATAAAACACTGGTGCAGATTATTAGTGGGTGTCAATTCCCATCGGGGTTTTTACCTATTTGGGTTTCCCCGTAACCAAAATATTGGTGTTGTGTTCAAGTGTTCTTTCATTGTGTTTATGCATTATGTTTAAGTATACTTAATTGGATAAAGAATTGAAACTTGTAGATAGCTGATTCACCCCCCCCCCTCTCAGTTATCTCTTGGGACTATTCCTAACAAGTAGTAAATATTCACCTTTGAAAGGTACCTTGGTTCAAGAGACTATGCATGGTACCCCTCTAGATCTTCCTTCTTCTCCTACTACTTACCATAATTATCAATCTCTTCGGAAACAATATGATTTTTTGAATTCCATTCATGATTTATTATCTCACATACCATTTAATGAAGATAAAGACCTAGATAAGAACACTTCTAATCATTTTACTGAAGTGAATGTCAATGATGTTGATGGGATTAAGAATATCCCTATAAATATCAATCCCCCTACTATACATTAATATACAACACCTTTTCATCAAATACTTCCACCTTCCAAACCAAAAACATCTAAAAGTGGCTATAACATGATTCATATACAAACCTATAGTGGAAAAGAAATTCGAAAGATGGACCAGGTCCCTATAGATCCTCATCCTTTATGTCCCACTAGATTTACACCTCAAGAAAATGTTCCTCCTAACCATTTTTGGGGCTTCATCGCTCACTTCTCGTCTAAACAAAACATCAATCTCTTTAGAAACAATATGATTTTATGAATTCCATTCATGATGTATTATCTCATATACCATTTAATGAAGATAAAGACCTAGATAAGAATACTTCTAATCATCTTACTGAAGTGAATGTCAATAATGTTGATGGGATTAAGAATATCCCTATAAATATCAATCCCCCTACTATGCATTCATATACAACACCTTTTCCTCAAAGACTTCCACCTTCCAAACCAAAAACATCTCATAAAAGTGGCTATAACATGATTCCTATACAAACCTATAGTGGACAAGATACTGGAAAGATGGACCAAGTCCTATAGATCCTCATCCTTTATGTCCACTAGATTTACACCTCAATAAAATGTTACTCCTAACCATTTTTAGGGCTTCATCACTCACTTATTGCCTAAACAAAACACATCTTATAATTTTACCTTATGAATCCAAGAGCTTATAGATACTGCTACTATAAATATAATAACCTAGCATTTATTTTCCTATTATTTTTCTCTCCATCATGTAATCTTAATAATTTTACATCATTAGGGGCTCTTTGTTTTGCATGATGTGTATTGTGAGGAAAGTAATAGGTATTTTCTCTTGCCTCTCTACTAGGGGGGTGGGGGAAGGTCTATTTATTTCATCAAGGATACATTATCTCTTTGTTGGTTACATCTTTTATATTGAATGTCCTTCCATGAATGGAATTGTTTTTGGGATCTCTCTCTCTAATGGGATTGTTGTCCTTTTCAATATCTTCTTTTCTTGGAAGTGTTTATCTTGTATAATTGATTTATCCACTAAGTTTTCATAATGTGGCATCCTTCCATCTCTCTCTTCATTGTTTGTTTATGGATTTGTATTATTCTATGATCATACATCCTTTCCGGTATGCGAGTTTTTATTTCACGCAAGCTACTTACATCTTTCCTCAACAATCTACTACATTTTTCAAAGGGCATGTGTTAAGTTTTAAGATTTCTGCAAATGTAATAGCACTACTTGTGATGTATGTGTTTTTCAAATGTAGAAATCTCTCTTTAATTTATATTGAGAATGAGGCTGGGAGAGACATGTCCCTTCATTGGACATGACTATTCATTATTATGAGATTAATATAATGACAATTAATTATGTATATATATATAATATCTTTGAATAATTATTATATTAATTTCTCCTAATAGTATTATATATATATATATATATATATATATATCTTTAATAGTTTAGTCTCATAGTATTTATTTGATAGAAGCTACAAAACATCAACACTCCCTCTTAGCTAGGGAGGATAAACACGAGATATAATATTACCTCAGTGTAATATCAAGAATGGCATGTTTAAGAATATCCTTGATCATAAGATATTCACCGTTAGATATAATCTCATGATATCAGGAGTAATGGCCTCATAATATCAAGTCACGTGATATTCACCAAGTATTTCAAGTAATGGCATCAAAAAATCAAGTTGCATGATATTCACCAAATACTCAAAAATGTTCATAAGGTATGTTCACACGTATCCTCAATAATACTTACCATACGAACATTATATTCATGGTTTGTTTAAGGAAATTAATCCACCATGCAATATATTCATGGTTTGTTTAAGGAAATTAATCCACCATGCAAGATATAATCTATCATGATCTTCTTAGACATCATAAGATATCCATCATAATAGAAGATTAAGTTATTGTAAGATTGTCACCTTCCAATAACTTTAACAAATACAAGTGATAATCATTTTGAAGTCATCAATTCCTCATGATGTACATAGGGGGAAGGCCCATTAAGACATAGAGTCACACACATGACATCCACCATGCCTCAGTAAAGAGGGTGGAAACAAGGGTTTCAACTCAAAATTCTCTCATAGAGAATAACTCATTAAGAAGATATCAATCTGTTGATATTTTCATCCAATATTGCTTATAATAAATTGTCAAACTCCCTTTAAATATGATATCAATCTTTTGAGCTCATTGTCCAAAGTTACCTCTGAAGTGTCAGACTCCCTCTAAATTGATATGATCAACATCCTCAAAATTTAACTGAAACATATCCTCTATCTGCTCCACTTCATCAAGAACAATGTGACCCGACCTTATAGTTGCTTAGGAGAAAACTCCACTCAATTCTGTTGAACTCGTGTGAAAGTTGCTATTTCAGGTTTCAACCTTTGTATTCATGTTATCATCTAATACTTTCATAGGAAATGATATTCTACTATCACTTTTTGGATTAATAACTTCTTTGATGATCCAATGAATATTTAGAGGTATGCTCTTCTAGGGCTGATTATTCATGTCTTCTTCTTGAACCACTCATATGTCTTTATATATATAGATCTTACACATTCAGCATAAGTCTCATAATATATTAATAATGTTATACATAAGATGTGCATAAATCTTCTTGTAAATTTTAATTACAACACTCTCATGAAGCAACATAACTCCTTATTACCTCCGCTATCTAACTTATTACTATATTTATAAAATATACCCATATATTTCTTATCTAATGTTATCGGTTCTTACTTACATTAATTTATAAGGTTCATGTATCACTTACATTTCAAATATATTCAGTTCCATGTAGTCCATCATTTCTTCCAATGTGGAAATCTTTCATTGTCATTGAGTTTATTGAAAGTATGACTACTGCTCATTATCATTGTTTGGGTGGATACAACGTCCTCCTTTAAACCAGCCAAAATTTTATTGGGATCCTTATTATCTATTATTCTTTGAAATTTAAATGCTCCCTCACATGGTTTCCAATATATCTAAATTTTATATGGAAGAATCCCATTTTGAGAATATTATAGTTATGATGATGCTTGCCTTCTCTATTGTTTGGGTGCCTACATGTGTCGATAAATTGTATGTTGACAGGCTATGTAATTTCCTACATATTTGAATACATCCATTCCTATGTTCTGATATTTCTCCTTTCATTCATTTGTTATTCCCTCTCTATATTCCCTTGATGCTTCATGCATGCATAATATTGAATATAATTGTTCTTTCCTAGTCATGGTGTATTTAAATGTCAACGACCTTAAATGATGTTGTTTGTGCGAATGCGAGATGATTTATGTTCATTTTTTATTAATTTTTCTATATTCATCTCCCATGAATCCTTTTATGTCCATTCTTTATTCAACTGCATCTTTTAGTTATTTTTATAAGTTATCGATGTTCAGTTTGGACGATTTCCCATCTACATCAAATAAAATTAAGGAATGCCCAATTTTTTTCCTCTTTCATATGAATTCTCCTCCATATCATTTCTATTATTTTTCACATTTGCAGTCTAGCTTTGATACCATGTTAAGTTTTAGGATCGCTACAAATTTAATAGCACTCCCTGTGATGTATGTGTTTTTCAAATGCAACAATATCTCTTTCATTTATATTGAGAATGAGGCTAGGAGAGACATATCCCTTCATGGGACATGACTATTCAATATTATGAGATTAATATAATGACAATTGATTATGTATATATATATAATATCTTTGAATTATTATTATATAATTTATCCTAATAGTATTTTAGATATATATCTATGTATAGTATGTCTAACATTATATATATATAAATATATATATATATATATATATATATATATATATATATATATCTTCAATAGTTTTGTCTCATAGTATTTATCCGACATAAGCTAAAAAATATCAACATCATGTCTATCATAAAATGATCTTCCATTTGGGGGCTGAATATTGTTTCTTTTGCAAATCATTCATTCCCCCCTTTGTTGTCTTATTTCTCTTATAGTATAATGTCCTTTCTTGCATAAATATTTTTTGTTTTACATTATGATCTTCTCTTTTTCAGATGATTTACATCCTATTTTAAAACTTATTTTTTCTTGAAAGTGCATGTCTATTATAATAGATTATCACTTATGGTGTGCAAAATATTATATTTTCCCTTTCCTTTACTCTTGGGGAGGAGGTCACTAGCCTTTGTTAGGTCTTCCTAGTGACCCTTAGGTGTTCTCAACTACACCAATTAACCTTTAGGATCCCTCTATGGGTTCAATCCCTTGGTCCACTAATCCAACCTAACTACCAAGTGACATCTACCAAGACAAGACAAGATTCTTGGTGCTTACTTCCTTCATGCTCACACACCCTTAAAGCTATGATAAGGGCTCACCACCTCCAAACTAACTTTGATGCTTGCACAGATGAGAAGGTGTTGGAAAATGACATTTTTGGTTCAATTTGATGTCTTAGAGGTCTTACTTATCCATTTTTCCTTACCAATCTCATAGTTCCTTCCCAAATTAGGGCTACAAGGAAGAGCCCCAATTAGGCCTCCTTCTTCGAGAAAATAGGACTTTTCTCATTTTTTCTTCCAAGGAACCCTACAAGATGATAATAGATTCTTGGAAAAATGCCTAACCTCTCAAAGATTTTGGAGGTTTTAGGGTCTCATCTAGTCGTACAACCCCCTAACCAAAAATGAGTTATTTTGGGAGGGTTTTGGGCTTTAACTGATTGCATGCCTAGTTTTTCAAGTGTATGGTGACCAAATGGATTGGTTGAACCTTCTCCCTTTGTGTAGTCTTTTCCAAAGACCTTAACTATGACCTCCAATCACTAATCTACATTTCCACATACACATCTGCAAGTTATCCTTCTTTTTGTCTCAGTCTCTCATAGTCGGGCTCACCATAGGCTCGCCTAGGGCATGACTGTAAAATTGTTTGGAAAGATTTCTAGGGCCCTTCCTCCCATAAATATTACATACATGGAGTCTTCTCACTATCCCCAAAAGGTTGTATAGAATGAATGGTGGAATAGTGAGTTAGATCCCCATTTCTAACACCTTCCTGGTATGAACTAGTGTTAACACGGATGAATCAAAGATTTAAGAAAAGACTATGCAATGAAAAGAAAGACTAAACTAATGGCACACACTAAAAGTAAAGACACTATTATACTCCCTCCATCAATCACAATCCATATTCTAACTCCAAAATATGATTCTTGTATTCACTAATTATCAAACTCGACAAAACTT